>VXBZ01006682.1:424833-439492 GCA_013399135.1 Heliornis fulica
ATCTCCCCTGTGAGGAAAGGCTGAGTGAGCTGGGGCTGTTCAGCCTGGAGAAGAGAAGACTGAGAGGGGATCTCATCAATGCTTATCAATATCTGAAGTGTGGGAGACAAAGGGAGATGGCCAACCTCTTCTCAGTGTCCTGTGGGGACAGGACAAGGGGCAATGGTCACAAGTTGGACCACAGGAGGTTCTGCACCAATATGTGAAAGAACTTCATGGTGAGAGTGACGGAGCACTGGAACAGGCTGCCCAGGAGTGTTGTGAAGTGTCCTTCTCTGGAGATATTCAAGACCCATCTGGATACTTATCTGTGCAATCTGCTCTAGGGAACCTGTTTTGGCAGGGGGCTTGGACTTGATCTCTGGTGGTCCCTTCCAACCCCTTACAATTCTGTGATTCTATTCTCCACGAGTCAAAGCAAAGTTAATGTCCTAAGCTTCAATGGTGGTGGTGAGGTTTCACTACTGTCTTCAAACGCCCCCCATTCAAACCCCTGTTACTCCCTGAAATTGTTTTATGCTCACATAATTCACAGAAAACATTCAGGGTACAACTGAAACATGTTTTAGTACATGTTTGTTAGAGACCCAGCCAACAAGAAGAAATTGGAGCTGCGAATGGCTCAAACTCCAAATGTCCCCTGTGTTCCCACACACCCATCTACCTCCTTTTGTGTGTGATCTCATTTGTATGTGTTCTTCGATAAACAGTTCTCCATTCCACATTAAGGAAAGAAGGCCCTCATGTGAGTGTCCATGACTAGAAGGGAACACACTCATTAGAAAGCCTGTTCCCTTTACACTCTCCCAATTATCCATCTCAGTGCAGATAAAAACCCAAGTGAGTTACTTGCATATGGCAACTACTGGACATTATGCAGCCTGGGCAGACGGCAAACCAGGCACAGAGCTGGCTACCTGTGCATCAGAATAAAGAATGTTTAAGAATAATTAACTTAGAAAAAAAGCAAATCTCATTCACAGTCAGGCTATGATGCAACTACCACTTAATTCTGTGGAAAAGCTGCAATGGATGTGGTTCAGACTCATATTTCCCAAAGCAGAAACATGGTGCAAGGTCATTTGATTAATTGTTCTCCACCAGCAGCTTGCCAGCTCCTTCTTCCAGCTACCACTCGGGCCTATTACTCATGCTGAGCTTGAACATAAGCATGAATTTGTGGAAGGAAGCCTAAAGGAAGAAGTGGAACTACATGAGAGACCTGTGGAAAATTCGTATCACTGCAAGCCCAGGAGTCATTGGCGTTCCATGAAAGGAAAGGCAGACGTTAGGCGTGAGAGCATCACAGGCGCACTGAAAACGTGCCGTCCTTTAAGGCTCCCACAGAGGCTTGCCTGTGGCCAGCACTGCATACATCAAACATGAGAACAGCCAGTCAGAGGGGAGGAAGAATTTGCATTGACCTTCAAAACACAGCATTAGGAGTAATTATTGATCCACAAACAATGCTGTTGGGTGATGTGTTTTCCAGAAAACAGCATGACAAATGCCCACAGGTAAAGAGAAGGGGAAAGAAAGCATTATCACCAGCTCCATTTTCCAGGTGCTGGAAGCATGGAAAAGTGAAGACTGGCTTCTGTCCCACCTAGCAAGGGGTGCCCCAAGTGCCCCATGACCAGAGCCTGTGACAGTAAGGACAGACCAGGCTGCACTGGTATTCCCAGGTGGGTGCACCCAGCTTCTACCCAAAGGAAGCTCAGGAAAGTCATGCCAACGGCTTGCCAGACCTTGGAGAATCTCCCTGTAACCAGGATACAGTCTCTGGAGCCTGCAGGAAACTTCCTAACAGCCTGTCCTGGCTCTGTGAGCCAGAACACCTGCCTCTACTTGGGAACTTCACCACAGACTGATACCAAGATCATTAGCGCACTCTTTGGCTGAGCCCCACCTCTTCCTCCTCCTCTGCTGCTTCTCTAATGGGAATTTATATGACGTGACAACCTCTCCATTTCCTTATATCAAAAGTTTAGGGCGTAAAGCGAGGGAGGCTGGCTCCATGTGTCATAGTAATGTTTTTTCCTCATGAAAAACCTATGTGCAACACTTGGAAATGCCTGATGGAGCCATGGCTTTCTCATGGGGTTCATTTTACTGACAACAGCATGAATCTAGCAAATTCCTGTGTCAAAAAGCAGATGTTTAAAATCAGGCACTGCAAAAAAAGAAAGCTGCCAAGCAAACCAAACATCCTGATCCAGGCTAATAAGGGACACAAAAGTGCTCTCATCTTAGATGGGAAACCTCCAAAGAAGAAAGACAGCCCTGGAGGAAAGGGAGTGCTGGTTTGATGGTCATAGGTATTAGCTCTCCTTCCAAATGCCAGACAACAGCACACAGGGGTTGAGGCTGCCTTGGGGGACCTCCTGTGATTATTTAAGTGATGACTTCTTTCCAGGAAGAGGAATGTCTTTGTAACATTAATGCTCTACGTCCGCAGGCCTCCACAGCTGTGGTCCAGCGACCACTGCAGGTGCTGGAGGCTACCTCTGGGGTGTGTGTAAAAGGCAAATCCATTGGTAAATGTTTAGACATCTTCAAATCTAAGTGGGTTTCATAACACTGTCTGACACAGTCTAACAGGAACATTCACACCACACACATAAGTTCTCCAGGTTTCATAGACCACAGACATTCTGCTCTCCCTTTTCTATATGGGACATCCCTCCAAAAATTAGTCAGGTTGTTTTTTACAGCATTTACATTTTGTTTTGTTTCTCTGGGGACCACATGAATCTCATTAACTTCACAGGATTATTTTCTTGTGTTGCTCTGTGAGATGCCTAAACAAGCAGTGGTGGGCAGAGGCAAGACAGAAGAAAGGACATTAGGAAAAAGTTCTTCACTATGAGGGTGGTGGATCACTGAACAGGATTCCCGGAGAGGGGGTGGAGGCCCTATCCCTGGAGATATTCAAGGTCAGGCTTGACGGGGCTCTGAGAAACCTGCTCTAGTGAAGATGTCCCTGCTTAGTGCAGGGGGGTTGGACTGGATGACCTTTAAAGGTCCCTTCTAACCTAACGCATTCTATGATTCTAAGTGTTCTGGATGCACAGCTAGTCCCACAAAAGCTTTCTTGCCCTCAAGCTACCAAACTACGTGCAGCTTTTCCTATCTCCAGAGTGCCTCGATAGGGTGGCATTATATCCTGAGACACAGATTGTTGCTGACTCCATTGTATCAGTCCAGCTCTACCTGATCATTGCTATTCAGAAAACTGAAGTGAACTGGGAGTTCCCTGATGAGTGAAGTCCATTTCACAGGTTTTCTAGGAGCTTAGTACAAAGAACCAAAGCCAGAAGTGTTTCAGGAAGTTTAAGACTGATTTCCCAACCCAGAGCAGGATGCTCAGAAGATTTAAACTGACATAACTCTTACTCCAGCAGTCCATCTTTCCTGAGCAGAAGTTCCATTTTCTAAGAACTGATATGTTTGTTCCTGTAAAACAAACAAACAAACAAACAAACAAACAAACAACCCCCAAAAAAACCAAAACCAAAACCAACAAAGCCCTTCTGAAAAGATGCAGTACAACTTCAGCAGCCAGAACTACTGTACCAGAAACCTGCTGGCCAGCTCTAGCTACACCCCCACACTTCTTCCTGAGTTATTCCGTAGCAAGCACCAACACCTAAGCAGGTGTAACACACAGACATGAGGCAGATGGTGGTTTGCATTCGAGGAACGGGATTCCCCAGCTCCTATACTCTAAAACCCATGCCAGCAGAAGTACCGCACACCAATTCAGCTTGTGCTTTTCTCACAGGTGATTTTGCCAGCATTCATGATGCTGGGAGCAGGAGGAGCCGGATGTTGCGCTAACAGATGTGGGGTAAGTGGATATTTAAGTGTTGAAATGGCACTGTAGAATTTGCACAATAGCTCTTAAATGGCTGCTCAGCAGGTGGAAACGTACAATGACAAACCATCGCACAACCATCAGCAGCCCTGTCAGGGAAATGCAGAAGTGGAGCTTGATCTACAGCGTCCCTGGGCTGGGCTTGAGAGCTCAGATAGCCAACAAAAATGTTATGATATTGCAGCCACTGATACGAGGGAAATCATACTCAGCCAGGGCAGGTGCTGAAGCATTTAGCCAGTCACTGAGGGCAGGAGAGGACATGGCTACTTTTCTTCAACCCACATACAGTAAAGCTTGGCTCCAGCTTCCTTGTGCTCGAGGCAATGCTAAAGATTGGGAGAGCTGCCTGTTCCTTCTGCTCTCAGCTGGTCCTGTTTCCTCCATACCCTTCCATGGAAGTGTGCTTTTCCACAGATTCATCCCTGCTTACCTCACTAGGGGTGGATAGATTCCCTACTTTGAGGGACAGTGCTAAAAGCCTGAACCGCTGCTGCTGGCATTAAGGAGCTAGCACCACTTCCTGATGGAGGAACCTCAGGTGGACACCTGAGGTGGATCGTCACAGGGATCCCCATGGAAGGCTTTGACTTGTAGCACACATTTGTCTAAGCGTTACACACATGGAAGGTGCAAAGGCTTTTGGGGTCTCTGTCTCTCCAGAGGAAGGCCAAAGAGATGTTTTTCCCTTGATAATTAAGATTGTTATAAAACAACATGTTGCACAGGCATCTCCATAAATCCTCAAGCTCATGGACATATGTGAAGAAAAAAATGACTTAGAATGTATGTTTAGTTTGCATCCCTTCCAGGAGCAGCCTGGAATGAGACTCCATGCGATGAAACATGTCTCCTCTTATTTGTTTGATCCGTGAGAAGACCTTTACCTCTTCAGGAGGTTTTGCTTAAGTCAATTCATTATTCATAATTCCAGAATAACATTCTTCACCAGAATGACAACAAGTGCATCCCAAGGGACATGTCATTGCATTGATTTTACCAAATGTGCAAATGCAAAGAGGATTTGATAACAATGGCCAAGTAAGCCAGTTGCAGAGCTGGGTGTGAGCCTGGACAACCTGAACCAAAGGCTTCTCCTGGTTTTGAGTTATGTAGAAAGCAGTGGTGAAAAGCTGTGTGTGCTCCCATGTTCTGCTGCACTTTGGTGTACCAAATCTGGGGGTTCATTTACCCGGTGTGTGGTACACCAATATGCTCACACAGAGCAGAGGCATTTCATTGCATATTTGCAGAGATACGGGTGCTCATCCCAAGACAGCACCCGAATGCTCCAAACCAGTGGCTATTTTTACATTTAATATTAACACAATCATGTTTCTACTACATATGTAATATTTATCATTATATGATTGGTTAAAAAACCTTCACCTCCTATGTAAAGTAGTGAACATGCCTAATGTAGTTAGGGTAGGTGGTCTGTGAGTCAGTGGTTGTGATCTCCCCCTGTTGGAATTCCCTTTCCCCTAGTGTCCTCCTTTGGCAATCTTCAGTAGTTCTTCAGGTCTGTCGGTCAGACTGACAGTATTGGAGCTACACTTCTACATTTTCGACAAGCCCATACATTGTTTAGGTAAGCATTAACCAGCACAGGGGTAGGGCTATACAATGCACACCTTTAGCACCAACACTCACGGTGTAAATTACATCCTGCATCTGATTTTGCTGTAGCAATGTGGTAAGTAGTGAGGGGAAATCCAGCTGAACTGGGTTCAGTTCACATAGCATCTCAGGTCTGCCTTCTCCATCCTTCATCCCAGCACTAAGCATTACAGAGCCAAGAGTGAAATTTCCCAGACTGGCTGGCTTCACTCCCCAGCCCACTGGCACAGGTGGTAGCACAGTATCATCTAGCAGCTCACATCTCCACCTCCTCCACCACTCTTTCACTATCTGAGCCATTCCTAGCAGCAGCACAGAATCACAGAATCACACAATGTCAGGAGTTGGAAGGGACCTCGAAAGATCATCTAGTCCAACACCCCTGCCTGAGCAGGATCATCTAGATTAAATCACACAGGAACGTGTCCAGATTGGTCTTGAATGTCTCCAGAGAAGGAGACTCCACAACCTCTCTGGGCAGCCTGTCCCACTGATCTGTCACTCTCACAGTGAAAAATTTTGTCTTTATGTTCACATAGAACTTCCTATGCTCCAGCTTGGACCCATTGCCCCTTGTCCTATCACTAACCAACACTGAAAAGAGCATAGATCCATCCTCCTGACACTCACCTTTAACATATTTATAGACATTGATGAGGTCACCCCTCAGTCTCCTTTTCTTCAAGCTAAAGAGACCCAGCTCCCTCAGCCTGTCCTCATAAGGAAGGTGTTCCACTCCCTTCATCATGTTGGTGGCCCTGTGCTGGACTCTTTCAAAGAGTTCTATGTCCTCCTGGAACTGAGGGGCCCAGAACTGGACACAATATTCCAGGTGTAGTCTAACCATGGCAGAGTAGAGGGGGAGATATTAGTCAGCCCCCTTCTAATACAACCCAAGAAAATATAATGTCTTGTACCTGGATGGTAGGTATCTTGTCTCCACTTCCCCTTTACTGATCAGTTCCTCCTCATCCTCATTTGCTGTTCTAGAGGAACACAATTGACATTGTTGAGAAAGTAGTTTATGTGTTGTTTGATTGTGAGCTGATGGTCAGGTGGTGAAGCTACTCAAACCAAAGTAGAGAATAGGCCATATATTATATATATATTACTACATATAATATATATTATTATATACATTATAATATATTGAGGACAGTATATTGTTGAGAATGCTATCTTGTGGGATGGTGGGAATTGCCCATCTCTTTGAGGTGAAAAAGACTGAAGCTTTGCAAGTTTCTCTATGGTTTAAGCATAATGAGGCTTAATGTAGAGATGAAATGGGGACATGAGCAAAGTGTGTCTATAAAGAGCAGTAAAAGCAATGGTTTCTCCTGGAACAGCTCCCAGGTGATTTCCAAGCGTGCAAAAGCAGGGACATGATGATAATGATGAATAACATGCTTCTTCAGGAGGAGAAACATCAGAGAAATGTTGCTTTGGTCATAGTGAGAAGAAGTGCAGACACCCCCAGCAGGGTTGTTCAGATGCCCTGACCCTATTCTCTACATTCCCAAGGCAGGCTATGGTGTGAATCACCAAGTGCTGGATAACAGAGTAGCCCTGTGGCTGGTTCAAACATGTATGATGGTAACAACTTCCCAAGATGCCAGAGCTCCTTCCAAGGTGGGTCTGGGTGGACCTGATGCAAACTCGACAGGTCTTGGTGTCTTGTCCCCTAACTTCCACCCATTGGTAGAGAAATACCCTACGCTGGAGCTACTTGGGAGCCTTGGTAATTGAGAGGTTAGTTTGGCCACCTCCTGCTTTGGGGACTTTAGGTATAAAATTGTAATTTACACTAAATACTCAGTATTGCTTTTCATAGGGAAAATAAAAGGCTAAAGAACTAATACTGACCAGAATTATAATTTGATCAGAACATAACAAATATCCTCAGGGTAGGGACTCTATCCTATTATATTTTTTGCAGTTCCTGGTTTAATACTTTTAGACTTCATCACACTACATCACTTTACACACTGCTGAAGCATCAACAACCGTCATAACTTTTTCATTCTTTCATTCACTTTATTGACTCCCCCAGTTGACTTCTCCAGTTCATAGTGATAATGTGCTTCATCGAGTAAGTTTTTTCATCAACCCATTTTAACTTATTGCCTGCAAACATCCTAAATGACTTCTTGTCCTTGCGTTATGGAGTGCTGGTTTTGGAAAGAAACAGGTTCAGAAAGCTTCCATGTCTTGCAGCTTAGAGTATGCACATCTGAAAGCATTCACTGCAATGGCACAATGAGGAAAAAAGGCCCTACAAAACAGAGATTATGTCATTGCATCAGAAAACATGCTCCAGGATTTCTCTCTAAGCCTTCCTTAAGAGTAACTAGTAGAACAAGAATAGTTATAGCAACTTTCCAGACAAACGAAGCTAGATAAGCAGAGATACCTGGATAACCAGGCAGGTTATGAATCCCACAAAACCTCCAGAGGAAGAAACAGAGAAGAAAGAAACATGCACAAAAGAAGAGCCAAGGCAATAAAGAGCAGCACAGGCTGGGACAGGGGGAACATGGTACCTGCACAAAAGCAGCTGATCAAATATTCAAAGAACAAATGCTAATGGTGTTCATGATCTCTCCAGAGAAAATCCAAGTGCTTGAAGGATAAAACAGGTGAAAGGTTAAAGGAAAATCAGCAAAAATTATCAGGTAAACCTTTGCAAGAGGTAGACAACAGGTCAATACCACGGGAAGCTAATTTCAACAGACTGACTCAAGCATTCCACCTTAGACTTCATGTTACATCTGAAGAAACAAATGAGGATTTTTTTTTTAAGTGTGAAATGAAGACAGTGCAGCAAGGGAAAAAGCTGAGAGGTTGAGATGATGCAATAGTTAACAAAATTCTAAGATTCTTATATAGTAAGGGACAAACCTCTGGAAAAGACTCCAGGAAAGTAGACTAACGGGGAAAATACATCTCAAAAATCCTTCTTGAACTGAGGGACCCAGAATTGGACACAATACTCCAGGTCTGGTCTCACCAGGGCAGAGGAGAGGGAGAGAAGGACCTCTCTTGACCTGCTGGTCACCTCGCTTCTAATACACCCCAGGATGCTATTGGCCTTCTTGACCATGAGGGCACATTGCTGGCTCATGGTCATCCTGCTGTCCAACGGGTTCCCCAGGTCCCTCTCACCTGCACTGCTCTCCAACAGGCCAGTCCCCAACCTATACTGGTACCTGGGGTTGTTCCTTCCCAGATGCAATTCCCTACATTTGCCCTTGTAAAAATCTCATTACCTCATTCAATTTCTCCCTGCCCAGCTCTCCAGCCTGTCTAAATCTTGTTGAATGGCAGCACAACCTTCTGGTGTGTCAGCCACCCCTCCCAGCTTTGTGTCACCAGCAAACTTGCTGACTGTGCACTCTATTCCCTCGTCCAGGTCATCAGTGAACATAACAAACAACACTGGTCCCAGTACCGACCCCTGAGGGACTCCACTAGTTACAGGCCTCCAGACAGACTCTGTCCCATTGATCACAACTCTCTGGCTTCTTCCCTTCAACCAGTTCTCAATCCACCTCAGTACTCTACCCTCTAGGCCACACTGCCTCAGTTTATCCACCAGGATGCTGTGAGAGACAGTGTCAAATGCCTTACTGAGATCCATAAAAACCACACCAACTGTCCTACCATCATCCATCCACCTGGTTATATCCTCATAAAAGGCTATTAGGTCAGTCCAACATGACCTCCCCTTGGTAATACCATGCTGACTGCTCCGAACAGCCCTCTTATCCCTGATGTGCTTGGAGACAGTACCAAGGAGTGCCCAGGAGAACAAATGCTCAGGAGAACAAATTTAACAGCTGCAGCAACTTCAGACTACCCTTTCAGTGACAAGTAGTCTTTGTTGACAAAACCATGGAGATAGGTGAGATGTAGCTAACCATACCACAAACAGATTTCAAAGGAAAGAAGCATGTGTCAAATAACAGTCATCAAAGGAGGCACTGAGTACCACCAGGGCTACTATTAGTCACATATACAAGTGGCAAAAGATATTTGACTTTTCTATCATAACTGTCTTTGAGACATCCATACTGCTGTAATGCACTAAAACTAATTGTTAGTATAATTAAAATCTGTGTAACCAAGATGGAGAATGCACAGTTGAAGAAAATGAGAAAATAGGCAAGGAGAAGTGGTTCATCAAAGGTAGGAGTGTCAGACAGAGTATTCACCACGAGGCATGGCTGGTGATCACGGCTGGTGATAAGAGAGCGCATCAGCTACAACCTCGCACTGCTTTGGTCTGGGATAATATACTGAATTGCCTATGTTTTGCTGACACTGAAACTCTGCTACGAGATAACTCAGCCAATATACAGATAAAGACAAAAAGAGTGTCCAGCTTTGCAAGAAAAACACAGTTAATAATCAGTAATTATGAAATAAATAACATGAGAAATCCTGGCACCTTCTAACTCACAGCAAAAGGACACACTACAAGAGCCAATTCACACACTGGCAGCGTGTGAGGCTGTAGAGAAAGCGGCAATGGCAAGTTGAAAGCTGCATTCAACAGCATAAGCATGTTTGGATAGTGGTTAATTTTCAAAAGTGTGCCACAGATCTTCAGCATGGATGGTGAATATTTCCTTTTGACTCTGTAATGCAGCCCTCTGAAGAAGCTGGCATTAGGACAAGTTTTCTACCTTCCCTGTGGGCTGTAGGATTTAACTGGTATTTGCTGGCAATGGGGAAATGTTGCCAGAGGTATTTGGCTTCAAACCCAAGTCATAGACAGGAGTGTGTCCCATGTGTTTCCTCTGCTGTGCCTCTGCCCTGACCCCGAGGCAGTCTTGCTGCCTCCCCTCTAGACCAAGTCTTCCTCTTTCTCTGCCAGACTGCTCCAGAGTTTCATCTTCTCCTTCTTGCCACAGTTGTGAACAACAAGCAGAGACTCGTAACAAGACTAGAGGAAGCCTGTCTTAGATACACCACCAGTAGCACCTGCCTAAGATTCTTGCTTTTGTATACAAAGAGCAGCCCAGTCCATTGCATCCATTAACAGAAAACCACCCCAAAACAGAGCAATGGTAACATTTCTTGAGAGCAGCCAATGTAAAACCTGCAGGTGCATTACATATAATTCAAAGTCACAGACAGCTTGTTACCACAACTAGATTTCACAACATGAGCAGTTGTAACCACAAGTCATGCTGTTGCAAAATGCAGGAAAGCTCTTTTGCATTCCTCATAAATTAACAAAAATAATTAATTCCCCTTCTCTTGCTTTCATAACTCTTTTGGTAGTTGCTCACTAGTTTCTGTTGGTGCAAGGGCTGAGAAAAGTGTTCCTGGCGAAGAGGTGGAAATACCAAGGCACATGATGTGGACCATATCAAGCCAGTACTGGTTCCATATTGGGTTTTTGAAAGAAGACCACCATTTTTTTCATGACTGGTCAGGAATAAAACTCTGAATAATGAAGGCTCTTGGCCTATGCACTTTTAAAAGGAAAACACATACAATCTGAAGTCCCTTCACACCTAGGCTAGCTGCCTTCATTCAGGAAAAGTCAATGATTTTTTTATTCCCACGAATATCATACTACTATTATGAGTATCAGCATATAGTATGAATCAGACAAAGACAGTTTTCTTCTCATTCATTGTGAGCTTTCCATGCTACCCTCTTTTGCCTTTCAGATGCTGCTGTCATTGGTTCTAGCTCTGCTGGGATTTGCAGGAGGAGTGTATTGTGTGGTCATCTCCTCACTTGGGCTGATTGGGGGCCCTCTGTGTGACACAGGTGATGGTGAATACCTCTACCCTTTTAGGAATGACACTCTGGAGTGAGTATGACTTACAGGCTCCTCTAACTTTGCTTTCCCTACTACACCCCACATACATCTTTTTATACCACATTTGAATTTTTCCAAAGCGAACTGACAGTCCACCCAGTCTACAAGTAAATTCACACTTCTCTGAGCCAACACGTTCCAACGGGTCATCTCTTTGACCAGGGGCCATCATTGGGCAAACCACCTTGTTGTCAGCCTGAGTTTGTTCTATTGTGCCCTCCAGAAGTCCCTTGTGCAAGTTGCACCACACTTTCAAAAGGCAGGTGAGCTGTGACTCCCACCAGAGTCAAAATAAAATGTTTGATAAATATTCCACATTAATCTGTTAAATCATCGTGAACTGTAACCATTCTACCTACTTCTGAAAAGTGAATCAATCTTCTCTGAATCTTTGAAGCTAACTGTGGCAACCATGGTCTTCAAGCCAGAGCTGGATGATCTAGACTGAGATACCACAGGAGGAATGGACAATATAAAGACATTTTTAAATCATCAGGGACATTTCCCTTCAGTTATTATCACTGCCATAGAAATAAAAGGGAGCTGCTTGTGCATTTAATAAAGTACAGATGTGGTGCTCTTCTCTAGACATCAGCTGCACCTCTGCAAAGGCAATTCTGAAGACAATCACGAGGTTTTACCAACTGTAGTGGAATTTGAAACACACCTTACAATGGCCAAAAAAATGTAATGCAGAAAACACTCTCAAATTTTTATTGTCTAATATGTTGCCAATTAATTTTCTCTATCATAGCAGCAATTATTTGTTCAACCAGACAGCATGGAGCATTTGCAAAGAACCTGAAAACATCATTCTTTGGAACGTTGTCCTTTTCTCTATTCTCCTGGCCATCGGTGTGATTGAAGCTATTCTTTGTTTCATTCAAGTCATCAGTGGACTTACTGGCTTCATATGTGGCTCATGTATGAGGAAAAGAAAGGTTGGTATGTGGTAAAAGGTATCAGAGTTCTCTATGTTTTTACCACTTTTGTTTTGCAGGCTCTAGTAATGGTACATGGCCAGAGAGGTCTGCACAGCCCCAGATGAGCTCCTCTGGGCAGCTGAGGCGGTACAGACACATTTGCATGCTGTCTCTCCCCATCACATTGTAGTAGGGAACAGCTTCATCCTCAGATATTTTGAAACAGCAGAGCAGTGTGATGTATTGACATACTCAGTTGTATGGTAGTGTTCCTGTTCAAGTAACCTTTTTGATAATGACCCCCCAGCAGAAAATAGAAGTGGTTTTAATTTTAACAATAATAAAAATGTCATTTTACAAAATGAAAGAAAACCTCTTTCAAATTTCATTTATCACCGCTGCTTCCCATTCATTGTTTATTTTCATTGTACAAGATGCTTGCAATAAGTCTGATATCCCTTTGGAATATTAATTAATCAACTTTCATTCATTGTCTTTCAGGCAAATATTTCCGGAATGTGAAAGATGTCAAGACAAGCCCTGAGCTGCCACCTCACACACTATAAGCACAGTGCACTGCACTGTATTGATGGGGGGATGACAAAGAGAACACAAAATGTTTAGGAGCTTCATGGGGCAAAAATACCTTTTTATAAAGAAGTCACCATGGAAAAGGGCTAGATCATTTTGATCTGAGGCTTCAGATTTTCATCTCTCTAAAGCGTCCTGCTAAACCTCAGGTCCTGGCAAAACCACTGATTTGTCTGGTCCTGGCTGCTGTAGTTGTGCATAAAACATGAGGGTCTGCAGACCAGAGCTCACCACTCGCTGTCTTGTGTACGTGGGAAACTGAACCGCTGTTAATGTATACATTTATCAGCTGCGGGAAACAGGAGATATGGCTGGGTGTAAATAACTTCCTGTCACCTCTAAATCCCAACTTGAGTTCACCTGTCACTACTAATTTGCTAACTGGGCACTTCCAGTGGTTTTCAGCTACCCCATCCACCCTGGAGCCAAATCCCCTTGTGCTCACTTGGCCATTTGCTGTTGTGATCGACAAAGTCCAGTGCACTTCTCATCCAAGTCTTCAGGAGTGTCTGAGAGACGTGGCAGCCCCCAAGGGGCATTTAGGTCAATAAAGGCAGTAGGGTTTGGAGCAAGAGTTCAGCAATGTCCAGTTTAACAAACAGGAGAAGAAACTCAGCATAGAACTCTCACTGATTTCAACAGAGGTCTGTAAGGCTCTTCTAGACTAGACCACATGGACAAAGCAACTAACTGCTAAAGATAAAAATTAAATCAATAAATGTAGTAATTATGTGCATTTTAGTAACAAATAACAGATATAATCTGAAAGGCAACAACTTGCATCAGTCTTAGTGTTACAGCAACAGTAATTCCAACCAGGAACTGCGCAAGTCCCCATCATCACTCAAGATCAAGCCCTTGATGCAAAGTCTGTGACCAGTAAATTTCATAAACCACATCATTCCAATTACTTCCTCAAATGCTTGTTCTTGGACATGCCACTGACTTCCTTGAGTTAGACAAAATGTAAAATAATCTTTATCCATCCTGAAGACATGTACTTCATTTGCTGTTATGAAAATCTGAATATATCTAAAGCACTTGGATTCTATTTTTGAAAGAGAGGCATTCATGCTTCCTCTGTCAAAAGTTGCTCATAATTCTTCATTGTAGCATGGGAGAAACTTGTTTGCATGAACTTGTTTATTGCAGGGCTGTTTGTGTTGCCCTCTAATGCAACACACAAACACAAGAGTGAGGAGACAGGCAAAAATCAGATTGAAGTAGATCCTGTAGATGAGAATTTTACAGAATTAAGAGGAAAAAATACAGGACCTCTGGACACACCATATGAAGATATCAGCTAGAAATAAAAATTTCAGAAACACAAAGTGGGGGAAAATACGTCAGTTGTGCCAAGATGAGGTACACTTGAACACTCCTTGAAATATAGCTTCACCCTTACAACCAGTACATTTACCTCATAAATCTCACAGTACTTCTGTAAAAAAAAGCATTAAGACTGTTGAAGTTCACAGTCATGACTCAGTAGATCCAAACCTGACAGGTGGATTAAAAAATCATGTTTGTTTTCAGCAACGAAGGCTGGACATTGTTACCACATTAAAGCAAACATCAAAAAAAGTCAAGGTGGCAGCTAGAAGGATCTTCAGTCAGACAGAGCAAGATTCCTTCATCAGTGAAGGGGTTCTATGAGCTTTGCTGCATCGTGCCCCCATCCTTTAGTTTTGACTCCCTGGCTTTAATTTCTATAAGGCCAGTTTGGACTGTGACAGCACTGGGAAAAGGAGAGGTACCCACTGACACACGCCAACTCCAGCACAGAAAAGTAAATGTACTGTCCTGCTGCCA
>VXBZ01006682.1:439806-474952 GCA_013399135.1 Heliornis fulica
GGGTGGGGTGTGGGCAACCAATTCAAACGCTTCGCTCTTGCAAGCACAAGGATGTTAAAAATTCCTTTGGTCAATATGCCTAAAGGGGACTAAAATTAAGTGAAATAATTTCAACTCAAGGATTCCTGGATCTCACAAATAGTTTTTCACACATATAAAAACCCTGAGGTTTCATAAGGGTCACCAGAGCCTTCCCCAGGAGCTGGTTGGCACATCACAACGGGGGCAGCTCCTCGCACAGAGCACTGCAGAGATTTGTAAGAAAATCACCACAGAGTCACTGTCACAGAATGTCAGGAGTTGGAAGGGACCTTAAAAGATCATCTAGTCCAACCCCCTGCCGGGGCAGGATCACCTAGATAACACTAATAACAATAATTTTCACTTGGACAGAGAGTTGGCTTGACTAAAGATAAAGTATCGTGTTCAGAATTGATATTACCAAATATTTTTATTTGTAAGGTTTTTTATCCAAAATGGAAGATTTTTTTTCAGTGAAAAGGACTTTATCAAGTACATCAATGGCAAAAGGAAGATGAGGAAAAATGTGGGCCTGCTGCTTATTCTGGGAGTTATTAATAAGTATGTGGAGGAGAAGAAGGTTTTGGGGAATGTGATATTAGTCCACCAAGGGGAAATCATGCCTGAGTGTTTTGTGTTTGTGTGACAAGGTTTTGATAGTGGTGGAGGGGAGGCTGCAGGGGTGGCTTCTGCAAGAAGCTGCTAGAAGCTCCCCATAGGTCCAACAGAGTCAATACCAGCCAGCTCAAGGGTGAAGCCACTGAACAACACCAAGCCAATCAGTGAAGATGGTAGCACCTCTGCTATACCATATTTAAGAGGAATAAAACCAAACACAAGCAGCAGCTTTTTGCCACCAGAAAAAGAAATAAGGTGTTAGAAACAGGCAGGTGAGGCAGGCTGTCTCCCTGCAGCCCATGGAAGATTATGGAACATAGAGATTCTACCTGCAGCCCATGGAGAATTCCACACTGGAGCAGGTGGAGACAGCTGAAGAAGGCTGTGACCCAGTGGGAAGCCCCTGGCAAGACCCATGGAGAGAGGAGCCCACACTGGAGCAGGTTTGCTGTGGAGACTTGTGACCCTGTGGGGGACTGGTGGAGCCAGTGGAGCATGGTTCTGAAGTCAGTATCTCTTGTAAACCACGCTGGGGTAGTTGGTGAAGAACTGAAGCCCCCATGGGAAAGACTCACATTAGAGAATTTCATGGAGGACTGTCTCTTGTGGAGGGACCCCAGGCTGGAGCAGGAGCAGAGTGTGAGTCTCTCCTGAGGAGGAAGGAGTGGCATGATGAACTGACCACATCCCCCTTTCCCTGTCCCCCTGTGCTGCTCGGGGGGAGGAGGTAGGAAATAAAGTTGAGCCTGGGAAGGAGGGACAGGTGGGGGGAGGTGTTATGATATTTGATTTTATCAGGTAATAAATTAGATGCATTTTATTTGCATTGAGTCTCTTTGCCCATGCCATTAATTGCTGAATGATCCTTCTTTGTCCTTATCTCAACCCATAAGCCCCTTGTTATATATTTTCTCCTGTGTCTATCTGAGGAGGGGAGTGATAGAGCAGATTTTGTGGGCATCTGACCTCCAGCCACGGTCAACCCACCACAATGACTGCCTTCTATAATGTGATGACTGACTGGGTGGAAAAGGGGAGAGCAGTGGATGCTTTCTACCTCAACCTCAGCAAGGTTTTTTAACCATCTCTCATAGCATCCTTGTAAACAAAGTTGGCAAGTGTGAGTTGGATCAGTGGACAGTGAGGTGAATTGAAAACTACCTGACTGGTAGAACCCAGATGGGGTTGGAGGCCTGTAGCCAGTGGTATGCTCAGGGGTCAGTGCTTGGTCCGGTCATATTCAACATATTCATCAATGCCCTGGACAAGGGGGCACAGTGTTCCCTCACCAAATCTGTGTAAAATACAAAACTGGGAGGAGGGGGCGACACAGCAGAAGGCTCCACTCCCATTCAGCACAATCTGGACAGAGAACTGGGTGGAGAGGAATCAAATGAAATTCAGTCAGGGCAAATGTAGGGTCCTGCACCTAAGGAGAAATAACCCCAGGCACCAATACCTGTTGGTTAATCTGCTGGGAAGCAGCTCTGCAGAGAAGGACTTGGTAGTCCTGGTGGACATCAAGCTCTCTGTGAGCCAGCAGTGTGTCCTCATGGTCACAAAGGCCAACAGTATCTTGGGGTGCATAAAGAGTGTGGCCAGCAGGTTGAGGAAGGTTCTTCTCCCCCTCTTCTTTTCCCTGTTGAGGCCACATCTGGAGTTCTGTGTCCGGTTCTGAGCTCCCCAGTTCAAGACAGACAGGGAACTACTGGAGAAAGTCTATCTACAAAGATGATGGACTGAAAGGGGGTCTTATCAGTGCTTATAAATATCTAAAGGTTGGTAGTCAAGAGAATGGGGTCAGACTCTTCTCAGTGGTGCCCAGCGACAGGACAAGGGGTAACTGGCACAAACTGGAACACAGAAAGTTCCATTTGAACATGAGGAAAAACTTCTTGAAAGTTCTCTCTGTACACGAGAAGAATCTTTTTTCCTATGATGGCAAAGCCCTGGGACAGGCTGCCCAGAGAGGTTGTGGAGTCACCTTCTCAGGAGACATTCATTCTGCCTGGACACAATCCTGTGCAACCTGCTGTATGTGATCCTGCCCTAGCAGGGGGGTTGGACTAGATGATCTCCAGAGGTCTCTTCCAACCCCAGCCATGCTGTGAGTCTGTGTAAATATCCCTCTCTTCTGTATATGAAATTCATGCAGATCAGCCGCTTGCAAATCTGCACTGACTGGAAGACATAATACTTCCAACACCTGAGGAAAAAGTGTTTCTGGGATTGACTTGTAGGATGAAACTTCAGATCAAGCACCCCATGTGAAAAACTAAGTGTTTGGAGACAAATAGTCCCATGTTTCAGCTTCCAGGATCAAGGACATGTTTAAAATCCCTGCGATGGAAACCACAGACTCATTCATACCATCTCATTTCAAGAGGAACTGTCAGATCATTTTGATGCAAATTGCTCAGATGCCTCAGGCTCAGAGCTCCTTTTTCTTGTCACAGGGAACAAAGCAAACCAGTGAGAGGTTAGTCCTGGCAGACAACCCTCTGCCATGGCCTCTGCTCTACTGCCCCGTCCCCAGCCCTGTGCCTCTCCTTCCCAGGAGCTCCTCACAGGCAACCACTTATTTGAAAAAAAAACTTTTTTATAATCCCAAAGAAAATATAATAAAGTAAAAAAAAAAAAAGGTTTAAAAATCAAAACTTACCTGTCCAGCTTCCCCAAGTAATTTTTTCTGTTTTTTTTTTTTCCTACAGAGCAGCAGCTCACTAGGCTTGTACCTTTCCAGTGGAGTGATGGAACAGGCACACTTTGAAAGTGCCCTTCCCTGTGGGCCCTCTCAGCTCACAGCACAGCTTTCCTCGTGAGGAAACATCTAAAGGTTGTTGTCAGTAATGTACTTCATTCACAGAATTGTATGGTTGGAAAGGGCCTAGATCTTCTAGTCCAATCTCCTGCTAAAGCAGGATCACCTACAGCAGGTGGCACAGGATCACAGGAGGGTCTTGAATATCTCCAGAGAAGGAGACTCCACAACCCACCCTGGGCAGTCTGTCCCAGGGTTCTGTCACCCTCAGAAAACAAATGTTTTTCCTCATATTGAGGTGGAACTTCCCATGTTCCAGTTTGTGCCCAGTGGCCCTTGTCCTGTCTCTGGGCATCATTGAGAGAGTGTCTGGCCCCATCTTCCAGCCACACACCCTTTAGATATTTATAAGCACTGGTGAGATCTCTTCTCAGTCTTCCTCAGGCTAAACAGCCCCAGCTCTCCCAGCCTTTCCTCATAGGAGAGATGGTCCCATTCCCAGTCATCTTTGTAGCTCTCTGATGGACTCTCCATTGAGAGGGAGTCTCTGTTAACCCAGGAATTCATGGAAAGGACTTTATCAAAGACACAGAGGCCATCATGGTATTCAACTTTATTTCTTCCATTTGCTTGCTTCAAAGTAGCTGTAAGTGCTCACCACAGTGCAGATCATTTCCACCATAGGAAGAAACTTCTCTGGCACACAGCACTCCTCACTTTCTTCCAGGTGCTCCTCTATTTTTATCAACTACCCATATCAGAGTTTGTTGCATCAAAGTCAAGCAATAAGGAGAGAGTAAGAGCTCAGCTGAGTATCCCTATGGTAGTTACTCAGAATTATTTGAGATACACCAGAACACATCGAATACATCAGAGTCTGCTGTCCCAGAAAAGCATGTGTCTCCTACAGGAGCCCTGTAACATCCACTTACCCATATGAACATCTCAGACACTTTAGAGCATCTCATGTGGCACCAACCATGTCTACATGAGCAGCGAAATAAAGCCCTGAAACTTCTCCTGGATACAGAAACACAGCTCTTAAAGCAGCTGTGAGTCTTGCAGGCTGAGATCTACCCTTGCCCTGTCCTGCCTCACAGAACCTGAAATAGGTCAGTGAATCACATCTGAGAATTGCATGTTTCTCCCCATGGGTTACACAGGGAGGGCTGAGTGAGCGGCTCAGTAACAGGCACCCAAAGCTGCAGCCTCTGTCATGAGCGAGGGGGTGAAGCCCACCTCAGCCATCTCTCCATTAGGGACATTCCTTTTGTGGGGGTTAAATAGTTGCATTATCTGGGAGTCATCTAGTGGCGAAAGAGCATAATGGCAGATTCAGTGAGGAGTCGGTAAAGCCTCATGCTGTTACAATCCTTCTACCCACTACCAGCAAAACCAGTCCAGCTTCCTTACCTTTTTCCCTTCTTTTTTCCCCCCTTCTTTTTCCCCCTTTCTTCCCCCCTTCTTTTTTCCCCTTCCCTTCCCTTCCCTTCCCTTCCCTCACAGAGTTATTCCAGACATTCTCCAGACAGTCTGAGTTGTGCAGGTCACTGAAAAACGACCTGGTGTACCAGCAGCTTTGTGTATTTTGCTACAAAGTCCTGTTAAGTGTTATTTGTCTCTCTCTCTGCTGTCCCTGTGGGTTGGGATAAGGATAGTTTATGAGGTTTTGTTTTCCCTTTTTTTTTTTCCTTCACCAGATTCTTTTATTTTTCTCTTTTTCTATTTTTTCCCTTCTGTTTTTTCTTCCCATCCCTCTCTCCCACCATTGTGGGAGCTGGGGGAGCAAGAGAGAGAGGGTGCAGAGTGCTCAGCTGCCAGCTGGGACTGAAGCATGACAAACCCTAACTCAGTCAAAATTGTATTTGATTATAAAGGAATATTTCTCCTAAGGCAGAATAAAAACTTGTCTGGTTGTCAGTTTTAAAGTATTTTTTACTTTTCACTTTCCAAAAACATTTCCATCAAGTCTTCCCACTGGATCACTCTATAACTGACAAAACCTTTATTTTCCCTGTACAAACAGAAAACATTGGGTTTCTGCACTGTTCACCCTTCTTCCCACAGCCATCACCTGTGTACTCATGTGTTCCTACCATGTCCTGCCCATGGGACATGCTTAACCTGGGCCACTGTCATAGAATCATAGAATGCATTAGGTTGGAAGGGATCTTTAAAGGTCATCTAGTCCAACCTGCCTGCAGGAAGCAGAGACAGCTTTAATGAGATCAGGTTGCTCAGAGCCCCATCAAGCCTGACCTTGAATATCTCCAGGGATGGAGCCGCCAACGCCTTTCTGGACAACCTGTTCCAGTGATCTACCACCCTCATAATGAAGAACTTCTCCTAATGTCTAATCAAAACCTAGTTTAAAACCATCACCCCTCGTCCTATCACTCCATGCCCTTCTAAAATCCCCTCCCTAGCTTTCCTGTAGCCCCTTCAGGTACTGGAAGTCCACTATAAGGTCTCCTTGGAGACTTTTCTTCTCCAGGCTGAACAATCCCAACTCTCTCAGCCTGTCTTCATAGGACAGGTGCTCCAGCCCTCTGAGCATCCTTCTCACCTCCTCTGAACCCATTTCAGCTGTTCCATGTCCTCCTTGTGCTGAGGGCTCCAGAGTCGGACACGGCACTCCAGGTGAGATCTCATCCCCCAGTCTGTGTTGGTAGCAAGGATTGATCTGACCTAAGTGCAGGACCTTGAATTTGTTGTTGTTGAACTTCATGAGGTTTGCACAGATCCATCTCTGTAGCTGGTCCAGGTCCCTCTGGATGACATCCCATCCCTCTGGTGTGTTGACCACACCACTCAGCTTGGTGTCATCTGCAAGCTTGCTGAGGGCACTCTCAATTACACTATGTCACTGATAAAGGTATTCAAGAACACTGATCCCAATATAGAACTCTGAGAGACACCTCTCCGTCTGGACATCGGGCTGTTGACCACTACCCTCTGGATGCGACTATCCCACCAATTCCTTATCCACTGAACAATCCACCCATCAAATCCATATTCCTTCAACCTAGAGAGAAGGATATTCGGGAGGACTGTGTCAAAGGCCTCGCAGAAGTCCAGACAGATGACGTCCATTGCTATTCCCTGGTCCACTGATGTAGTCACTCCACTGCAGAAAGCCATGCACAGGTACTCCTGGCGAAGAAGAAATCTGTGATTTCCATGTGGAAAGGAGCTACCCACTCCACAGATGAACATGAATATCCAGGAAAGCCAAACCAGTGCCCTCCATGGGGCAGGTTCTTCATGGAATTGGTTATGAAGAATCATACCTGCACAGATGAAAAAGACTCACACGACAACTAAAAAGATATCAGAGTGGCAACTCTATAATAAATGTGACCGACTTCATTCCTTAACACTTACATGAGCTCTTCTCAGAATTACGTCTGTTTAAAGAGAACTTCCCATTGCAGTTTAAAAAAGTCTATCATCTCCCCTGTAGCTTTATTGCAGAGTCTAAAACCACCTTGATCTCCTGCCTGTTTTCACGAGTGAAATGATCATTCACTTGCTTTGAACATCAGCATGGAGCTCCTTCGGTTGGTCAGCAGTAAATTTGCTGCTTCCTCAGTATATTTGGATTATTATTGTCAACTTTAAACAGACAAAATCCCACCCCTATCTTCTGTGCTAGCCTTGTGCCTGGAACCTAGAGAAATGCATATTATTTTCATACCATTGCGGGTCAGACAAAATATAACATTTCCCCTGCTTTGAGCCAAGATAATATCACCCCTCATATCAGACCTCCGTTGCTTTTGCTAACAACAAGTCCTACCCTCTTATTCTCTGCTCCACAGAAAAATAAGATCTGATATCTCCCGAGGAAAACGGAAGACAGAAGAATTGCCAGTAGTGATTTTATTCTGATTTTGGACTCAAAGAATTGTCATCAAGCCATTATTCATATTTAGGATTTAAATTAAGCAACAGAAAAATGGCTCTAAATCTACCAGGTTTAGTATCTTTGAGTGTGTTTTTTATGTTAACTTTAGCTACTGGAATGTGGGCTTCTTGGAAAAGCAAAAAGGACCAGGAGAACAGAAACCCAACTGAAATGGCCATAGTTGGAGGCAGGAATATAAATGTTTTCATTGGATTGTTTACTGCAACAGGTAAGTTTTCTTAAAGGACTTTTAAAAATTCATCTTCAAGCACATACATTACATAGATCTGGGGGACGTTTCTTTCAAAGCATGTGAACTCCTTTAATGTCAAGGCTGATTTTACCTAAGTGTGGCTTAAAAGGAGTATGGTTTCATGAATCATTTTGGGATGGATTCTTCCAAACCTCTTCACACTGAGCAGAACCTAATGTTTATGTAGATTCTTTTAAATTAAAGAGATTAATTTAAGAGTTTAGTTAAGAGTTAACGAGTTTAATTTAAGAGTGACTGAAGAACACAGCACTTCTCATTAAGGAAGACTGTGGTCTTAGTCTTGATCCAGTTTCTGTTATCCAGCGTAACAGAAGAGTTTTACTCCCAGAACAATCCAGTTTTATGTGGAAAAAAATTGTTACTCATGGCAAGCACTGGGCTGTCTCCTAAAGAGAAAATGTTTCCCCCGCTAACTGCTGCTTCTCTTTTCTCTCCTTGCTGCCTGGCATCATCTGAAATTTGCTTCTCTGACTCATTCTTTGTGAAAGCTTCCCCAAGTGGCAGTTTCTGTGGGTTTGTTTTTTGACTGTGATGTCTGCCAGCATTTTTTTTCCCCAATGTCTCTTTTCTTAAACTGTAAGTGATACTCATAAAGGAGGTCTACAGTCACAGCAGAATAACAAGAGCAATTGTGTTTGCTCTAGAAAAAAATCTTCCAATGAGAGAAATGAAATTAAAACCAAGCATGTTCCAATTGCCTCAGCAGCACATCTCACTGGAAGAAAATTTTGTAAGGAAAATAGAAGTGTGATTGAATATTTGAAAAGGTTTGCAAGCTCACGGAGTGTTCTACAGTTGAGACTATGTATTGCAATTTTCACCTTTCCATTTTCCATTTTACAGCCACCTGGGTTGGAGGAGCATATATCAATGGCACAGCTGAAATTGTCTACCTGCCTTCAAAAGGACTATTGTGGGTCCAAGCACCTGTGGGATTTGCCTTGTCCCTTGTTATCGGTAAATAATTAACGTAATAAGAACACACAGACTTTAAAAAAAATCACGAGTATATTAAGATGTGTAACAGAGTGAACAGAGTGTACAATGATTTTAAAGGTGATTTTGCCTCTTCTGTCTTCCATGGATCCAGAATAAGCATTTACAACGCTATCCCCTGAACTGAAACATAAAAAACAGAGGTAGCTTGAAGGTAATGTAGTTTTCCCTGTCTGGAGAAATTCATGCAACAAACATCTCACCTGAGAAATTTAGAAGCATATTGCTTTTTTTTATCATAGTCTTTTATTCACAGGCTGTGGAGAGTATTGGTATAATTTTTTTTTCTTTAAAATGTATGTGATTTTTCCACTGAAATGCATTCTTCTGAGTAGTCTTAGATAAGACTTAGATACTTCATACTCTTAGATAAGAGTATGAATTTGTACTGCATTCAGCTTACCCCACTTTATAGCTGGTCACCATTTTGTTGATGCTAAGTTAATTTGCTGTGTCCTATACCTAAGTTGCCATTCCTAACTCCAAGAATTTTTGGACTCATGCTGAGGTTCAGCTGTCTTGCCAAGACCAAAGTTCCTTCCAGTCCACACTGAGTTATGCCATAAGTCTCTAAGGACATGGGATGATTGAGGCAAGGAGACCTGTGCAGACCTTGCACAGGAATTTCTGTAAGAACAATAACCTTTATTCGCAAGTGAGAGAAAGGAGTCCAACTGACGTGAATATGAATCAGCCTTGGAAATATATTACCAGCATTTCTTATGTGAGTAATTCTTACTAATGAAATTGAGGAGTGCAGGTCTGATCCTGCGATCTTTACCCAGGTCAGTAGTGCCCAGACAAGCAGCCCTGTTGGCTTCAGGGTTAGGCACAATATGTATTCTTTGGTTTTAATGAGACGGCTGTACGTCTGAAGTCTAATATTTAGATGAAGGTGGGTGGACTCAACTCAATGCACAGATTAAAACAATACAGTTTGGGGAAGAGACAATGAAGCCACCAAAATAAAAATGTAACCAGAAAAGGAACATATATCAATATGTTGCATCACATGGTCAAGGACAAAAGTTTGTCTCTTCTTTTAGCCAAATGGGAGTATTTGATGCCTCACTCTGTCTACTGACCTTTTCCACAGGAAGTATTTCAGGAAGCTTTGTGTCTCAGGTTGGTAGGTCATTGGAGATGGAGAGGAGACTATACGTGGGTGTTCTCTGAGATACATTCCTGTTATAGTCACATGGGTATCTTATGACATTTGAGGTGCCCTAGGGGGTCCTACTTAGTCTCCAGTAGCCACTCCAGAAAGATGTAGGTCTGCCAAAAGTGAAGAGTCCTACCTGTTATCTGTAAACAGATGTCTTTTATAGCCTGGAACCTCTCTGATGAATGAAACCCCACATTTAGGAAAGGGAATTGAGACCCCTGTGTCTGGTGGACTCCATCATTCTCTAAGGTCCATTATGTACAAATACCACACTCACTGTACAGGTTTGATACCCAGATACCACAGTACTCTTACCTTTTTTTTTTTTCTTGGAATATGATACGCACAAAACTCTACCAAAATATCATCAATTCCAATAGGTGGTTTCTTCTTTGTAAATCCAATGCGATCCAAGAATTATGTGACAGTGATGGATCCCATTCAAGCAACTTATGGGAACGTGATGGGGACCTTACTCTTCATTCCACCGCTGCTGGGAGAGGTGTTCTGGTTCGCAGCTATCCTGGCGTCCCTGGGTAAATATTTACTTTGTCGTTATATTTGTTGAAGGTCAACTAAGGGCACAACTATCAGAGCATAACACACATGTGGGAACCACGTTGGACTAAGCTGTGGGAAGTTGTGCATGTCTCCTTCTGTTACAGGAATGCAAGCACTTATCATTTCTGGAAAACAGGGGGTTTAGGTTTAAAACAAATTACAGTAGTATGGATTCGGGATGTAACAGAGAGGTCTGGCAATATGAATTAATACCTTTCTCTTGCCTGTATGACAGCAGATATAAAAATACATCTTGGCAAAGACCATGAAGTAAAGTAGCAGCAAGAGCAGAAGCGGATCATGGGCTCACCTGAGTTCTCATTCTGCCCACTCTGTAGACAGCATGCTTCTCATACAGTGTGCTGGAATCGAGGGAATAACACGTCCTTACTTTTTCCATATTCTGCACCTACAGAATCTGTCTTAACATATTTGACTGCTGTACTTGTTGGCAGGAGCAACAATGAGGGTCATCTTGGATATTGGAGGCTCTTTGGCTATCATCGTCTCAGCATGCACTGTCATACTCTATACTCTACTGGGAGGTCTCTACTCTGTTGCATACACAGATGTCATCCAGCTGATCTTCATTACCCTCAGCCTGGCAAGTTTGGTGCATTTCTTTGTTACCAGTTTCCTAACAAAGGTGAAAAAATCCTCCTCTTCTTTTCAGTATGTCTCAGACCAAAAATAACACCACAAAGACTCCTGCCCTAGAGATCCTCTTCAGGAGGACAGGTCTCCTGAAATGCCTTCCAACTGAGTCTTTGTGCAGTTCAGACAGTGCTCACACAAGCTATTGGCTTTGCTGGGAAAACACAGCTGTTCACAAGTAAGATCTGAAGAACCTATCCAGAACAACCTCACTGGAAAGGAGAGATCTGTCTACTGAAAGCAATAACCAACCTGAATTACAGACTCATGTTATTGATGACGCCATGAACCAGAAACTTGTAGATTTAGAGTAAAAAGGGGGGAGAAATCAGGACTCTTATTCTGGGTTTAACCTGATGTAACTATGTTCTACATCTACCTGAATTTCAACATCTGAGTAGATTCTCCCTGGGGAACCTGGGCAAATGGTTAACTATTTCTGTTTCTATCCTAGTGGGTCTGTATTCCCTTTGTCATGGTGAACTCTGCAGCAGAAAGTATTTATTACACTGCAACTCATCAAACCTACCAAGACCCTTGGATTGGGAAGATAGAAAAACAGTATCTTGGAAGGTGGATGGATGACTTCTTTTATCTGGTATGGAGTATTTCTTGGACAGGTGGTTTGGAGAAAGGATTGTGTTGAGGACTTTCTGTCCAGAAAACTTGTGGGTTCTTCCAGCCAGGAACCCTACGTTGCACAGTTGGCAGGGACAGTATGATATGTAAATCCTCTTTCAGCCACTCTGCAGCACACTGGATGAACTGGGGAGATCCAGGGCTGAGCTGTGGAAAGGGAAAAAGCAGTTAGGACACTCCATCCTTTGACCTTAAGAAATAATGTACATCCTGAATAAGAATATCCAGGCAAGTACTTCCACTCCTGGCACCTAAATGAGGCTTTTCCAACCTTTTGAGAGGTTGGCCTTGCAGCATTCAGTAGTATGCTTTTATCCTAATTATGTAAAATTCCCTATTTGAAAAGAAAAAAATTAATAAAATGACACAACTGAAAGCCATTGGGAGCATGATACCATTGGCATCACCATTGGCATCACCATACTACTTGACTTGTGAGCTACCAATACAGCCAAGGCTACAGCAGGCTGTTACACTCTTGCTAGAGTGCTAAAGGGACACACACAAGCTTGAGATTCTTTGGTGAGGACAGAATGTTCAGGTTTTATCTGATGAACTGTGTCTGCTAAGGAAGTGAAATTGATTTTATTTTAAATTTCAGATCATACTCTAGGTAAGTTTAGGTAGATTATTTCACAACAGTTAACATTCCTGAAAAAAAATCTCTTCTGTTTCTTTCCTCTGTGTGAGGCAACCTATTTTTCAGTCTTCTCATCTGCCAAACCATTAACTTGTTTGGGTCAAAATTTCACATCCATCACAATTAATACTGTGTCCAGGTCTGGGCTCCCCAGTTCAAGAAAGACCAGCAACTACTAGAGAGAGTCCAGTGGAGAGATACAAGGATGATCAGAGGACTGGAAGATGGGGCTAGCCTATTTCCAGTGGTGCCCAGTTACAGGACAAGGGGCACTGGGCACAACCTGAAACACGTTCAGTTCCATCTGAATATGAGGAAAAATGTTTTTACTATGATGGTGACAGATTACTGGAACAGGCTGCCCAGAGAGGTTGTGGAGTTTCCTACCTGGACACAATCCTGTGCAACCTGCCTGTATGTGATCCTGCCTTAGCAGAGGATTAGACTAGATGACCTCCAGAGCTTCCTTTCAACCCCAACTGTGCTGTGAGTCTGTGATTCTGTAAATCTTTGTAAAAAATATAATAGAATCATACAGAATGTCTTAGGTTGGAAAGGACCTTTAAAGGTCATCTAGTCCAACCTCCATGCAGGAAGCAGGGACAGCTTTAATGAGATCAGGTTGCTCAGAGTTCCATCAAGCCTGACCTTGAATATCTCCAGGGACGGGGCCTCTACCACCTCACTGGGCAATATCACATCTGTCAGAAATAACATCATCCATCAGAAGTATCATCCTCCGTGGTTAAAGCTGGGCAACGTTTATGCATTTCAATTGAGACTTTTATAACAGTAAATATTGTCATTCATCTGGATGGACAAATGAAGTTCTAGAGCAGCCCATAGCCTGGTGGGTCCCACTGGTAACATCTGAATGTTTCAGGTTCTTGGAAGCATCCCGTGGCAAACTTACTTCCAAAGAGTGCTCTCCACTGCCTCACCAGGCCAGGCAAGGCTCATCTCCTACCTCTCTGGACTTGGGTGCTTCTTAATGGCTGTCCCCTCTGTGCTCATTGGTGCAGTTGCAGCATCAACAGGTAAAACCAACTGTTTGTCTCTGAATAACGAACATGTTTTTGTCAAAGGTGACAAAGGACCTAGTGGGGCTGGATATATGTTTGTACTCAATGATCTTGAAGGTCTTTTCCAACCAAAACCATTCTATGATTCTGTGATAAAGCAGGATACAAAGAACTGATTCACAGAGTCACAGAATGTTAGGAGTTGCAAGGGACCTCAAAAAATCATCTAGTCCACTCCCCCTGCCTGAGCAGCATCACCTAGATTAGATCACACAGGAACATGTCCAGATTGGTCTTGAATGTCTCCAGAGAAGGAGACTCCACAACCTCTCTGGGCAGCCTGTGACTTCAAGTTACCTAGTCACAGAATCACAGAATGTTTGGTGTTGGAAAGGACCTTGAAAGACCATGTAGTCCATCTCCCCTGCCAGAGCAGTACTCTGTACCTAAAATCATAGCCCTGGCCACCAAGTTAAGTAATCCATGTGAGAAATGTGGAACCCTCTCAGGTTCAGTGCACAGCTACCTGGAGATATCTGAACTGCCCCAAGGCCTGCTTAAAGCCTTGTCATTACGATGAAATGACATTTCATGGACCTTGTGTTGAACAAAGATGAAGTAGACCCTGTAAAACCCTGTATAATCCTATTTTCCAAGAAATCTTCACTTGCTTCTGTGAATGACTTCTGTAAGACCTTGCAATATTACTACAGATTCTTAACAAGGTTCTGAAGAAAACCTGCTGGAAGGAATCAAGCTCAGTCCTGTAAACTCACAGCCCCCGCCCAGGGGTTCAGCCATGTGTTGTCTGTGAGCAAGAGTTAAAGAGCAGCTAGATCATCCAGCATTTAAAGAAACCAGTTGAACTCATTAATTCAACTGTCACTATAGATCAGAGCACAACTCTCTTCTCCTCATGAGCAGGGTCTAGAGGTTGATGAATTACTGACCCAATTCTGGAAACACACCAGTCACAGCTGTTTCTATAGATGATACCAGGGAAAAGGAAAATCTTTGTTCTAGTGAGAGCTGCAGCATAAGAAAATGAAAAAAAAATTAATCCAAGTCCTAAAATACCGAGTGAGTGTCAGTCCTTAGCCCTGCCTTGATCTGTCCCTGTGGAAAAGCAGGCTCAAAGACAGCAGAAATATCAGTGAAGGATTTGTTGTGATTTTTCCTCATTCTTTTTTAAAGACTGGAACCAGACAAGCTATGGTCTCCCGAGTCCATTTGAGAGAGGGGAATCAGCAATGATACTGCCACTTGTCTTACACTCCCTCTGCCCAGCGTATGTCTCCATTGCTGGTTTGGGAGCCATTGCTGCTGCTGCAATGTCTTCTGCAGATTCAGCTCTTCTCTCTGTCGGCTCCATGTTCGCTCACAATATCTACAGGAAAGTCCTGAGGAAAAAGGTACTTGCTTACAGCATTCAGTAGTTTGGTGCCAGGAAAGTTGCTTTTGTTACAAGACCATTTCAAATGCATATTCTGCGATCAGAGGTGTCTGTGCTCCAGCTGCTGGACTGAGTGCCAGAGCTTCAAACTCAGAGGTGTTCATATCCTTGGTAGGGATATCCATACCCACAACAGTAAGCTTTGCTCTCTATAAAATGCCTGGTATAAAATTTGGAGTAGAATATTAAAAAACAGAAGCAGCTTAAACCCATCCATCTCCCGTGGTGCCTGACTTGAGCAGCTGCGAGGACTTGGTAAGGACCTGCCCAGGGCACTGCTGGTTTCACCACCAGTAAACACTGTGTCTGCAATGTCTCTGTTTTACAGGCTACAGAGATGGAGGTCTTATGGGCCATGAGGACATCCATGCTGGTGTTTGGGGCCGGGGCAGCCGGTCTGGCTTTTTACTCCAGCTCTGTCTATGACCTCTGGTTCCTCAGTGGGGAGCTGGTGTATGCATTGCTCTTCCCTCAGCTCTGCTGTGCCCTCTTCGCTCCCAGCACCAACACCTATGGATCAGCTGCCGGCTTCTTGGTTGGGCTCCTCCTGAGGCTGCTGGCTGGGGAGCCTGCCCTGAGTATCCCCACCATCATCTGCTATCCAGCGTGCTCCCTGGTGAACGGGACCTACAGCCAACTGTTCCCCTTTAAAACAGTCACCATGCTTCTCACCTTGGGGATGATTGTAGCTGTTTCGTACCTGGCTGAGGTGTTGTTTCAGAGAAACCTCCTTCCCCGCAGATGGGATGTTTGCAGTATCACAGGGGGAACTGGCACCTTCCTGCCCCTGCAGCGGATGGAGAAACAGATGGCTTCACCAACGGTTGGGCTACAAGAGGATCATGATTAACTGTGGGGCCTTGTTCGAAAGGGCACAGTGCATTCAGCAGTTAGAGCATAGCAAAACCATCATTGCTTCTCCCTTTGTTTTCTCCAGTAATGAATTATTTAAAGTCCTCATAGGGTAATAAAAACAAATTGTGTTCATCCAAGGAGAATGTGTGAGCTCAAAGTCTGCAGTGATTAAAGGTGCACGGTGATGGAGAGTGATCTGGTGGTGGTGACCAAGGGGCACCTCAGGCCCCAGTAGTGTTTGCTTCAGGATACTCCTGGTACCCCACCCAAAAGCAAGACTACAAATCATGTTCCAACATTTATGGCATTCTCAAGTCACATACTTTACTCACCACAAAGGAGACAAATCAATGTTTAATAGATTGGGTATTCTTGATTAAATTAAAAAAAGGTCAACAAGCCTGTTTCCTGTATAACAGGTGGAGTTCTGGCATAAACATGCCTGGGCAGCACATCAAACCTATACAAAGGCAGATTACTGAACGCCATGCAACCTCCCCAGCAGTCCAGCAGTAATATCAGCTTTACAAAGCCTTCCTTGATACTGCAAAAACTTGTGCATATGCCTCTCCCCATCCACAGTCTCAGCCACAGAACCAGTCTGCTGCCACGTGGCTGAGAAGAAGACATCCTCTCTCAAAGGACCTGGTAGGGCAGAAGTAGATGAGCAAGATGAAGTGACAGCCCTTAATTACTGGATAAGAGAGTTTTACATAGCCACTATTTTCTAAAAGTCAACCAGCTGGAAAAATGAAGGTGTCAGAAGGACTCTTGAATGGGTCTTCTCTAAAACACCCAGTTAAATCACTCCTGTGAAGGTGTTACCCAAGCACAGTGGTAGGATGGTGTGGGACACATAACTAGGTGTGTGAGAACTCAGAGGACTGTGATACTGTGATGACATGCTGGAAACCAATCCCAAACCTGCCTGCAGGGACACAGAATCATGAGGACAAGATCCCAAAAGTTTCAGGCCACCAGGTCTGTACAAAAAGCCCCTTTGCACAAATTGGCAATGGGTTAAGAGAAAAGCAGCCCAGCTAACCAGTGAGTTTGGCCTCTAGCCTGAAGTCTAATGGACCAAGACCATCCCTCAGTGGGATCAGTTTTTAAGATAGGAGCTAAAATAAAGATTCATGAGGATCCTGCAGTGATGGCTAATGGATGGCTGTCATTTTATACTTCAGGAGCTGTGTGGTGTCTCACCAGGGGTCAGTCACAATCAACCCACATCAGTCAGTCGGAACTGTGCTCTCCCCTCAAAACCTTTACAAAGGGGTTGTGGGAGCTGCTGTGTGCAGAAACACCTGACACTGTTGGAGGGAAGATATTTGCTATTACTGTATCCAAAATACCCCACAGCAGAGCAACCCTGACAGTTGGCTGAGCTGCTGAGGGTGAAAACAATACACTGTCCAGTGAATTCCTTCCAGCATGTGCTGCACAGCCCACTGTGCACACACAAGGTGGGAAATGCTGCTGGTGCCACCATGCACAGCTGCAGCAGGCTCAGCGAGGAGTCTTGTGTCATTGAGCTGTACCAAGGCAAGTGCAACGGCTCAGGGGGAGGTCTGGCAGCCCTAAGCTCTAGATATGGCTTTGAGGACTCTGCTCCCCATGGGGACCATCCATCTCCTTTGAAATATGCACCCTCAGCAAGGTGGAGTACGTTCCTCATCAGAAAAATTCACACAATTTCATGCTTTGCCGCATTGTTATTGAATATCTGGGCACACTTAACTTCCCTGCTGTTGATATGGTTCATTAAAGAAAGACCAGAAATCCTTTCCAGTATCTCTAGAAACTGTTATGAAATATTAATTATGTGTCTAGAAAATGCAAAGAAACCTGTTTGAAAATTAAAAGCATTACCATTAACTATGGCCCTAGGTTGTCACCCACTGAAGTCTTTCTCACCCCAGTGATTTGAGCAGGAGCATGTAAGGTCATGCTTAGCTAAGGGAGACACCAAAGCTATCATTACCATAGTGCCAGAACAACTGGGCTCTTGTTAAATCAGCTCTTGCTGATTCAAGCATACTCTCCTGCAAGATTTAGGGGTGACCTAATTTGGGGACCTGTGCAATCCTCTGCATGTAGCAAACCAAAGCTGACATGTGGCACTTGCACAAGGGCACAGACCTGCTTCATGGCCCAGGTAAGAGTGAAATTCCAATGTCCTCATATTGAGGTCAGAATCCTTACAAGATGCTGGGAAAGGACATTTTAGAAGGGCATGTAGTGATAGGAAAAGGGGAATGGTTTTGAACTGCAAGGAGGTGGATTTTGATTGGATATTAGGGAGAAATTTCTCACTATGAGGGTGGTGAGGCCCTGGAACAGGCTGCCCAGAAAAGTGGTGTCTGCTAACTCCCTGGAGGTGTTCAAGGCTAGGTTGGATGGGGCTTTGGGCAACCTGGGCTAGTGGAGGTTTTCCCTGTCCATGGCAGAGGGGTTGGAACTTGATGATCTTTAAGGTCCCTTCCAGTCCTTTTCATTCTATGATTCCACTCTTCAGCCACCCGACCCAGTGGCTCTGAAAGGCAAATGACTACATCTGGAGATATCTTTTCTCTACACTGCTGTGCCCAATTTATCCTGTTGTTCCACTGCAGAATCACAAAGTTTGGCATTAAAGCCTTTCCATGACCGTGCACTTGGCCTGGCAGACAATAGATCCCCAACTTGCTGAAACACTGTCAAAGGGAAGCACTCTGGGGTAAGACCTTGTTGAAGAGCATCACCACTGAAAACCCCCAGTGACTTCAAATAGGAAAGTCATAGCTCTGTAAAGGGTATCTGCCATACTCAGCAGAGACACTTTGCCCTTACAAAGCCTCTCTGACTTTCATACCACTAAAACATGCTCTGCTTCAGGTGGAGAGATGAAAATGGCAAAGACACAATTACTGTAACTCTCCTCAATGTTTACTCTTTTCCACCCTTATGACTCCCTCCTCAGAACATCCCCCAGCAAGCTTAAAAAGAACATATTCATCAAGGTCAGACAAAGTTTTGAAAGCAATTAGCTGCAAGTAAAACAAATACAAAAGCAATTCTAGCACATACTTAATGACAAAATGCCTAGTTGTTCCAGCCCAGCACACTCAGAGTCCTTGAGGTGCTGCCAGCACAGGGGATAATGACCCAGCTCACTTGAAACTGCTCCTTTCACAGGTTATTGCCTCCAGTTTGGTATTCCTTTTTTTTTCCCCTTTCCCCCTCTTTATAAAAAATTTGTGGGGGCACCAGAGGTGGCCTATTTACCCTTCCACTTGTGGATTTACCTCTTTTGACCCCTACATTTGTCCATCCCAATGACTCTGTACAGTTTTCATTAACTTTTTGCAGCCTAGACAACTACTACCAGTTTCTGGCATTTTTGAGGTTAATAATAGATCTGTCATGTCTAATTAAACCAAAACAAAACAAACCACAAACCCCAACAACCTGCAATTTGAGAAACATTTGGTTTGCAGCGAGTTCTCAGCATCTTATCAGTTCCTCACCAGGCATCTTTGGATGTCTACTTTACATAGATGAGAAAACTCAGAACACAGCACTGAAGGGAGCTCTGCATCTCTTTCCCTTCTCACCTGTGCTCGTTTTTAGGATTTCCCAAACGTGTCCTCACTGGGATTCTGACTGGCTTTCAGCAGGAAAGCAAAGAAAGAGTCTGGATTTGCCAACCATGAGATGTGTGGGACCAGGATCATCCCCTCATGATTTCTACATGAGCGTTGGGCTCTCTGGCTTCAACCCACATGCCACATGCAAATCTTCTTTTGTAGTTCTCAAACCTTACTTCAACCTCTGCTGGAGAACTCATCATCTCAACTAGCAGAGCTTTTTGGTCTCCTAATAATGTTTCCTGCTCCAGATCACCACTGGCTTTTGTGCTCTTATAGCAAGGGAAGAATTCAAAGGCATTTCCCCACAACAGGAAAATCTAGGGGAAAAAGCCAGCTTGCTTTTCTGATTCTTAAAACTTCAAGGTAATCCATCATGCCCAGGGATGGAAATACTGCTCTTGCAAGGATGGCTTGCTCTGCCTCCCAGGTAGGGGTGAGGATCATCTTTGTGACTGGAATTTGGGATGTCTGGAATAATCAAAAGGAGGAGAAGAAAATGTAAACTGGAATTAAGGCTTCCATTATGAGACATGAAAGCACAAACATCCCAAATGATATATAGCTAAAGTTTTCCTTACATGTCCTGAGAAATGTCTTTCTTCAATATTGAACAGCCTCAAGAACAGACAGTATTTTTTTCAGTTCTTTGGTCAAATGGTAGTTTTGTGGTTTCTTTTTTTTTGTTGTTGTTGTTTTTTAAATCTTTTGGCAGGTCTCTTGAAGTAAGAGACACCTTGGCAGAGGTGTCCATTTTCCTACTCCACTCCTCCATTCCCCCCCCCACCAGCTATCTTATCTGACCCTGGAGGTACTGCTGCATGAGTTAGGCTTTGAAAATCTAACAACTCAGGCAAATCATTTGGCTCACTCATGCTTTACTTCCCCAATCTCTTGAAGAGGGACTGATGTTAATTGATTCCAAGACATATTTTAAGGTCTTTGGAGGAAGGCTCTATTATACATAGATGGAGAGCACTCGTTTTGCATGCCAGAAACTTCTATTCATAGCAGGAGGAGAGTTTTCCTGGTCAGTTTAATTCACAACCCTAGACCAGTGGAAGTGTTTAACTTTTCTTCAGAGAGGTTTTTGACATTGTCTCCTACAGAGTCCTCACGGGCACACTGAGGAAGTAAAGGTTAGATAAGTGGGAAGTGAGGCAGATTGAAAAGGGGCTGAACTGCCAGGCTCAGAAGACTCTGGTCTACAGCACAAGGTCCAGCTGGATGCCAGGCAGTAGTGTGCCCCAGGGTTTGATGCTGGGACCACTTTAGCATTTTAATTAATGGCCTCAGTGTTGGGCACAGCGCACACTCAGCGATAATACCAACCAGGAGTGGCTGATACCGTAGGTGGATGGGCTGCCATCCACAGGGACCTGCACATGATGGAGAAATGGGCTGCTGGGAACCTGGCAAAGTTCCCCAAAGTGAAGTGCAAAGTCCTACCCGTAGGAAGGAACAACCCCAGACACCAGGACAGGCTGTGGGATGAGCCACCAATGTGTCCTTGTGAGAAAAAATATCCACAAACTTGTGGGCTGCATCAGGCAGAACCTTCCCCATTGCTCAGCCCTGGTGAGAAAGACTCCAATAAAGGATTATAAAGATGATTAAGGGTTTGGAGTATCTGTCATACAGCGTGAGAGATGGGACTGTTCGGACTGGAGAAAACTCAGGCAGATCTTATTTATATATATGTATGTATCTCTGAGGAGGGGAAGGGGGGTATATAAATACCTGAAATACATAGCCAGCATCTTCTCAGTGGTGCCCAGTAAGAGGACAAGAGGCAATGGGCACACATTAAAATACAGGATGATCAGGCACTGGAACAGTTCACCCACTCAGACCTTGGAGGCAGCTCTGAGCAATTTTCATTGGCCGTGCTCTGAGCAGGAGGCTGGACCAAAACCATTTCCAGAGATGCCTTCCCACCTTGGTTGCTCTGTGATTTTGTGACCCTGAAGGACTCCAGTGCCAGTCTGATGATGACACAATCAAGAAGCTGAACTGCTTCAGCACCAGCATCTCTTTGGTGGGCTGGACTGCGGCTCCTTTCAGACTTGTTCTCACTTTAGTCACTGGTAATAACAGGCATTTGAATCCTTCAAAGCTTAATTTCAAAGTTATCATAAAACTGTGCCCTTTCTTATTGCTGTACAGTGGTCTGGACCCAAAATTGTCCAAGATAACAGTAGTCCAGCTCAGCCAGCTGCATGCAATTGTTCATAAAAACTAACCAAAGCTGGGACAAGAAAGGAAGGAACCCTGGTCCATTTATGTGAATATGGATGTGATAAAGAGCCTTCAAGGCTCCTGGTGCCATTGTGGTTTGTGCATGAGAATGAGCAGAAACATTCTAAAAATGGGAAAAACTTCCAGATTAAAAGAGTGGCTGGACTGGATTTGGGGCAGCTACCTCAGAGATGATGAGCCTCCTGGACACCACATGGTCTGGGTCACTCCACGGAGCAGAAATAGTACACAGGGAACTCAAAGGCTATGAGTACATGACTAGATGCTTCTGCATGGTGGAGCACTCCTAGGTCCCTGGTGAAGTTGTCAAGGGGATGTGAGCAGACTCTGGGCATTGCTCAAGGGTACAAAGCCTGTTGGATTAGAAGTGAGAGATGGCAGAAGTTGGAGGAGACAAATATACATAGCACAGTCTCAGTCCTCCAGAGTGATCTGGAAGGAATTGTTTCCAGAATGGCACCTGAGTCTTGGTTTTGAAGAAACCAGTGACTCACTCAGAAAAAGACCCAGGGAATGCACTAACATTCCCATGAAGTGGACAGTCAGTGGCCTGGAACTTTTTTTCTGAACTGAGAGGATGAAATATCTGCAGTAGACAGACTTAAAGCACCAAATGCCAGTGTCTGGGCAGCACTCTACTGTTGTCTGTGCTGGCAGGATCCACTAGAGATGCCCTGAGGCTTCCATTGTCTTGATTTTCCTTGACATTTTTAGACTCCATCTCCCGTGGAACATCTGAGTATGTATCAGACAGCAATTTGATTAAGAAACAAGAACAATACAAAATCAATGCCATGTACATTAGGTGGATTAACAACCAGCTAACTGACAAGTCTTGAAATGTAATTACAAGAAGGAAATGATCATCCAGTGCCTGGATCTCTAGAGAGGTTGATTCTTGGCATCATGCTACTGAATTGCACTTACCACTGACTGGGCAGGCAATGAGGAGCAGTCCACATCACGTGCTTGGCTGCTCAAACAAATGAGATGCACTTTTGAGCTAATGGACAATCTAACACAGATGTCTACAGACAGATCAGGTGAATCACAGTCTAAAACTGACTATGCCTGTGCTGTCCTCAGAGGAAGCCCTGAGGATGCTACACACTGTAACACTGACATTTAGATGAGATGAATCATACCCAGAGCATGTCCCTGCTATTTTGATAACATCTCTTTTCTGTCACAGGCAGGACGATGACAAGATCCGATGACTGGAAGGTAAAACTAGACAAAATCACACTACAAACACAGCTCAGCTTTTTAAATGTAAGATCCATTAAATGTTAGAAGAATTCACCAGCAGCTAGGGAGGATTCTTCATCACTGAAGGATTCGGGGCTGTCCTACAGTAGATGATGTCCAGCCCAGCGTTCAGACTAGCAAACCCCAGTGATGTCTTCTGATTACTTCTCCACAGCCTGCCAGAGTTGGGCAATCAGGTAGCATTCAGGAAATCACTACCAGATTTTGCTTAATGCTGGCAAATGCTCAGTGCTCTGCTTGTTGGTTACCCTTGAGCACCAACAATGGAGAAGTCAAGATCATAGTGTGACTTGGATTTCTAAACATAAACTGGGTCCTACATCAGCAGACTCTCTGTATACTGGACCCCAGATTGCCTGTGCAAAGACAAAGGAAGACAATTGTCCTGGTTTCATCCAAAATCAGGACAACAGTGTGATTAGTAAAGAAGAAGAAAGCAGAATCGGAAGGCACATTTACAGCTCTGGAATTCCAGTTGTGACACTTGCATTGTACTGCAGCAGGGGCATGACAGGGTTTTCTACGGTACAAACATGGGATTTTTTTTCTCTCAGTGTTCAGCTACACTTTTAATTCAGGAATAACAGACAGAATCACAGAATAACAGAATGGCTGGAGTTGGAAGGGACCTGTGGAGATCATCTTGTCCAACCCCGTGCTAAAGTAGGGTCACCTACACCAGGTTGCACAGGTTTGTGTCCAGACAGGTCTTGAATCTCTCCAGAGAAGGAGAATCCACAATCTCTCTGGACAGCCTGTTCCAGTGCTCCATCACCCTCAGAGAAAAAAAGTTTTTCTTCATGTTATGTAACTTCCTCTGTTCCAGTTTGTGACCAGTGCCCCTTGTCCTGTCTCTGGGCACCACTGAGAAGAATCTGGCCCCATCCTCCTGACATCCACCCTCTAGATATTGGTAAGTATTGATGAGATCCCCTCTCAGTGTTCTCCAGGCTAAACAGCCCCAGCTCTCTCAGCGTCTCTTACAAGATATACTCCAGGCCCCCCACCATCCTTGTAGCCCTCACTGGACTATTGCCAGTAGTTATCCGTCATTCTTGGACTGGAGAGCCAGAAACTGGACACAGAACTCCAGATGTGGCCTCACTAGGGCAGAGGAGAAGGGCAGGAGAACCTCCCTCAACCTGCTAGCTTAATGCACCCCAAGTACCATTGGCCTTCGTGGCCATGAGGACACACTGCTGGCTCACAGAGAGCTTGATGTCCACCAGGACTACCAAGTCCTTCTCTAAAGAGCTGCTTCCCAGCAGGTCAACCAACAGGTATTGGTGCCTGGGGTTATTTCTCCTTAGGTGCAGGACCCTACACTTGCCCTGACTGAATTTCGTTTGGTTCCTCTCCACCCAGTTCTCTGTCCAGATCTTGATGAATGGGAGTGCAGCCTTCTGGTGTGCCGGCCCCTCCTCCCAGTTTTGTACCTTACACAGATTTGGTGAGGGAACACTGTGCCCCCTTGTCCAGGGCATGGATGAATATGTTGAATATGACCAGACCAAGCACTGATCCTTGGGGCACACCACTAGATACAGACCTTGACATAATTACAGGATTGGAGAGACGGATTAAACTATGGCACTAGAGTGACCAGAAAAAACTCCCAATTTTCCCACATTTGTTACCATTTTGGTGGTGTGTGCAATGCTGTGCTGCACACCACATGATACACCTCTGGTCAGGGCTCAGATCACACTGATGTGCCACAGAGCTGAAAAGGACATCTTAAAACAATGCCTAGTAGAAATTGATTGCTCTGCACGTCCGTTATGTGTAGTAAGATTTCAAGCCTAATTTGGTTAATTGATTGCAAAGATTAACTCTCTGATTGGTGATTATCCTTTTACTGGAATTAGGAAGGAACAGAAAGGGAGCCCCATCAGTTTGAACATATTTGTTGGTACAGGTAAACAAAGAGGGAACTGCAGAACCACAGAAAAGGAGAGAAACACACAGGAGATGGGACTGAGGAGCACAGCAATGTCATATGGAGCTCGAGGTGACAGCATTCTCTCCTGTGGGTAAATGTCCTCTCCTGGAAGGTGCTAAAATTGACAATAAGATACTGAAAAATCCTGCCTCTGAGATCAGAAAAAGGATTGTGTTGCATAAATTTACCCCATTGTACCGTATCATCATTAACTAAAGGTGATCTGTGATGCAGGGGAGGAAAGTTCATAGGTGGTAAAGGGGAATTTCCAGAATGCACTTTCCCAGGTGGTATTCTTGGGTAGATATCACACACACTGGACCTTGAATAGTAGGAACTATACAATTGCCATCATTTCATTGGGTAGAGAAACAGAGATAAAGCAAAAAGGAGCCCATTTAGGTACTGAAAGGGCTTTTTATATCTTTTAATTTCCTGGCTTCACTACTCTGTTACTAGTTGTAAGTGTGAGAAGCACTTTATGGCCAGGGAGTTATACAATGGACATAAACTAGAGACATTTGGTTTCCAGACATAAGTTATTTCATGCACCACTGTTGTGTGTAGCTTCTGCTTGGATGGATGTGACTGGTCTTTACACCACTGCTCTGGACTTGAGGACAAGGGACACAGAAATAATAATTGGGTCTTTAGTGAGAATGTAGCCAGGTTGTATTAACTGTGTCCACTCTGTGGTGCTCAGGCAACTGAGAGTAATATGTTCCTCTGAAAATGAAGTATTGCATGTCTATGAGCTAAAGAGAAGTGAAAAGGTGTTTTTTAGCTGCACTGCAGTCACTAAAGGCCCTGCAGATGCTGTGTCCGGACATAATTCAAGAAAATTATTGCCACCTTATCATGAATTCATGTTACCTTCAGTTAACTAGTTAACTAGTCTTTGAAAAATTACTGCTTAATCCCATCAAGGTAGAAGCATAGAATCAGTCAGGGAATGGTTTGGGTTGGAAGGGACGTTAGAGACCATCTTGTTCCAACCCTCTGTAATGGGCAGGGACACCCTCCACTAGCCCAGGTTGCCCAAAGCTCCATCCAGCCTGGCCTTGAACACTGCCAGGGATCCAGGGGCAGCCACAGCTTCCCTGGGCAACTGTTCCAGGGCCTCACCACCCAAGACCAACCTTGCTGAAGCTCCTTTGAGTGCACACCCCCCTTCATCAGGAGGAAAGTCACCTTTGCACACATCAGCCTGGGCATAATACTGAAAAAAATAGAAATAAGGTTGAAATGAAACCTGCAATCTCTGTCCTGGTGCTCCTTGAGTTCAACCAACTAAAGCACAGGTCTTCCACAGGATTACAAGAGGTTTTTACCAAAAGCAGGGTTCAAACTTCAAACATTTAATGAGAATCGGAGATGAAAACAGATTGAATATCAGACTTTTCTTCCTGGTTGCTGTGATGTTTCTACATCAGTTCATAAAGAGACTACCTTTTCAAAGCCCTTCCATGTTCAGAGAATTGTTTTGACATTTGAAATAAAAATATGAAATACACAAATTTACACTTATATTTGCAGAAAACACTAAAAACCACAGAACCAAAAGGCCTCTTAGAAAAGTAAAACCTACAGAAAAAAAAAAAAAGCTTTTGGAAACAGACAAAGGTTGGGCAAACCTTTCAAGAGCACTAGATGAACTGTCCATGCTCACTGTGCTTAGGACTAACCACTTCTTACAATTCCGTGTGCAACTTGATTTATGGGAATATTTCCATTCACTTAATGATGATGATGATTCAAGTCTAAGAAGCACTATATAAATTGAGTTTGTGTCTTGCAGTGGTCTTTCTGCATGTGAGAATCAGTACACACAGAGCACCAGTAGATCCTGGGACTTTGGAAAAGGCTCTGCACTGCTCAGCTGAGCATGCTGTTGAGTAGCCCTTTCTTCAGAACTCAAAACAAACCCCACAGGGTGGCAACACCACAGCTCTGGAGAGGTGTAGAAAAGGCAATATAGATCATAGGTTTGGCCACATTAGAGTCTGCTTTTATCTTTGCAGTGGAGATAACATCTGTCAGATTGGCACACTACTGTTAAAGCGAACAGCAAAACTGAAAACTGTCTAGCTGGACATGAAACCTGGAATTTCTAGTTGTACTTCCATTGTGGAGTCCAACACCATCATTCACTGGCACTGCTGCTATGAAGGACCATTCTACACCTTTTTCTGTAAAGCAAGCACCATGTCTGAGAGACCTCATCCAATCACAATGTGCACCAGAGCTAGAGAAGTCCCACAGTGGAAAGGATGTTTACATTTAACTGGTGAATGTGACACTAAAACTCCAAATTCCTGCAGGCAGATTCAATTCAGGTGAAGCCATGTCATGCTTTGCCAAAGATGAACTTCACCCTCCTCAGTTCTCCTCTCCCCTGCATGACTTGCAGGGCAATCGATCCAGATTTGCATGGCAAGAAAGGAGAACAGCGATTCTTGGGCAGCTGGAAGAAATAGGACCAACAGGAGAGGTAGGATAGGGTCTTCTCTTGCTGCTCCCTCCACTGTGCTCCTGTGAGTGAGACAATGCACAGAATCATAGAATCATGGAATCATAGAATCTCCTGAGTTGGAAGGGACCCATAAAGACCATTGAGTCCAATTCCTGGCTCCAAACAGGACCAGACAAGTCAGAGCATGGGACTGAGCACATCACCCAGATGTTTCTTGAGCTCATTTGAGCTGGGTGCTGTGACCACTTCCCTGGGAAGCCTGTTCCAGTGCCTGACCATCATCTCAGTAAAGAACCTCTTCTTAACATCCAAACCTCCCCTGTCACAGCTTCGTGTCATTCCCTCGAGTTCTGTCTCTGGTCACCAAAGAGAGGAGATCAACACCTGCCCCTTCCCTCCCCCTCATCAGGAAGTCACAGACCATCATGAGGTCTCCCCTCAGCCTCCTCTTCTCCAGGCTGAACAAACCCAGGGACTTCAGCCTTTCCTCATAAGACTTCCCCTCCAGACCTTTTCCATCCTCATTTCCCTCTTCTGGACATTCTCCAATAGTTTTGTCCCTCTTGTTCTGTACCACTCTAAATATCCTTCTGGTGGGAATGTCTGGCAAGGATATTGTCACTGGGCAAAACTGGAGGGTCTCTTGTTCCTCAAATCAAGTTTTGAGAAAGTATTGAAATTCTAAGACAAAATAAGTTTCCTTTCCCTTAAACTTTATAGCCCAGGCATGTCACGTGAGATGGGCCTTACTGGGCAGCATTGAGTCCAGCCAATCACCATTCTTCACAAGATGCTTTAGGGACAAATGTCACTAAAGTCCCCATTCTGACACCCAAAATTCAGAGAGATTCTAAATGACTACTCTCTAATAGAATCTAAGCCTAGCCCCAAGTAACATAAACCAGCTCTTCCCTTTCAGAGCTCATCTTTCACCACACCCTGAATGTGGCTCTCCCAGTGCCACCAGAAGTGCCCTCACCAGGAGATGCAGTCAGCCATTAATCACCACTGCCAGTCAGATACACATCTTCCCAAGTGGCCAGTGGCCTTTAGGCTCTGGCAAGGCACTTGCAGCCCATCCCAGGTGCCCATGCACCAGGTGTCTCTGTAAAGGTCTTCTGCACATGACCACTTCCACTGCACTCCTGCAAATTAGAGGCAAATAAATAAATAAACGTCGTTTCCAACTCTGATAACTTTGTAACAGTTCCTAAGTCCTCCACACAGAGTGGCTGAGGTGGGAAGTGGGACCAAGGCTATAGTTGACCTGTGATGTCTGTGGTGTTCCAGGAGGAAACCACAGCGCACGTGCAAGGGTCTGAGCTGTGACTGCCCTGAGTTACTCATACTTGCTTCCATGGGAGACACCATAATTACACCATGAGTGCTCAGTCATGGTCATTATTTGAAAGGCAACATGCCTAACATGCTTCAGCAGCCATTCTGCAGAGCCAGGTGGGCTTGACTTGATTTGCTTCAGTGCTGCATATTCCCAGCTGTCCCGTGGGTGCCATGTCCAGACATGGAAGCCAACATGGGCCCTGAGGATCACCAAGTCTGGCTCTCTGGAGAGATCCTTCTCAGCCCTTGTGCAAATGTAGAGTGAGCCTAAATCAGAGGTAGAAAAAGAAGGTTCTGGTTTTGGCAGCTCAGTTAGAAGACATGAGGACATGGCTATGGTCACAGGGCAGGTCAAAGTAAATTCTTTGCAACAAATTTACACCAAATGGAATGGAGAACGTGCAGGTGACATGCATACAAAGAGCTGTGGGGACTAAAGTTCTGTATTTAAATGATCCATTTCAACTAGACCAGTTTAATCATGTTTAATTATTGCTTTACTTAATTATTATTCATGCTTAATTCTATTTAAGTCCTCACCCAATCTGTACATATCTATTCCTGCATTTTAAGACAGTGACCGAATTGGAGACAGGCTTGAGTGCCTGTAGCATCCCAAGATTTGAGATGGCAAAAGCTTGTGCTCTTCTGGCAATGGAGAAGACAGAACTGAAATTCCCAGTGTCCCCTTTGGGTTTGCCCCTTTTTGGGACTGTTTTTATTCTACACACAGTGGATAATGTGCCCTTTGCTTTGCTGAATTCTGCAACTGAAAATATTCATCACACTGCTGATGATCAAGAGCAGAAAGTACCATGTGTCAGTAAAGTAGAACTACAACACCTTGGGAAATGGTCAGATAATTCTTGCGTGATATAAAAGCTCCTTTTATGTTTTCTTTACATGGTATGACACTAACTGAGCCCTTTTGCAGACATTGGTGTGAGGTGAAAGGTTACATGAATGAATGACCTTCTGGTGCCTGACTACAGTGGAACAGAAACATTTTATTTAGTCAGAAATTTATTATTATTTTGATACTGTTTTTGCTGTATCACATATTTCAAGGACTATCAAAATAGAGCTCAGGGCCTTGGGAGAGTTGGAGCACAGGACATCTGGAGGACAAGTTAATTTTTCCTCTTTCCTTCCAGTTGCAGGCAGAGACATTGGATGAAACAATGAGCAGCCTGTTCCAGTGGTCTGTCACCCTCACCATGAAGTTCTTTCTCACATTGGTGTGGAACCTCCTGTGGTACAACTTGTGGCCATTGCCCCTTGTCCTGTCCCCACAGGCCACTGAAAAGAGGTTGGCCATCTCCCTCTATCTCCCACACTTCACATATTTATAAACATTGATGAGATTCCCTCTCAGCCTTCTCTTCTCCAGGCTGAACAGCCCCAGCTCACTCAGCCTTTCCTCACAGGGGAGATGCTCCAGGCCCTTCATCATCTCTGTGGCCTCTGCTGGACTCTCTCCAGGAGATCCCTGTCTGTTTTGGACTGGGGAGCCCAGAACTGGACACAGGACTCCAGGTGAGACCTGACCAGGGCAGAGTAGAGGGGGAGGATCACCTCCTTCCACCTGATGGCTACACTTCTCTTCATGCATCCCATTGGACTTCTTGGCCACCAGAGCACACTGCTGGCTCATGGCCAACCTGTCATCCACCAGGACCCCCGGGTCCTTCTCTGCAGAGCTCTTCTCCAGCAGGTCATCCCCCAGCCTGTACTGACACCCACGGTTGTTCCTTCCCAGGTGCCAGACCCTACACTTGCTGTTACACAGTCTCCAGCCTGTCCAGGTCTGGCTGAATGGCAGCACAGCATTCCTGTGTGTCTCCCGCTCCTCCCAGCTTTGGATCATCAGGTACTTGCTGAGGGTGGACATTATTCCCTCACCAAGGTCGTTGATGAAGATGCTAAACAAGACTGGGCACAACACCGATCCCTGGGGAACATCGCTAGTCAATGATTCCATGATAATCATTTCCCAACATCTTAGGCATCATCTACAGGCAGGTGTGTTGAGCATGATGAATTGGACAAAGAAGGAGAAAAAAGACAGACAGAAAGAGAAAAACACTAGTGAATTGCTCCATGAATTGCAGCAGCCACATAACATGTCACTGTAGCGCAAGCCCACTGCCACTGTCCCTGTGCTGTGCCCTGTGCTCTTGGTGCACCATCTGGAAGGGTTAAAGGCCACCTTGGGGCCTTAGGAGAGCAAGGATATTTTCTAGAATAAAAAGCAACTTTGTGCTTTGCTTTCCTGTTTAAGGAAACCAGAGGAATTGTGAAGTTTGTATATCCAGAAGGGTGTAGAGGGCTGATGATGTAACATCCTGGAAGAGTTTTAATGCCACATCACAAAATCCCATTTTATTTCTGACACTGAGCATGTGTTCCCCATGCAGGGGGTTCCCCATGCAGGGGGTAGCTGGGTAATTGCATTCGCCCATGAGGAACTCATGGGCAAATGCAATTACCCAGCTACCCCTGCTCAAAGGTTTGCTTTATAAAAGCTGTTTCAAATGTCTCCCACTAAGCATCTGTGCATCCTCAGGTACACAATTCTGCACCTCTCAAGGTTGAGTTTCACTTCATTTCATTTTTCCCTCTATTTCCCTAACCTCCAAACCACAGACTAAAACCACAAGGAGACTCAGGCACTCTAGGTAGCTTTAAAAGTGGAGGAATGCTGACAGACCAGGACTGCCCATGGTCTCTCCTCTTACAGCCATTGATTGATTTGGAGAAAGAGAAGGGCTTTCTGTACTGTGACTCTTCAAAAAAAAAAAAAAAAAAAAAAANNAAAAAAAAAAAAAGAAAACCCCAAAAAACCCCCAAACCAACAAACAAACAAAAAAGGGCAAAAAAAAAACTCTGACAAAGTGCAGATTTGGCCAGGCTCTACTTCAGATGCTGAAGAAGACTTTTATTTCACCTTATGTGGTTGTAAGAAATGTTTTTACACACTAAGACCTCCCAATGAATGTTCTCTTCACTTCCAGAAAAGCAGAAAAAGTGAGCCAGGACCATCAACTTCACATCAAAGAGGAGGGCTCAGCAGGATGTTCCCTGGTGCCTATAAGAAAGTTGGGGATAGATTATTCACCAGGGCATGTAGCGATATGACGAGGGGTGATGGTTTTGAACTAGAAAAGGGGAGATATAGGTTGGATATGAGGAAAAAATTCTTCATTATGAGGGTGGCAGATCACTGGAACAGGTTGTCCAGGGAGGTGGTGGAAGCCCCATCCCTGGAGATATTCAAGGTCAGGCTTCATGGGGCTCTGAACAACCTGATCTAGTGAAGATGTCCCTGCTCACTGCAGAGGCGTTGGACTAGCTGGCCTTTAAAGGTCCTTTCTGACCTAATGCATTCTGGGATTCTATGATTCTATTTTCGATATATATGATTTATATTTCTCTACCTGTGCCCGGTGTCAATTTCTGTTGCCAGTTCAGCAGCCTTCAGCTCTCTCCTGCTCTCTGCCAGCTGTTTGCCAGTTCACTGCACAGATCCAGCACATCTCAAGGCAGTGGGGAGCCCTCTGCCCCTGCAGCTGCAATGCCCTGCAGTCCCTGCTATCGTGTCATTGCTGAATTTCCTCCTGTGCCTTCTCTGGAATCTACTTCTAAAGCTCTATTGCAGGTCTGGAATCTATGTGAATTTTTAACTGCAGTGTTTTTTATCTTTTCTTCATCAGAAGATGAGGTCAAGCATTTTATTGAGTCCAAAATGACATCAAAGAAAAAGGGTGAGAAAGAAAAAAAACAAAGCAAACTCTGTATAAAGCATTTCAGAGTACTCATACAGCATATTAGAGAGCGAAAGGAGCTTTCTGGCTCCTATCTGGCTGTTGTTGCAATTGCTAATGTGGTTTTGTTCCATTATTAATGACACCAGAAAGAGAAATCAGGCCTTCCAGACAAACTAGAGAGACTCTCAGACGGCAAAGAGAAGGAAGGGAAAAGAACCCTTAGAATAATGGAAAGAAGCAAAGGGAAAGGGAAAGGAAACTTAAAATACTGAGCATGTAGCAATACAAATCTGCAGGTGTCTACAGCAGCATAGAGATGGTGAACTGAGTCTTTTACAAAGCTCGTAAATCATTCCCAGAGCCGGATAGTTTAAGAGCACTTTGTAATTAAACAAGGAAAAAATAATTTATTACAGCCTCTGCTATATTGCTCGATACATTTGTGTTTTCTAGAACTGCTGTTTGACTGGCAGAGAAATAAAACCAGAAGAGCAGCATTAATGGAACATCTCTAACCTGGAGTGGCGTATCATTACCCTTATCTGAATGTGGTTGGACGGAACCTCAATAAAAAGCTTTGTTAGGAAAATACCTCATGAATATGCCAAGGTAGGAAATCTCAAGATTAACATTACAATCTGGGCTACCTGTAAAGTCACTCTGAGTTCGCTACCAAATAAGCATCTGGCAGAAAAGCCGTGCAGGGTACAGGCCTTTGCTCTTGGAGCCAAAGCCAGGACCAGCTCATCTGCAGCATCCTCCTCAAACCCAACAGCAGGAGAGACCTGCTGAAGCTCATCCTCCAACAGGGTACTGGGAGGCAGGTGGATGCCTGTGAGACTCTGAGGGACTGAGCACCAAGGTCACATTCGGTCAGACTGACCTCTAGTCAGTAACACAGTTATCAGCCGCACTCCCTCTACAGTCACTTGCTGATGGGGTTGCACCCTGTGGTCCCCCACATCATCCCTATGTTGCTGCTCACCACAGCCACGTCTCTCCTCAGGCTTCCCCAAAAATCCCCTCTGCCCCCCACTGCTAAAGGGCTCCCACCCTGCCCAAAGCATGCACCCAGTGCTGCCACTTCACACCCAGACGTGTTTCTGGCTAAGAGAAACCTCCTCCCTTGCAGAGGGGATGTTTGCAAGCGCAGCGGGAGAAGGCGTTGGGTGCCATGGGCTCCTGAGGAGAGAGGAGTCAGTCGGCTTCCAGATAAATAGGGATTGTAAGAATCTGATTAAATGCTTTCTGAATACTGGGCATTTTCTCGTATGTGTCGCCATGTTTCTGGAGGTGCAGTTTGTATTTTAAAAATACCAAACCAACCTCTAGACGTTTTATATTTTTCCCTTTAAAAAGAAGGAATCTGAAAGCTCTTTGCTGGTAATCATTGATGCTGAAAACAAGCACTCGTTTCTTCTTCCAGGACTGAACATTTGACCTATACTGCAAAGCCAGAAGTGCCAATATTTGGGAAGAGCTCTTGAGATGGATTTCAATTTCACAACTAACATCTGGTATTCCAATAGAGTGGTTTAAATCAATGCAATTATTGCAACCAATGCAATCAATGCAACTGTGATACAGTTTAAATTACTCAAAGTTCAATTAATTTCATATGAACATATTTCCCATATGTTGTGCTGCCAAAATAGGTCACTGGGCCAAGGTATCAAAAATAATTTAAATAAAGGTTTTAAGAAATTAAAGGGGGAAATTACATAAATTTACATTACCATGAGACCTTCTTTAAGGTCTTTGGGGAATAAACTGCCATGAAGCAATGGGCTCAGGAAGGATTTTTGCCACTGGGGATCTTGTTTACTGCAGGGATACCCAGGTTGGCCTGATGCAGCAGCGTGGACCTGGCAAAGCACAGGAGCAGCTCAGATGGGGTGGAGGGGGAGAATTTTGTAGGCTGCTTTTGCAGACGAAGTGCAACCACACTTTCAGGCACTCCCAGCACCACCACAGGCTGCAAAACCTACATGAGATCGAATGCTTGAGCAGCATGTCTTTGCTGACCTCTCCTCCCCTCACACAGTCACCTGCCTCCCATTGCTGAAGCTTCAGGAGGTACACCAGAAATCAGGGATTGTATTACACCCTGGATAAAAGCTGGACCCACATTCCATGCAGATTGCACTCTAAGGCCTGACCTAAGTCCCATGAAGTTCCCACAAGGTGTGCAAGTAGGAAACCATATGGAGGCTTTCACCTGGCTGCACACGACAGCATCATGCTCATTGGAAAGCCCTGGTGGGAGCAGCTGCCTGCAGGTGAGCCACAAGCAAGTCCAGCCTCACTCCTGCTCAGTCCCCTGCCTGGGGATGTGCTTCAGCCACCCAGATTCCCTCAGGGCTCCTCATCCTCACAGCCAAACCGTATGTAGAGAAACCTGCACCGGTCCATACAGGGCAGTGGGAGATGTGGCTGCCCAGTGCAGAGGGCAGTGGCAGGCCCTGGACATCCCTTCTCACGCAGGGAGTTGCCCTTTCCTCCCACCCACCCGGAGAAGTCTGCGCTGATGAGCAGACTGAGGTGCCTCTCTTTTACCCACACTCTACTAAAGAAGGCTTGAGGGGACAGAAACCCAGGGAAGAGGGGGATGGAAGGTCTGCCCTGGTGTGTCACCCTTTTGTTGGTCAGAGGGGTGGTTCCCCTGGGCAGCATCCACTCTTAAGTGACAATGGACAACAGGTTGGCCATAAGCCAGCAGTGTGCCTTGGTGGCCAGGGCCAATGGGATCCTGGGGTGCATGAAGAGGAACATAGCCATCAGGTGGAAGGAGGTGATCCCCCCCCTCTACTCTTCCCTGGTCAGGCCTCACCTGGAGTCCTGTGTCCAGTTCTGGGCTCCCTGGTACAAAACAGACAGGGATCTCCTGGAGAGAGTCCAGC
>VXBZ01006682.1:482816-498279 GCA_013399135.1 Heliornis fulica
GGGGGCGTTCTTATTATCTAGTCCAGATTTTTTAAAATCCCTGTATCTTAGAATTTGAATGTGAATACTTTGAAAGTACAAAGTCCAAAAAGCACAGCTTACACATAACACTGTTATTATCTGCTAATATGGACTCGAATACTGTAATTGCCAATCGAAAAGTCAGGAAATGGATAGACATACATATTGCTGTTAGTTGTAGAGATCACTTACGCTTTCAAACTACAATATTTGAATGTTGATGAAAGTAGGAAGTGACCACTTAAAATTCTTCCACTTAAGATGCCCTGTAACAGCAGGAAGATGTTTCCAACTAGCACAGGTGTTCTACCTCTCTCACTTGGCTCAAGGTCCAGCAACTTCAGGCACCCCTCCTTGGTATTGATGCCGGTGCTGATCTCACTCTTAGGCAGCGATATCCTAGATGAACAGTGGGAATTCAAGCAATATTCAGTGAGGACATACAGTACGGTTAGCTTGTGGGATAATCCCTCACCCACAAAATTTACACTGAGCTTGACATCTCTACTCCACATAGGAGTTATAAAATACATTTTCTTACAGAAGAAAATATATTTTTATATTTAAAATTCAGAAAATACATTTTCTGAAACTGATGTTTGCCAATGAGTATTACTAATGTTGACAATATTTAATATACAGAATATAGCAGTCTGTAGCAGTTTCTTGCTATACTAGAGGTGCCTGAAGTATCTGAACTCCTATGGCAAGCTGTTGAAATGGAAGTTTAGAAACTACCAAGTCATTCCTACTCCAGTTGTAAACTCCATGCAGAACAGCAGCAAATTTAATATTTAGAGCATTCCGAGTATCAAAGGGATCGAGGCATTTTGCATTTTCATTTTAATTAAAGAGATGTGCAAGTCCACAAGACTGCTTTGGTAATCAATTGTAAAGGTCTTAATCATCCACTAATGTCTTCATTTCATGTTCAAAGATGCACTAACCAAGACTGTCCCTTGGTTAGAAGCGTAATCAGACGTGTTCCATTAAAATTAGGCATCCCTATATATTCAACACAAAAAAAGGACTCACCATGGCCCTAATGAAATTTTTTTTTTCTCTACATCTTCACTGCTTATGTGCAGTGCTCGTGCTTCTGCAAAATGAGTCTTCTTGCATCTGCTTGTTTTCAGAAGGGGACATATCCTGCAACTAAGAAAACCCAGTATCTCCACGATGATCCTGGTACATGGTAATCCCAGAACCACCAAGTGGTTTGGGTTGGAAGGGACCTCAAAGATCATCTTGTTCCACCACTCCCACAACCCACCCTGGGCAGAGACACTCTCCACTAGCCCAGGTTGCCCAAAGCCCCATCCAACCTGGCCTTGAACACTACCAGGGATCCAGGGGCAGCCACAGGTTATCTGGGCAACCTGTGCCAGGGCATCACAGGGAAGAATTTCTTCCTAATACCTAATCTAACTCTACCCTCTTTTAGTTTAAACCTGTTACCCCTCATCCTATCACTACACTCCTTGCTCAACAGCCCCTCTCCATCTTTCCCGTAGGCCCCTTCAGGTGCTGTAAGGCTGCTGTAAGGTCTCCCTGGAGCCTTCTCTTCTCCAGGCTGAACAAGCACAACACTCTCAGCCTGTCTTCAGGCTCCAGCCCTTGGATCATTTTTGTGGCCTCCTCTGGAAAATAATGAAGAGCTGATTTGACAAAAACACTATCGCTATGCAAACCTGTCAGTTTAGGTTAAGAACAGAGAAGTATGAAGACATGTTTACATTTCATATGGTCATCTTCTAATTATTAGTAAGAGAAGGTTTATTTTATTGCTAAGAGTCAAAGCAGCCACATATAATCAGATGCTCACGGCTGTTGGCTCAACCCTTCACCGTGGAACAAAATCCCTCTCTGCCTGTAATCATGCAGTGTATCTGCTAGCCAAGCAACAGGGACCTGGCATCACAGGCTTTGCCTAAGTTTCACCTATCTTTCAGGATTCAAGAGACTATTTCCAACTAGTAGTTTTCATTTTCCAACGTTGTCTTAGGTAACTGATCAGCACCTGAAAGGAAAATACTTTCTCTTTCATAGGTCAGTTGCACAGAAACAAGCACTCAAGAGACTGAAATAACAAGATGTTCTTTGCTGGCAAACCCCCTCCGAAGTACAACAGCTGCTCTGGATACACACTGAGCAGCAACTTGCTACAAGCAGTTGCTTAGTATGTATTTCCTATTCTTAATCTTTGTTGCTCGAGAATACAGCAAAATAACTGTCACCCTACAAGTAGGATGTTCAAACACAGTCTATGTGCAAGAATTTCTCACATATATACATATACACACCCCTGTATCCATACACACCGAGCTCCTAACACAATATGGACATAAGTCCAAACCGATTCATAGAGACAAGTGTCATAGAGGCCCTTAGCAATTAATCATAAACCAAAAGCTTTGTGCAACACCTTGCAGGAAGCTTCAAGAAATCTACAGTTACAACCAAGAAAGACAAAACCAGCATCTTTTTTATTTTAAAAGAACTCAGGAGAGATGATCTTCAGGAAGATATTGTTTCCCTGGGTGATAATCAGTGACAGTACAGGAAAAAAAAACCCATCACAGGTGTGGAGCTGCACACTTTACTGCATGAGAGTCACCAGCTTCTATCCGGGCAGGAATTTACACAAGTCACCCACAAACAGTTGTCATAATTTTGCAAGCACACCTTTTCTTCTATTTAGAAAAAGAAAAGAAAAAAAAAAAGCACACAAGCAACCTAATTAACACCACACAGGCTCATCCACAGCTGTCATCAGAGGTTTACCACAAGCTGTGACTCTCTAACTCTCAACAAGGTGCTCAATAAATCTCTCAAAAAGAAACGAGTGATGCAGAAGCCACGTCAATGTACAAACTCCAAGTCTGCAATGTCATGCAGTGAAAACTGTTCCTTGGTTCTTAACTTTTGTTTAGCCCTACAGCTTGATAAGGGAGCTCTGCTTCTCCTCTGTTGTCCTAGTTCTCAACCAAGGAACCCACTGGCTCCCACAGCAATAGCCATTCACAAAATCACAGAACGTTAGGAGTTGGAAGGGACCTCTAAAGATCATCTAGTCCAACCCCCTGCCCGAGCAGGATCATCTGGACTAGATCATACAGGAACGTGTCCAGATTGGTCTTGAATGTCTCCAGAGAAGGAGACTCCACAACCTCTCTGGGCAGCCTGTCCCAGTGATCTGTCACCCTCACAGTGAAAAAGTTCTTCCTTCTATTAAGATGGAACTTTCAATGTTCCAGTTTGGAACTATTTTCCCTTGTTCTATAACTGGCCATCACTGAGAAGAGCCTGGATCCATCCTCCTGACACTCACCCTTTACATATTTATAAAGGTTAATGAGGTCACCCCTCAGTCTCCTCCAAGCTAAAGAGACCCAGCTCCCTGAGTCTGTTCTCATAAGGAAGATGTTCCACTCCCTTCATCATCTTGGTGGCCCTGTGCTGGACTCTCTCAAGGAGTTCTATGTCCTCTGGAACTGAGGGGCCCAGAACTGGACATAATATTCCAGGTGAGGTCTCACCAGGGTGGAGTAGAGGGGGAGGAGGACCTCTCTTGACCTTCTGGCCACCTCCCTTCTAATACACCCCGGGATGCCATTGGCCTTCTTGGCCATGAGGGCACACTGCTGGCTCATGGTCATCCTGCTGTCCACCAGGACTCCCAGGTCCCCTCTCAGCTGCACTGCTCTCCAGCAGGCCAGTCCCCAACCTAATACTGGTACCTGCAGCTGTTCCTCCCCATTCCTGTGGCATGAGCCACTACAAGGTTTAACTGACAGAAAAATTCTAATAGTCTTGAGAAGTACTTGCAAATATCTATTGAGATAAAGGAGGGCCATGAGAGGAAAGTGAATGACTGAGCAGACACCTTTTATTAGCAAAGGATCTCTGATTTTAATTGTAGAAAAGAAAAATTCATCATTCAGCTATGATAATCTAGAACAATCTGCAGATACAGTTGAAAGGAACTTTTTTTTTTTTTTAGTGTTACATGCAACTGAAAAGACTTTTATTACAAACACTACAATGGACATATCTGTACAGGAAATACATTGGGGTTGCTTTAGTGTATGGATCCCATAGGCTCTGCTTTCCTTTGCTGCAGTGATCGTTCCCAGCAGAGATTCAAAGCCCCCAGGGACAGGCTGAGGATCACTAGCATGGAGTTAGGGCAGCCATGAGGAGTTCCATTTTATACACAAAGTTACGCCCTTCCATTTTATTCCACTGAACTTCCTTGAAGGGCCCTCGAAGATGATTCCACTTGCTGTCTTGCAGCACATCACCTTTAGGAAGGTCCTTGCACTGGCTCCGTGGAAACTGAACCATAACTTTGCTGCCACTCTCCGGACCATTACGCACTGTGATGAACGGAGATTTTAATGAGTACTTATACGCTGTAGGAATTTCTCCTCTTAAACATCCTCCTGTATGCTATACATCACTCAGTGTCACATGTGCTGGAGGCAAACCATGGAAGATGCATTGCTCTTACATTTTTATCTTTTAGTTTTCTCCCTCCAGTTTCTCACTTCTTTTTGTTACTTTAGCACTAAGTGGTTTTGGTTACAGCAAACCAGAGGAACATTTGACAACACACCCCACACATACATTACAGGTGCACTTTTTTTTATTATTTTTTTTTTCTAATGACCACAAGAAGGGCAAAGGGTGTTTTTTTTGACAACTCTTACCTTGGATGTGTTCCCAACCATTCTGTTGAAAAATGTGATGAAAGATAATTTTTCTAGTGGGTTTATCTCAAATGGACACGAATGAAATCACTCAGGTTAGCTGTTGCTTTTAGTCTCATGCGTGGTGATGTTCTATTGGATAGAGGGGGCTTGGTGTTTTGATGCTGAGTGGGGATGTGTGTTTGGGTTTTCTGAATAAGCAATTAGGCAAGGGGAAAGCTTAGCGTTGCCTCCCTACCAGGCTAGCCCCCTACAACAAGATGGCTATCAGGTGACTGAACATAAATTCTCCTTCATATATCAATGCTACTACCCATCACCTTCTCCTTAATGTTTGGCAACTGCTTCTGGGACTGGTTTGGGTTTCTGCCTCATCTGCCCAGTAACTGCAATGAAGATTTAACATCTGACTTTTTCCAGTCCTCAGGAGCCTTTCTTCATCACCATGACCTTCCAAAGATGATCAAGAGTGGCCTTACAGTAGCATCAATCATCTCCCCCAGCACTCATGGACACATCCCACCTTGTCCCACGGAATTTTGTATGCCCAGTTTGTTCAATGGCACACCAACTCTATCCTCCACTACTGAGGCTGTCTTTGCTCCAAACTCTTGCACTGGTCTCAGGGACCTGGGATTCTTGAAGGTCAGGCTTACTGGGCAAAGCACTGATTCTATTTAGGTGTCCATTCCATATGCAAAAGAGATTGCTTCCAGAATACTCTGCTATAAATTGAGATTATTCTATAAAAGTCTAGAGACTGTCTCAGGAAGGTATTTACAAAGCCTGTAGAATTCACTGAAGAATTTTCTGATTTTCCACACTTTTTCAATAGAAAACACTACCTGAAATGGCGTAGTCTCCATTTGGTGACGCTACAGTTATTGCTGATGCATTGCCGATACTCTCCACTGGACCCAGACCAACGTGATTACTGAAACTCAGCACGTGCCATCCCATAACTTTAGCAAGCTGCTGAACTGCATGTACTTGGTGCTGTGACATCTGAAAGATAACAAGAGATTTGTCCTTTGTTCAGTATTTGCTCACCACAAGAAGAATTGCTTCCTGGTTTTGGAAAAGCTTTTTTTCTTCTGCTCTACACTGGTTATTTATAGAAATAACTTTGTCTTGGATGTTGTCTAGTTTCAGGAGTTTAAATGCTAATGTTTTCTGTATCATGACTTCACACTTGTAACAAGGAAGCACTCTTCAGCAGTTCTATGCAAACAAGTCTGAAAACACTTGACCAGAAAGAAAAACCCTCAGCAGAATCTGTTTCAACTTGTTTTCTGTGTCCTGAAATCTGTGTAACTGCAATAAGCCAACTGCTGTCATTAAAAGGCCTGTGTTTTGACTATTTATAATGCATAGTAGGGAGACTGTCACTTCTGACTAAAACCAGCAGCTTGCTCTGAGCAATTAAGAAAACAGTTCGTTCAAATATCAGCTGATTTAGTAATGGCTGATGCAAAGAGAACATTAACAAAACGATGTTGAAATAACAGTAATTGTGGGCTCGTTAAGTTCTAAGCTATAGACAGAACTTGTTACAGTTTCATACATTGAATACCTTACCGTCTGCTGTGACTCTCAGACTTGTTCTGAAGTAAGCAAAAAGCTAAGGGCTCCCATAATGAGTAGCGCAAGGGAATGTATTTTAAATAGGAGGGGGAAAACATTATTGCTACTGACCAGTAAAAATTGGTGCTGTATTTTAGTAACAGTTGCTAAAGACACCATACAAACACACTGAAAAATTCACTCATCCACCTTCCCGTTTTCACTGTCTTTACTTGAAGATTTCTAACGCGTTTACTACACATATAAAGGCAAGACTCTAACACCTTCTGTCTCTCAAACACTACCAGAAAGGGAATGATGTGTATGAGTCTACCTGAGATAAAAGGAAATCCTGCAGTTCTTGCTCTTGATGGGATAATGTAATAACTCTTCCATCTCTATGCACAACTCTGATCTGTTCAATTCCGATGTTTAGCTGGAGTTGAATGGACCTTTGAAGACAAGATGCAGATTTAATCAAAACATATTGCAAAACTTCAGAAAACAGAAAAGAACATCGAATCCTCCCATTCGTTGACATGAACTCTAATATAAGGATGGTGCAAGGCTTAGGAAATACAACAGCAACTCCAAACACTTGAGTTTCATCACTCACCCCAACAGTTCCATCTCTACTGAGGGAGACATATTCTGTGGCATGTCCCCAGACCTGACCCACTGCCTCTTGAGATCAAGGAACCTCCTGAGGTTTCTCACAGCTCCCTGCCTGTCACTGTGTCCACGTTTCCTTCCAGAGGTGCAGGGCAAAATGATGTGTACTCCGGACCTGTTCTATTCCATAACCAAGACCTAGGCAGTATATGTTCTCTGGAACAGAGACTGCAAAATGCACCAAAACCACCACTCTGCTCCACACTGTGGACACAGCCAGAAGGGACTGCTCAAAATGAGAAAAACAACTGGGTCAACCGCTGTCAACGCCTTAGTAATGTACTCATTCACTGCTGGTCAGCACGCAACGTTCATTCCTGGAACATGAAACCTCTGGTTTCGATGCGCGTAACTAATAGCAGGACTTGCACGAGTTCCACACTTCAGCATCTACAGAACCAAGCCAGGACTGAGCACTGCCTAGCTCTCCACAACCAGCCTGCAAGTTTAGAATACAGCACATACAGAGATAGGAGTAGCTGAATATAAACTATCTGAAGAAATCAAAAGTATTAAACAGCCGCTTTCACCCTCAATTCCTTCTTTAAAAGGAGACTGATAGTTAACTACTTACTAAGTTTCTTCATTCAAGTGTTAAGTGAGTGAAAACTCTTCTTAGGGTGATTGTTCGCCCCCCATCTCAAAAAAAAACCAAACCCTCACACAGAAATAACAGGTTCTTGCTTGTCTGTCTGAAGATAATCTAAATGTGCAACAGAACTTGAATACACCCTGCCACTACAGAATTACAGAATATTAGGAGCTGGAAGAGACCTCAAAAGATCACTCAGTCCAACTCCCCTGCCTGAGCAGGATCATCTAGAGTAGATCACATAGGAACATGTCCAGATTGGTCTTGAATGTCTCCAGAGAAGGAGACTCCACAACCTCTCTGGGCAGCCTGTCCCAGTGATCTGTCACCCTCACAGTGAAAAAGTTCTTCCTTCTATTAAGATGGAACTTTCAATGTTCCAGTTTGGAACTATTTTCCCTTGTTCTATTACTGGCCATCACTGAGAAGAGCCTGGATCCATCCTCCTGACACTCACCCTTTACATATTTATAAAGGTTAATGAGGTCACCCCTCAGTCTCCTCTCCTTCAAGACATAGCGGCATGCTGCTACGACTGGAAAGATACATGCACATTCATACTTACTTGCATATCTGCTCATATCCTTGAGAAGTTATTAGAACTTTGACACTGGATTCATAAACATCATTTATATTGGACCAGTGGGCCTGTATCTGAGGATCCTCAATACGACTAGCCAGACTGTCAATGGTTCGAGCAGTTCTGGAAGATAAAGACACACTCCACACAATAATCTAGATGGTTTGTGGTGTTATCTTGTTTAAAGGAAATGTGCAGGTTATTAGTTGGGGAGGGAATATTTTTAATAACAAATAATATCAGATAATAAAATATTATTATTGTTATGAGACAGAATTATAAGAGGAGGAAATTTGGTGACATCTAATTTCATTTCAGCATCATTTGTGCACTGAAGTAAAAACAGTTTAGTAAGACAGCAAAGGAAGTAAAAATTATAAACCAAGAATATACAAAACCAGAGATGTAAAATACAATTGCTCAGCACCCACTGGCTGATGCCCAGCCTGTTCCCAAGCAACGAACACAACTCCGCAGCCACCTCCCCCAGTTAGATACTGAGCATGGCTCCATATGGTATGGAATATCCCTTTGGCCAGTCTGGGTCACTTGCCAGAAGGGAGCACAGGCAGGACATCTAATGCACCTCCTCCCTTGCAGATCATGGAGAGCTGAGAAGTCCTTGACTTAGTATAAACTTTACTTAGCAACAACTAAAAATATCACTGTATTACCAATATTATTCTCATCCTAAACCCAAAACATAGGACTATGACAGCTACTGGGAAGAAAAATAACTCTATCCCAGCTGAAACTGGGACAACAGTGAAAGAAGAAGCAACTATAATAAGACTGACACAATGGTGCATTTTATTGTTAACGCAGCTTTAACAAGAACAGCTTGTGACCTACCTGCGTCTCAAAAAGATATGTTTTGCCTGCTTTATTATCTTTTCCAGAAGTCCTTCATTTGACTGTAAAGAGCTGATATCATTTTTGTCAAAAGCCTGGGGTCCTGCAAGTCTCATTCTCTTATGGCCAAATGGTGCACTAGCTGGATGGGGCATCACTGTTGAGCTCAGGGTTTGCTTATGACACTGCAACAAGAGATGGTATAAAAGGAAATGACCAAATGACGTTATCTGCAAGAAATAATATATATACTACAATATGCTGCTTCACCTCAGGTTAAGTGTACATCCTTTTAAAGTGCAACCTTTTTAGTTTATAAACTTTACAGCACTTAAAGCCAGCTTTACACTCATACTCTGCATCCCCTGTTTATGCAGATCTTTCAAACTTTATGGAAAGTGATTTTTTTTTTTAAAGAAGAAAGTAGCTGGGTAACAGATTTGTGACTGTGGCAGTCTCTCCTACTAACAAGTTGGTCTTTTCTGGATACAGACAGAATGGTCAAACAAAAATAAAGGAAGCAAGAAATTGAGGTTAAAAACCCAATAAATTTAGCAACCTGTTCAAAGTCAAGAAAGGAAATTCACAACAGAGATGGGTGCTGAGCCAAAGCTTCAGGAACCTAGTTCAGTGCTCTATGGAGATGAACTCTCTCTGGAATACGCTTTCACAACTGCTTGAGCACAATTCTAGATGTCTCTTTCCTAAAGAGACACAACCTCAACAACCTTCCACACCAGGTCCTTCTGCTACGTTATACAAGAATCTAAAACACTGAAATGGACCTCAAAATAAGTGAAGTTATTATGGTAACTGATTGTTCTTTCTTCATGGGAGCACAGTCTGAACAGATGCTTGACTTAACACTAATTAGACACGAAGCAAAAATGGAGACTGATGAGCTGTACTGGCAAAACTTTGCACAGCTTCTCTGAATCAAGCAGCCAGGCCTGAGGTTAAGTAAAAAACTAGCGTTCCATGAAAGCATTAACTGGGACTCCCTAACCACAGGCACACACTCAAACTGAACTGGAGGTTGCCTTGCACAAACGGGAAGGGACTGGCCTCTAGTGGCACTCTGCTGTTACAACCAACACCACAAGACTGAACAAAAGCCCCCAAACTCTCCAGTACTTGACCATAAATGCATTACCTCTCTGATAAGTTGATGCAAATTGTGTTCCAGAACATAGAGATGATCTTCTGGATTCTGTTTTTCAGATGTGGACTTCTGTGATTTTTTGTCATTGGAAGAGTGACACAGAGAAATAGACAACTGCAAACCTGTAAGCAACAAATAAAAGGGGAAAAAAAACCCCAAGAGTGACAGTTTTCCAGCAGGCTATCGAGAACTGCTTGTTCTTCATATTTTATAGTCAGTAGTTTTACAACCAGTTTTCATTGTATTACAGAAAAATCAAAGAATGCTGCTGTGCTCTTCAACATCAAAGGCAAGAAGTGCAGACGCACCAACTTTTAACTCACTAGGTGCATTTCACACCAATTTCTGTGACTCAAACCCACTACAAAAAGGAGAGTCCCCAGAACCCCATTTCTTCCCCAGAACAGAAATGATTTATCATCATATAAATAGAGACATAAACCTTCACATGGTATCATTAGCTGTGTACCCACTGTAACAACAGAGGATTCACCAGCCAACTCTGAGCTATCTTGGTGCTCTTTAACTGACCTCACTGAAAATTATCAGCCTCTGTTCTGCTGAAGACCCAATCAAGCCTTAGATTTCTCTTGCGTGCAATCCAGGAGCAATGACTTATACACAGCTCCTAACTCCATGTTCACAACCTTAAGTGCTACTGACAAAACCCCCACAAATATAAAGAAAAGCAATCCCAAATCCACACAATAAAATATTAATAAAATTAGAAGTTAAAGGAAGTTAATTTTTTCCTCAAATCAGCAAGCAAAATTCAAATTCTGCAAAATTAAGTTTCTCAAAGCCTCCGAAAAACCAATTACTTTTTTTTTTTTAATTACAGAGTGTTCGGAAAGGTCACGTAAATCAGAATTTCCATTTATATTTAAGCAAAGCATAAAAGGTTAAGTCTTAGAAAGTTTCCTACCTGGGAAAGGCTGGGAGATTATCTGATTTTTCACAACAATGTGAGGAATTTGTGATTTAATTTGAACAGCTTCTCGTGACAACTGGGCAAAAATTTCTTTACATAGAAGAACATTCTGTGCTGTCTCCAACTTTGTCTGCCAGTGGGGGGAACCTGAGAAACAGAAATCAGTGTTTGCAGAAGAGTAAAGATAAGTGACAAAGGTATCTTAACATACAAGATACTCCACAGTAGCTATGAATAACTGCCAAGATAATGCAGTCACTATTCCAACTAAGTATTTCACAGAAGCACAAAAGGGTTGGAAGGGACCTCTGGAGATCATCCAGTCCTACCCACGCTGCTAAAGCAAGAGCACCAAGAGCACATTGCACGGGGCAGCAACTGGTGAGGGGGAGAACCTGCCCTGACCTGCTGGCCACACTCTTAACGCATGCATTTTCTGAGCTTTATCTCAGTTAATCCAACACTTTAAGATGACACTACCACACTGTATTCCATTTTACATACAAGTTCACTGCGTGTTGCAACTCTCTTCTGGAACTGTCTACTACTTTCCCAGCCCTTTTGCGACCTCTGCTTTTGAACCCCTGCTTCTGAAGTTGCAATTTAGTTTCAGTGATACTTCTAGTTTTGTTAAATTAACTCTACGACAAATGTCCAAATAACATTAAATCCACATATATGCTTTCAAGAGGATTTTCAGGCCCAAGATTCTGGTCTGAGTAAGTACACAAGCTCTGTCCTGTACCCTGAACACCATGTGGAATATCTACATAATATATCACTCTGTGTTCAAGACAAGGCAAATTTCTGTGTCTCAGCTCACTGTGACATAAAATCTGTCCGGCTCTTCTTAATTCTAAGGAGTTGAGGATGAATTTTTAATCCCAAAGGTTTATACCTTCAGATACTGTTATATAGATGAATCAAGCTATTATGTCTCAGGGCAGCTTGTCAGTAATTCATACACATGCTGCCAGCATGCTTTCAGATTCACAGAAAATACACGAGCCCCGGAAACAATCAACACATTTTGGGCAAAGTCAATGGACGTTCAGTCCACGACAATACTTTGGTTTGCTCTTGGTTATGTGCTCAAACTCTTACTGACTAATGAAAGATGCTCCAGAATACCTAAGATACAATCCTAGTGATTTTATTTCAGAAACTGAGTAAACGTGTGTGAGAAACTTTGAAAGCATCATCTTTCCAAAGCCCAAGCAGCACCTACAGAGAAAATTTCAGTTTAAATAAGAATATTCTTGTTCACTCTTCTTTTAAGCTAGACTTTTCAAATAAACTTTAGATGCAAACCCATTTCTTGAGAATGTGCTCAGAAAACAATGTAAAGAAAACAACTATACCTGGTTTTGATTTTGGCATGGGTCTTTTAAAAAGATTTACTGTCCCAAGGTCACCAATGTCTGGAGCTTGTTTTTGGATAGAAACCTAGGCAAGAGAGCACATGTGATGTTTGGTTTTGTTGCCATCATCCAAATAACAAAACTTATTAATATTATATATTACATTATTAAAGTTCCTCTGCCAAACCTTTATATAGGCTGATCCTTCTAAATCACTTGGAATTTGAACATCCAAAGGACAGTAATCCTCAGATATCTTTTTATCCAGGTCAATGTCAGTGTTCTTTATCACCTCAAATGTGCCATGATGAAGAAAAAGGGAACCTAAGAAGGAAAGAATAAAGAGATACACATTCTAGAAAGATAAATCACAGAGAGACATCCACAGCTTCTTCATGAGAAGATTAATACTCCTAAATTTTATGACAACTGGAGCCCATCATAATGAGTACAGATGCCTGCTCTCTAACTACAGCTTAAGCTTGGAGAGACTCTGTATTCGCTTATTCACTCCAAAATTGGCTCTAGAACTCTGGGCTGATTACCCTCTCAACTGTAACTCATGAAATAACACATTTTCTCAGTATCTTCTCACAAATGGAGGAGTATCAAGTATAATAAATCTGTCTTCACTCAAAGAAAAACACCAGGTACTCCTCAATCTTTTAAATAAGTGTAGAGAAAAGCCAAAGATTTACAACGTCAGTCTGTCAATTGATCACCATGCAGTTAATGCATAATTGCTTCTATAAAGAAATCTTTATTATGTTCCCACACAATCAGCTTTTAAAATCACTTTCTAGGTAGAGGATGGCAGGATATTTTCTCTGATAACACACCGAATTTCCTCCTTTTATAATTCTGTTTTGTAACACATTTTATTACCCAGTATTATTTGTTATAATAATCTTGTAACTCCTTCTTGAGAAAAACAAAAGACTGTATACCTGCACTTCTGTAGCTCAGATCACCAAGAATTTTGTCGCCCACTTTCCTCAGCTTCCAGTGTTGTCTCAGCCTTAGCAGCTCAGAGTTGAAGTCTCTTTGTCGCTTATTTTCCTGGTTTTCTGCAACCGATTTGGATAATCTTTCTGCACCTTTCAACAGGATTTGTGCTGCTCCAGCTAGCGACTTCTTTTTTGAAATCAACTGTAGAAACTGAGGATTCTGGTAACAAATAAAAAGAAAAGCTTTTTTTTATATTAATTCTTCAAGCACTGGTGGAATTAATATACAGTGACTAAGTTACCTAGAATTGCTTTTCTGACAATATTACACAGCCACAAGTAGTATTTTGACTTAGAGCTTCAGCTAAGAGGCCATTGAAATCAGCCTCACTTCTCACTTCTCAATTCTCAGACTTCCCCAGACCCCCAAGGCACATTTTACTATATCTTGTATACATCATATATTAAAACTACCAAGAAATAAAGTTTTCAGTACCACACCATAAGAACTGTGTAACCAGGTACAATATACCTGTTTTGGTGGAAGAGGATCCTGCACAACAGGATCCAGAGTCATGAACTTCTTATCCTTGACAATACTAAGAACATCGTACAACACGCACATCTCGGTCAAAGCGCTTCTTAAGTTGTTTCTCACTGAATCCCAAGGCCACAGGGATGGCTGAAACTTAACCAACCCTAAAAACAAAAGGAAAGCAGAAGAGGATTGTTAAAAGGTATCACAGAATCAAAGGGACCATGGTATTTTGCATTTTCAGTTGAACTGAAGAGATGTCCAAGTTCACAAAGCTGCTTTTGCAATCAGCTGTACACTAATGACTCCCCTTTATGTTCAAAGATGCACTACCAAGAATTTCAAGACTGCCCCTTGGTTAGAAGCATTATCAGATGTCTTCTATTTAAATCAGACACACCTACTAACCTACAGGGCCCATACCATACTTTTTGGGGCAGCTAGGCCTGGAAGTCTTCACTGCTTCTGTGCAGTGCCTGTGCTTCTGCAACAAGTCTCTTGCATCTGTGTTTGTTTTCAGAAGAGGACAAATCCTGCAACTGAGAGACCCTCATGTCTCAGCAACGATCCTGCTACATGGTATTCACAGAACCACCAAATGGTTTGTGTGGGAAGGGACCTTGAAGCCCATCTAGTTCCAACACCTTGCCATGGGCAGGTGATACTAGAGATGGAAAACCTGTGGAAAACTCTTAGGAACTTTCACATAGGAAGGCAGGAGGGGGATGGGGAGGGGAGATATTTTTAGATTAGGTTTAAAGATAATTAAGAAAGTTTATTTTAGCAGAGTATTTAGAAATGACACATAATATGAGAGAATGTTATTAGGTAAAAGTGTTATATCAAGTAAAAGTAGACAGTAGAGGGCCAACAGGTGTTTTTGCTTAAGCAGGATATAGATAATAATGAAGAACACACAAATAGAGCAAAAGGCATCAGTAATGAGAAGAATACACATACAGATAGAACAAAAGGGGTCAGAAAATAACGAAGGCAGGAATCCTGCCTAAGCAGGATCATCTAGATTAGATCACATAGGAATGTGTCCAGATTGGTCTTGAATGTCTCCAGAGAAGAAGATTCCACAACCTCTCTGCTCAGCCTGTTCCAGAGCTCCATGACCCTCACAGTGAAAAAGTTTTTCCTTACATTCACATGGAACTTCCTATGCTCCAGCTTGGACACACTGCCCCTTGTCCTATCACTGGCCAAAACTGAGAAGAGCCTGGATCCATCCTCTTGACCCTTAACATATTTATGAACATTAATGAAGTCACGCCTCAGTCTCCTCCAAGCTAAAGAGACCCAGATGACCAAAGTCCCATCCACCCTGGCCATGAGCCCTGCCAGGGAGGGGGCAGCCACAGCTTCCCTGGCGTAAGGCTATTCCTAAATCGCACAACAGCCGTAACGGCACACAGTAAAACGTACTAACTCCGGGGTCTACGGCACATGGCAGTGCTGCGATGCGCATGGGACTCACTCACGCACGTCCATCCCGATCTGACCCCCGGCCAGCCGCGGGAACCGCCGGG
>VXBZ01006682.1:499168-512165 GCA_013399135.1 Heliornis fulica
TGTGACCTGCTCTAGGGAACCTGCTTTGGCAGGGGTGTTGGACTCGATCTCTGCAGGTCCCTTCCAGCCCCTACAATTCTGTGAAGAGGAGGCTGAGGGGAGACTTCATCATGGTCTGTGGCTTCCTGACAAGGGGGAGTGAAGGGGCAGGCACTGATCTCTCTTTGGTGACCAAGGATAGAACTCAAGGGAATGGCATGAAGCTGTAACAAGGGAGGTTTAGGTTGCACATTAGGAAGAGGTTCTTTCCTGAGAGGGTGGTCGGGCATTGGAACAGGCTCCCCAGGGAAGTGGTCACAGCACCCAGCTGGACTGAGGTCAAGAAGCGTCTGGATGATGCACTCAGCCCCATGCTCTGACTGTCTGGCCCTTTGTGGAGGCAGAGTTGGACTTGATGATCCTTATGGGTCCCTTCCATCTCAGGGAATTCTATGATTCCACAATTCTGGTTCCCATCACCAGCTACAGCCATGCAGGAAGATCAACCAAAGTTCAGAAAAATAGGCAATAATGCTGCAACACAATTTCCATTTGAAGTCAGTCATATCAACTCCAATTACACATACACGCAGGGTTTCTCACTTTAACAAAATTTAAAAGTTGGCACTTTACTGCTTTCAAATTTATTCTCATCTGATAAGTGTGCATAATTAAAAGTGTTATAAAAATCAGCACTGGTATTTTAGACAGATTAAATGGTTGCACCTTCCACCGGAGCCTGCCCGTTTCAGTCTCTCCCAACCAGATGCGTCTCCTGGGGCCGGTCGATGCGGAAGAGCAGCTCAGCAGGCAGCAGGTAGCCCAGGTACTGCACGCTGTCAGGGCTGGTGTCCTGGTGGTAGTGGCCTCCTTCCCCGTGGTGGCTGAAACAGTGGGTGTGCTCCACGCGCAGATCAAAGCCCTGTCACCAGAGAAAGGTCCGTGAAAATGCATTTGGGTGAACACACATCTCTGAGCCCACTCCAACTGTTAAGCAGTGGAAACCTGAAAGATGCCTGTGAAGCTAGTAAGACAAAAGGAGCTGTACAAAACTTTACTATAGGACATTAGAGAGAAAAGAATTTAGAAACGCTGAAGCCCCCAAATACTGGTGTCAATCCACCAGAGATTTCCTCTTTCCCTCTCTCTCCCTCCCTTTCTCTCCTTTTTTTCCCCTTTCTGTCTGTTCCCACTTTTCCATTGGAATTCCTGCAGTTATACCATCAGAACCCCTTTGCACTGAATGCCACAGACTCATGCAACAGAGGGACAATTTCTACTCCAACTGAGTCAGTTTACATGAAAATAGAGGAACAGTGAGTAAAATTAGACACTAGCATACTAAATTGTGAGATCACCTCCACCAATTTGATGTATCATAGAATCACAGACTGGTTTGTGTTGGAAGTGACCTCAAAGCCCATCTAGTTCCCACCCCCTGCCATGGGCAGGGACACAATCCACTACCCCAGGTTGCCCAGGGCTCTGGCCTTGAACCCTGCCAGGGAGAGGGTAGCCACAGCTTCTCTGGGCAACACAACTCTCTCAGCCTGTCTTCACAGGAGAGGTGCTTCTGCAACTGTGAACACAGTACTCCAAGTGGGGTCTCACAAAGTGAAGAATCACTTCCATTAACCTGCTGGCCTCACACAATGCAACTTTTTCTGGGCTGGAAGAGGATACAGATGAGAAATGCTGTGGCATTTGAATGCCATCCTCTACTGCTGTCTCTGTAGTGACCATCAAACATTTCCAAAACCACAGGCTTAGCCGGGTTCTGCTGTGCTTGCAGTGGGCACAGATGGGAATAACCATCTGCATCCCCTACACGAGCTGCACCAGCTCTGAACAGAGCAGCTGTTGATGGCTGTTTTCTAAATACTCATCAGCTGACTCTAGGAAGAGACACAGAGTTTAGCCTTATGCCAAAGGCTGCCACACGAAGACACAACAGTCACACCCTAAGCCTGCAGCTTGGCTCATTTAACTTTGGAAAAATATTTTTATATTACTCGTAACTGCAATGTTATTTATAAGTAACAGTCATGTTCATCTATGGTTTCCTGGTTACTTGTAAATAAATAGTCCTCCTAATGATAAACATCTTAATGGCTTTTGAAAAGATTTTTATCCTGGATTGTTTGCTGTGGAACATAGTGCTTGTGAAAGAGGCTTTGTAACTTTCTAGCATGAGGCTTTGCAGACTTCAATTTGCATCAGCAGTTACAAGACACATGCTTCACGTATTTCAACACAGCATTAGCAGAGACAGCTCTTGTGAAAGTGAACTACATGAACTCATGGCTGAGCAAGCTTCCATGCTCTGACATTTCTCCTGATGTGGCCAACAGTGACAGTAAACTATGCTCTTGGCTTTGGGACACAAACACTTGCACACTTGCAATTTGAACTAAATCATTAATTTCACAGAATCACAGCACAGTAGGGGCTGGAAGGGACCTTGGAAGATCATCTAAGTCCAACTCCTGTACCAGAGCAGGATCACCTGGATTAGGTCAAACAGGAATGTATCCAGGAAGGTTTTGAATGTCTCCAGAGAAGAAGACTCCACAATCTCTCTGGGCAGCCTGTTCCAGTGCTCCATCAACCTCGCAGTGAAAGGTTTTTCCTTATGTTCACCTCCTATGCTCCAGCTTGCACCCACTGCCCCTTGTCCTATCATTGGACATCACTGAAAAGAGCCTGGCTCCATAATCCTGGAACTCACCCTTTACATATTTATAGACATTAATGAGGTCACCCCTCAGTCTCCTCTTCTCCAAGCTAAGGAGACCCAGCTCCCTCACCCTTTCTTCATAAGGAAGGTGTTCCACTCCATCATCTTGGTGGCCCTGTGCTGGACTCTTTCAGCCCACTATGAACAGTCACTATGTTTCAGAACATACTGAGACCTAGCATCATCTAAACCAGTGACAGAAATGAGAAGCTTCTATTTCACTACAATCCCTCTGGAAGAGTTTAACACAATACATGCACGATCCCGTTCTTAAAATGAAAATCACATCCAAAACAAAACTCATTACATCACTTTACACCTAAGAAAGGATAAAGAGACTTACTGGATCTCTGGAAACTATCACTGGCTGACAAATCAGTGGAGCCTTCATTTCAAAGAATTTGAGCCAGTTATTCACATCCTCGTCGGTATTCAGAGGACAGGCAGAAAATTCTGGTGGCTATAGCAAAAGTAAAAGCTTTGTAAGCAAAACACTTGTATCATGACACTTTTTCTCTAGCAACTTCCCTTCACTTCTCCACTTCCCACTATTCTGTTCATGTCCCTTCTTGCCTAAAAGAAGCTCAGTGGTGACTATTACTGTGTTTCTGCCAGAAATTCAAGTGCCCAGAATATTGCTTCTTTCATTGCCCAGATACTGGGAGAAATACTGAAGTGATGATTCTCCTCCTGGTACATTTTAGAAGCTCAGTTATTTTTAAAAAGTCTACTGTTTCTTATAAGTATCATCTCAGTTCACATGTTTAATTTCAATTCATTTTACAGTAGTTCTAAATTTCTTTAGCTGCCCATGAATTTCAGAAGAAAAGATCGTGGTATTAAGGCCAAGTAATGCAGCATCACTAGTTTTGTAACATCAGTTTTGTAACCCCAAATCCTTAAGTAAATACACTGCTTATCCTGACAGTTTATGCATGCATTGAAAAATACAAAACAAAGTCAAGGCACTAAGATGTTGCACCCTGATTTATACTTCCATTTTCAGGGGTATCAAAAAAGTTATATGAGTTGAGAACTTACCATAACATGAATCTTTGCTTTCCCCTTCTGAATGATAAACGTACCACCCATCCCAACTGGCTTTTCTCCATAGTGTTTCTCTAAAATTTGTCTCAGACAAGACACAAAGTTGAGTTCCCCAGTTCTTCCATTGGCTTTAACTTCAATGACCTAGAGAATAAAGTTAATTGGTCCCTGCTGTCTCCTGCTGCAACACTCTGCAAGTATCTGTGAAAGCTGCTCTGAAGATCTCCCAAGCTTATAACACAAGATTACTTTTTGAAAATAGGAGTTTCCCTGCAAGTGCCACTCCACTTGCATCCTTCCAGTATCCAACCAACTCCCCCTCCTGACTTTCTGTTTGATGCTATCTTTGCCTGTGAAGACTGATGGACAGCAAGTAGTTTACTAACATGTGAGACAATCCTACAAGCAACCGTTTCTGTCTAGCAGCTGGTGGACACTGTTATAAACAAACTCTTGAACACAGAGAAGACTGCTCATTTTCCATGCAATAGTTAGGTTTTTGGCTGCTCTGCCCACACCTCTGTGCTGCTTGTACAGAACTTACACAAAAAAACAGACAAGTGCCAAGAACCTTAAATCACTGGTAGTTTGGACTAGATTTGGATGGATGACTTCTGATGGAATTGTTTTAGTAAACTAATACTTACCCCTCAGAAGTTCAAATGTCTATGTCTCCACCAATTCTTCCTCTCTTTCACTAGCATTAGTTCTATATTTTTAGATATTTTTCAATGAAATTACTACTTTACTATTATCACAGAAAACTGACAGGAGAACACTGAAACACGTTTCCCTTCATCCACAAAGCTTTACAAGCAAAGTCACCTTTACCCAAGTACATACCTTACCAGGTTGGCCCTCACTGGCATAAAGGTTGGCCAACAGCCCAAACTCACAGTCAGTATATTTAGTGCTGTACTTCTCCAGCAGACACCCTTTATCTGCAGGATTTATCTGAGCAATGTAGCTCCCATTTACAGCAGGCTTTTTTTCACTCTTAGTTTGAACAATAGGGATAAGCTGAGAAAAAGAACATGTAGGAATAAGTCAAGTCAGTAAGAATAAGTAAGAGTCAGTCAAACAAACAGAAGTCACATCAATGCAATTTAAACTTTGGACCATGATCCCAAGAAACTCTGTTTCCCAAGTCACACAACTCTGTCTCTCAGGATAAGGTCTGTACTGCTAAGAAAAATCCACTAATACTGTAATGTAACTGAAAACACCAGAAAATGGTTAAACAGTTTTACTTCTTCTGGACAGTTAACATTATGTGAAGATGAATGCTAGTGTTAAAAAAAAAACAGAAACAAAACCAGTTTTTGTCTTCTGCCTGTATTGCAGGTGAACATTTTGCATGTGGCACCTTTACAATTGACAATAGTAAACCAAAGCCGTCCCAGAGAGCAAAAGACAGAGTATTTCAAAGGCATTTACTAGTAACTCTGGTGAGCAATTCTAAAACTTGTCACTGAAATCTCTGATCAGATCTTTGCTAATTAATTAAAAAAAATCATGTTTCTTGCAGGCTTCAAAGCAATCACAATTCCTGGAGAATTACAAGTTAAAAATTAAACTTTATGATCTAGATAGTATGCACTTCATTGGATGATCTCATCTGAATTCCTTCTAATGTGTTTGATGTGCTTTTGACATGATGGTGTTTGCTAAACATCTTACTGTAAATGGGAGATACCCAGTATGATATGGCTCTACTATTATACTTCCACAAATTCACTGAGAACCATCACACTTATTTACTGACCTCAGCATTTACTCCAAGAATCCTAGATGAAGCAGCTCCAGCTCCGAGAATGAAAGCTCCAGGCAGCTCTATGTCTTTTGCAACTGTATTTAAATCATAAACCTATAAAAGAGAAACAATCCTTTGATTTTGGTGTAGTGCTTTGATTCAGAGTTGTCATCCTACCTGGATGCATTTAATTCACAATGCCCTCATTAGAATTACAGAATTGTACCCAAAATTAGCACTTGGGGTAATTAGGCTGAACATAATTTCTGAACAAGACAACATTTGGAGGTAACCAATTGGACATGTATCCATTTGTTTTCTGAAAGGCAGAGTCTGTCTGTATCTTCCCCTGGCATTTCACACAAAAAGTGAATCATTCTTATTGAAATTTTCATTTGTGTAAAAGAAAAAATGGAAGGAAATATCATATAGAGACAGATGGTGGCAGAAAGGAGGCATTATATTTCTGGGAAAAAAACCCAAAACAGTAATGTCAATCCAGTGTTGGTCTGAAAACGCAAATACAGCCAGCTTTTACAAAGAAACATGGCTGTGACTTGAAATCCCAGGCATGCAGCAAGCCATACATAAACATGCAGAGAAGCCCCTTGATTAGTAGCTCCTTCCATGGCTCCTGTCACAGATGTAGGTTTCCAAAACTGTCTTCTATTGGAAGGCAGGAGAAGATGAATCATCAACCACAATGCACAATCTTTGCCATGATGTGTAAGATTTCCTGACACTGTCTGTATTTAACACACATCAGAATCAATCTCATGAAACACTGAAAATGAAGCCTCTTTCACGAGTGGAATCTTATAATATCTGTTACACCTTAGTTTTGTTTGTATTTCAATAAGACATTGCTCTTCTTTTGACAAATGTTTTAAATCCCACAGCTAGAGGAAAAACTCACTTTTTCCTTCTGTACGACAGGTATGAGGTAAGGAACACCTCCCACATCAGCTATTCTAGGCTTTCCACAGATTCCTGAAAGAATACAGACAATCAGTTTGGTAAAATATTTTTTTCCTAATCATCAAAACCTCATTTCCTAAACGAGCACGAACCCACTAAAGAGCTGGTTCCTCAAACTTCTAAACCCCTTTGAAAAAACTATTTCCCCAGCATGCTTAGATAAAATGTTGCACTATTAATAAGTCCAAGGACAGTAAAGCCCTCAAATGATTCACAGTTGAATTTTATGCTAAGCAATCTGTTGTCAAATTCACAGTCTTTAAGAAAAAAAAAATAAATACAGTGGGTAACGACTGGCTTTTGTCAGGTCTCTAGTAAGATGCCCTCATCACACAGTGGGTACCCCCATAGGGATGCGGCTTAAAAATTTCAGCAAAGCTGGATGTCCAAGTCTTAGGACAATTTACCCCACCTACTTGAAAATTTATTTTAAGAAGGGCTGAATTACTTTCTGAAGGTGTTTCTTTCATTACATTAACGGCAGAAGGAACTCAGATGAGTGACACAGGTGACATGTCTGTATTCCAGATAGCTAATGTCAAAGAAGATTAATCTCACTCAGAATAGGAAGGGAAGTTTCACTTCATCAACTCAGATGAACATCAGGAATTTAAAAATGAATGGAAACACAACTACTTAGGTTTGGATCATTATTGGCATGGATTTAAAATGTTTCTTCATATGGAAGATAACATCTGAATTTCAAAACTTTTTCAGTATACGAAATAAAGCTTTTGAAACAGTGAGTATTGCAATTGTAGGTTAAGGGAAAAAAAAAAAAAGAAAAGACAAGTACTTGGCAATGACTTGTCCTTGTTCATACATCAACTAAGAAGCAAATCCAGGAATAAAATGTAGCTTTCTTCTCATGTGTGTTCTTTACCTGAAAAACAATTTAAGTTCTCCCAACACCTTTAGAAGATCAAACCCAAGTAGGATCAGGTAGAAAGAGCTGGAGAAGTCTTACTGGAAGGCTAGAATGCTAGGTTACCTTTAGCAGGGAAGTTGAAGGGTTCCCGAGTCAAATCTGGACAGTCTACAACAGAGACTTGAGCATCAGCAAAGTTTTCTTTAAGCCCTTTCTGCAAAACTATAGTAAAGAACAACGGCAAAGTTACTGACAATTAAAAATTACCAAGATTATGACAAGTTACTAACAATAACACTTCTGCTTAGGCTTTATTTCAGCAAGATACCTTAAAGGACTTACACTTACCCTAAGTAACTCCATTGATTTATATGTTACTGTCTGTAGGCACTTGTATCCTGAGTCAGAGCTTCAGAGAAGAAGCTCTTGTTCAGCTACCATATTCATTCATTGTAAGAATTTTAAACAACTTTCAATTGAAATACAATTCGACCGCAGTCACTAGGGGCAGCAGAATGTGAAGTCCCATGGATAAACTTAAGCCACATTCAGAAGTGGTTCGGCTTCACAAGAGCAGGCTGATCACAGTGAAATATCATGCCAGAGGAAAGGAAGAGGTAAGCTTCAGCTAAAGTGACAATCAGTTCTTTAAATAAATTAACTAGATTGATTGCAATTGCTTGATTATAATCTCAAAATGGGTTTTGTGGTCACAGGATATCTGTCGCCTGTCATGTTTACGTTCATGTGGAGATTTTCTAGCAAGTGCCACTGTCAGTACAAGAAAGATAATGAATGGTGCTGATGGTAACAAAGAGCCCTAAATCTAAACTTTTGGGTTTGCATCACATCAATGTTTTTTAGGCTCAAAACCTTCAAAGTCTTTCAAACAACAGGGAGGATTTTGACTTAGACGAGGTCACTGTTTGGAAACAACTTCCAAACCTTAATTGAGTGTGTGATCGGCTTCACATACACTGCTTCAATACTGTGTTAAGAGCTCAAAGTTCTTTCATGCCTAGGGGTCTGCTTTGACAGATGCCTCAAACAGAACAGAAAATCCAGTCTGTGATCTCAAATCAGGCAGTTCCTTATTTACTCAAGAGGACATTCCTGTACCTTTGTTTCATCCAGTCAGGGTTTCAGCCATACTTCACTTCTCAGGAGCAGATTTAATAAGATGTTGACCACAATGGTCTGCAGAATGTGCTCAGTAGGTTTATAAATATATCTCAGTACATTCCAGTAACAGGAAAAGGACAAGAAAAAGGTACTCCTCAAATTATACTCAAGAGTTGAGCAGCAGCAAAATTCACAGCTCATAAGAGATCCCCAGGACAGAGAGGAGGTAAATGAAAATTCTGTTTCATAATCCATCTTTTCTGCTACTGTACCAAGCTGTTCTACTACAGGTACACACTGTTCTCTACTGAGCACACAGGTCTACAGCATTCCTGGCCTACTGCCCCAGCCTGACAGCTGTGGGTGGGAAATGCACTGAGAACCACGCAGGGTACTGCTGGGACCACATTCCCAAAGCATGGAAACATCAAACTGACACAGATTTGGGAGAGTGGCAGATTGAACTTGAGGAACCCTCTAAAAGGAAAAAAACCCAATTCAACACTCGAGTATGTCTGCTGCAGGAGACAGACTACCAGAAGGAATAATACCTTTCTTCAAGGCAAGAAGCTCATGAGTACATGAGTTGGACCAGATCACCTCCAGACATCTAACCTCACCCATTCTGTTATATTGCACACATTTTGTGCAGGCTTTGGAAAGAAACAAACTAAATGTTTCCTGCAGCCAGGTTCTAAGGCAATCACCAGAAGAGGAGCCAACTAGGTTGAAGCCTGGGTGTCTTACTACAAAAGAGATATTGAAGTGCTGGAGGGTGTCCAAGAAAAGGCAACAAAGCTGGTGAAAGGTCTGGAGCACAAGTCTTATGAGAACTGGCTGAGGGAACTGGGGTTGTTTAGCCTGGAGAAAAGGAGGCTGATGGGAGACCTTACGGCTTTAATAGAATGATAAAATGTGTTAGGTTGGAAAGGACCTTTAAAGGTCATCTAGTCCACCCCCCCTGCAGTGAGCAGGGACATCTTCACTAGATCAGGTTGCTCAGAGCCCCATCAAGCCTGCCACTGAATATCTTCAGGAATGGGGCCTCCACCATCTCTCTGGGCAACCTGTTCCAGTGATCTACCACCCTCATAGTTAAGAATCCAACCTAAATCTCCTCTTTTCTAGTTTAAAACCATCACCACTCATCCTATTGCTACTCGACTTCATGAACAGTTCTTCCCCAGCTTTCTTATAGGCACCTTTCAGGTACTGAAAGGCTGCTGAAGTCCCCACCTCAAGCCTTTCTACAACTACCTGACAGGAGGCTGTAGCCAGGTGGATGTTGGTCTTTTCTCCCAGATAACAAGCAACAGGACAAGAGGAAATGGCCTCAAGTTGTGTCAGGGGAGGTTTAGATTGGATGTTGGGAAAAACTTCTTCACTGAAGGGGTTACCAATCATTGGAACAGGCTGCCTAGGGAAGAGCTTGAGTCACCATCCCTGGAGGTACTTAAAGACATATAGACATGGTGTTTAGGGACATGGTTTAGTAGTGGACTTGTCAGTCCTAGGTTATTGGTTGGACTTGGTGATCTTAAAGGTCTTTTCCAAACTGAATGATTTTATGCCCGTAAATGTCAAACTTTGACAACCTCTGCACACATCAGCAGATGCAGCAGACTGTTTCTAAGGGTTCGAAAGCCTGCTTGTGTTCTTAAATATCACTTGGGGTTTGGGTGAGGAGTCATTGTTTGTTTTAAAGAAATAATAGCATATAGAAAAAAGTGCTTTTCTTAACAGTTCAGTGTTCTAGGAGCAGGAAATTTCTGCACATACTAGCTGGTAGGAGCTTTAAGATAAGCTTGAAGAGTATATTTAAGTTTATAAAAAGATAATACAGTTGCATGACTTACCCCCAGCAAGTTCCTCCAAACTTGGAACATGAAAAGCAAACCTTTCAACTTTGGCCATTTCCTAACTGGTGCTGATTTCTTCAGGTAAGAAATTACAAGGTATCACAGTGTAGCAACAACTGATCTGTCAAGAAGGAGAACAGCTCAGTGGGTAAAACAAACCATTCTCAATATGTTAGTTATTTTTCAATTTCACTCAAGAATACACAGACAACAGCAGGCCACCAAAGGAATGGCTAGCAGCTTCAATATTAATGCTAATTTTCTAACGTTCTTTGGAAGAAGATGTGTCTATCAGCACAATAGCTGGTTCACAGCATTACACATGCTAGTCCTCAAGCTTACAACTGGGTGTAGGTAAAACACATCCTACACTGAACACAGGCCAAGGGACATGTCAAAAGATTTATTAGTCCTTTGTAAGCCTGGAGCAATAATTTGGTTTTGAAATAAAACTGTGGTTTTCTGATCACATTAGCCACCTCCTCAGATCTTCCCTACCTTAATGTTTACTTTTCCTGCATTGGCTGTGGTGGACTTTCAACCTCGACTGTGCTATGGTTTCCAAATGATTCTGGGCACGTTTTCTGTTCCAGGGGGGAAAGGATAGCAGTGAAACAAAAAACAATAGGAGTGAGTTCTGTAGTGCCAGGGTCTGTATGCATACAAGGCCCATAAACTTCTATTGAAACAAAACTTTTTAATAACCCCTTAACAAATGAACTATATTTCAGTCAGCCTTGCAACAGCAAATTCAGCTACTAGGGCAAACAACTAGCTCAGGGCAGAAACAGTTGATTATACACTACCTCTAAATCAGCCACAACAATCATTAACTCCTTAGGCTCATGCCTGCTGCACACACAGAAAAAAGAAAATGTGCCCCACATCCAAATTTCAGGCCTTGGAAGAAAAAGCCAAAACCTTAATTATATTTTCAGACTTGACAGAGCTTTTGTTAGGAAAGACTATGATGTGAGTTAGCTGTTTATTTATACTTTTAGCTTCTATTTTTAAAGTATGCTCAGGTGTAAAAAAATCATAACTGTTCTTATAGCATAGGTCTCTTGAGTCTGCATAAAGGAAAAAAAAACAGCTGGGGGAAAAAAAAAAACCAAAAAAAAGAGTTGGGTGATCACACCATATCTTTGATCTCAAAGCTCACCTACCCCAAATTACTGCTGTAGCAAGCAACAGAGAAAGGAGACAGACTGTTTCAACCTGTGTAGTAAATAGTAATTCTCATCTTAGTTGGTCTTATCTATCTCCACTGGTGACTTCCTCCTTCCTTTGGTTGTGCAGGAGAAAGTAACAAGCTGATTCTGAAAGAATCAGACTCAAAGGCTGTAAGTGTGTACCAACACAATAAGGCGGTAGTTCAATACGAGAAAGAGAAGATAGCCATGGCAGCATCGATATAGATGGCCCTCACCACCCAAAGGACCCTTTGCCACATCCAGAAGGAGGTTGTGCCAGCCCCAAAGATGACAGTTGAAAACAATCCTGAAACAGATTTGAGAAGACAGCTAGAACTGCCGTTCTCTGCAAAAGGCAGAGGCAGGACTTCAACACACTTCAGTAAGTAGTCTTCAGTGTAGCACCTAGACCATTACCTGCCATTTAAAGGGCAGTAGTCAGTTCCCACAATAAAAAGGGGGAAAAGACTGTGGGAAAAGCAGGATGCATCATAACAAACCCATAGTGATAGACAGTATTCCTTACCAAGAAAGGCACAAGAAGGCTGCAAGGAGAGCATTCACAGGACAGTTTGTGTGGTGTGAGCAAGGGAGAACCTGGAAGGAGACAACAACAGACAATTAAGATCCATCCTGGTGCAGTGGAGTGCCATTGAATGCTACAGGAGACTTTCAAAGACCTAATACAAATGCTGAAAGCACAATAAGATTATTAGATCTGGAGTGGTACAGCAAGAATAGAGAGAACAAGCACCTAGAGACTTCAGAAGTCTACCCTTTTCAAGCAAGAAAAGCCATCAGAAAGCAGTCAAGGGCAAGGAAGGTAGTTTGGAGGGTAGAAGCGAGAAAGGAGAGGTTATAGGCAGGCTAGAGTTGAGTCACGGAGGCAGGGGAGAGAAATACGGTGGAAAATTGACACTAGCAGTCAGTGAGAGAACAGAATTTCATCAGTGACACTGAGATGCACAAAGTATCTCCAGCTGGGTCTGCAAAGGTTGAGGGGAGTTGCAGGACAGCGGAGACACCTGCCCCAGCAGCTGGGATGGTCACGGCAGTGCCGGGCGAGACGGGGTCCCGAGGGAGCGCATCCAGTCAGTCAGAGGAAGCAAAGGACGCTGAAGCCAAGGAACTCTAAAGCTGACGCCGTCCTTGGCACCGCTGCGTGAGCAAAGAAGGGGTTTGTTCGGGCTGGAGCCCCGAGTTCGGGCGGCCGGCAGAGAGAGAGAGAGAGAGAGGCAGGGCAGCAGTAGCGAGAGGCCAGTGGAGGCAACGAGTACCGGAGTCTCACACCGAGCGGGAAGCGCGNCACTCGGCCCCGCACTCAGCTAGCGCCTGACCGCACGTACCTTCCCCGCCGCCCGGGCTGCACGGCAGCACTGCCCACCCCCGCCGTGGGCCAGCCCCAGACACGGAATGGGGCAACCCACCCCGCCACCCCCAATATGGCGGCAGCGCCCGACC
>VXBZ01006682.1:512538-545033 GCA_013399135.1 Heliornis fulica
TAACGTGGTGGTGCTCGTGTACAAAATGTCTGCCGCGGCGCCGGCCGCAGCGCGCTGCTGGCAGCCGAGCTCAGGGGAGGAGGGGGGGGGGGCGAGCTGTAAGCCAGCGCCTCTCAGCCTGTGGTAAATATTGTCACGGTAGTCGATGGGTCTTTTGGGGAGGTGAAAAGTTGGTGTAATATAATCGACCAGTTACATTTGCTTGACTTTCTTCCCTAAGAGACCCGTCTGGTATTCCAGCTGCTATAAATAAAGCTGCAGAAGAGGCGGTAAATGATGCTGAACTGCTAACTGTAAGCACCAGCCACAGCCCCTGTAGTTAAGTGCCGTAGGTGCATGTGGGTTTTTCTTTGATATTAAGATGTTCTGTTCCCGGACGTTGGGTTTGTTGGGTTGTGAGGGAAGCTGTGGGAGCAGCGTGCCTGCAGTTCATATGGGGTGCAGGGTGCTGTGAAAAACCACCTTTCCTCACAACAAAGGGCAGGCAGGTTAACAGAATGTTAGGAATTGAAATGGACGTTGAAAGATCATCTAGTCCAACCCCCAAGCCTGAGCAGGATCACCTAGATGAAATCAAGACCAATCTGGACACACAAATGTGTCCAGATTGGTCTTGAATGTCTCCAGAGAACGAGACTCCACAACCTCTCTGGGCAGTTTTTCCTACATTCACATGGAACTTCCTATGCTCCAGCTTGGAACCATTGCCCTTGTCCTATCACTGGCCATCACTGAGAAAAGCCTGGATCCATCCTCCTGACACTTAACATAGTTATAAACGTTAATGAGGTCACCCCTCGGTCTCCTTCAAGCTAAAGAGACCCAGCTCCCTCAACCTGTCCTCATAAGGAAGATGTTCCACTCCATCATCTTGGTGGCCCTTTTCCCCCTCTGGGCTTCTGCTTTTTGGGTTCATGCTGGTTCTGTCCCTGAAGGCTGCCTGCACTGAGCCTTCNCCAGGTCCCTCTCACCTGCACTGCTCTCCAACAGGCCAGTCCCCAACCTATACTGGTACCTGGGGTTGCCCAGACGCAATTCCCTACACTTGCCCTTGTTCAATCTCATTCAGTGTCTCCCTGCCCAGCTCTCCAGCCTGTCTAAATCCCGTTGAATGGCAGCACAACCTTCTGGTGTGTCAGCCACCCCTCCCAGCTTTGTGTCACCAGCAGAATTGCTGACTGCACTCTATTCCCTTGTCCAGGTCATCATGAATGTATTGAACGATACTGGACCCAGTACTGACCCTTGAGGGTCTCCACTGGTTACAGGCCTCCAGCCAGACTGTCCCATTAATCACAACTCTCTGACTTCCCTTCAACCAATTCTCAACCCACCTCACTGCTCTACCCTCCAGGCCACACTTCCTCAGTTAATCTACTAGGATGCTGTGACCCTGTGATGCTATTTTAAGTGCATTAGGGTGAGTTTAAGGCTTGCATATTTAAGCATTTGTTTAATGCAGTTTTGGAATGAAATGTTTTAGTTTTGAAAAATGCAGTGGGGTGCCTTCTGCCTTTAATAGTTCAGTGATCACAAAGTCATCAAAACTTAGACTGCTTTAGAATCAATCCGTGGATGTATGGTTCAGGGAAATTTATGGTATTTTATCCTCTGGTCTGCAAATAACTTCTAGGTCACTGTAGTTGTATGGGTTAGGGAAGAAATGGAACTTGATAGTGTGAGCAAGCATGGCTGGTTTTTATAGCCGTTCATTCTGGCCTGCTATTATTCTTTACTGCTGGTCTGTATACATATAGTTTGTATTCAGACTTCTCAACTTTTCTGTTGAACACCTTTTTCTTCCCATGCTTTTGGGAAGCCTTCCTGAATCTGCAGTAATGTGTACTCTGAAACCATCCAGCTGTAGCTGTTATCTGGACAATACAACAGTTGGTTATCTGGGGATGTTAGATGAGTCAACTGCAGTGTCTTCAGATGCTAAATTGTGTGTGTGTATTTGAAATATTAACAGGTATAATGATGGGCTTCTGATGGTTATGTTCTTAGATGAGTTTAAAAATGTTTTAATCCACAGCAAAGTGAGTACTGTATACAACTTTAAATTGCAATGTCCTCACAAGTATAAGAAGCTGTTGGCTACATGTGTGTGTTTTTTTAAGCAGAAAATTATCTCTTTCAGGGAGATGGTTAAAACATTCATAACTCACTTCTACAAGCTTCTGAACAATCTGATGTGACTGAAGTTAGCCTTGCTTTGAGCAGGAGTTGGACCAAAAAAAGCTTTAAAATTCCCTTTGGACTAAAGTACTTTGAATATATTGGCATAAGTGGCTCCAATGTAACTGTTACAAGGTTCATATATTAAATATTAAAGCTGGGAGGGGTGGCTGACACACCAGAAGGTTGTGCTGCCGTTCAACAGGATTTAGACAGGCTGGAGAGCTGGGCAGGGAGAAACTGAATGAGATTGAACAAGGGCAAGTGTAGGAACTTGCATCTGGGGAGGAACAACACCAGGTACCAGTTTGAAGTTTGTCTTTAAATTTACCTTGTTAGGTGGAGTGGTGGAAGGCTTGTTACCTGTTTAACATAGAATCTTCTTTTAATTTCTTGAATTCTCACTGATTTTAGGACAAACTAAAACAATGACTGATACGGATGAATCCCCGGTTTCTGGCTCTGATGACCCTGATGCCCAAGAGCTAACATGCAGTCAGCAGAAAGAAGCATATAGGATACATAGATGTGAAATACATATGGAAGCTGAGTCTTCATGTTCAAGGCAGAATAATGCTCCTGAATTGTCAGATGAGCTTGATGTTTCAGCTGAAGTCTCTGTGGACAGCAGTGATTCAGAAATGTGAGTTTCTGGTTCATGTACAAGTATGATATATCATAAAAGTAAACATTCTTGTGTAAATAAATATTGTTTCTTCTTCAGCAGTATCTCTGCTGCTGGTGGCAGCAAATACCATCCTGAGGGCTCCATTGCACTGTCAGAGCAACAGAAGAGATCACAACCTCCAAGGCAACAAGCAGATTCTGTTGCAGGAGTGCCTGACAGTGAAAGTTCAGATTCTTCTCTGTCTCCTCCAAGTCCAGTGAAGCCATCAGAAACTTGCAAAAACCAGAAGTCAAAGTACAATTTGAGAGCTATTTTTGACTATCACTTCAGAAAAAAGAAGTTGCAGGCTGCTGCTCGCCAAAAATACAAAGGTACATCAGGGCAAAAAAAAAGAAGTTCTTTGAGGAGACAGGTGCCTGCTGGAACACAGTCCCTTGCAGAATCACCAGAAGAGCCAAAGAGAAGGCTTGGTAGAGGTGTGAGGAGACAGTGCCCTGCTGTGAGACAGACAACGGCCTCACTAGAAGAGCAGAAGAGGCGGCTTCGTGATAAAGGTTTTCAGTTCCCATTTGTTGAAAAATACTATGGGAAGAAAGACATTCCCTTAAAGATGGTTCTTGGCTATGAGGTGAGGTTTTTTTGTGAGATAAGTATCTTTTATTTTTGTATTTATTTTAAAATTAGTGAATTGAAATTATGTTTGTTTTGCTTCTACCTGATGTGTTGCAACATAACCAATTTTTGTTATTTTGTTAAAAACAGAACATTTAGTGGTGGTTGTTAATAACTAAAGACAAATGCAGCTAAAATGTGTCAGTATTACAATTCAGTTGGTAGTTGAAATGCTTTATTTCTTTGCTATATAATTTTAAGATCTCAACTGATTTTTTTTTTAGAGAGCAGCTGCAAAAGGATATTTCCAGTACATTGAAAGGCTTAAATACGAAGAACATCTCAAAAAGGCTTTGAAAGCGCTTGAGGCTAGTGAAGACTTAGAAAGAGAATGCCTGGCAGTACGGAAACACAAGTACTTAGATGATGAAGGCCCCATTTCCCCTGTTCAGGAGACAGAGTAAGTTCACCTTTGTATTGTTATGTGTTAAAAAACTTCCTTTTTCATCTTATCTAAAATACAAATTTGTATGTATACAGGTATCTACCTATGACACGCCCTGCCCCCAGCTCCTGTCACCCTGGCCCTTTAACTGGAGCAGGAAGGGCATCACTGGTGCTTTAGTTGCAAATCCAAATAGCACCATACAGTCTGCTGTCAAGGAAGCTAGCTCCATCCCAGCCTGACCAGTGCAATCTCCTGCTCTTACAGTTGAGGTGTTAAGGAGGTAGTTCAGTTTCTTGAGGTAACACAGTTTTATGCAGTTTGCAACAGGAGTTGTAACTGTATAAAGTTAGATTCCGGTGCTGTCCTTTTAACCTGTATTGTTGTGTAAATGTGAGTACCTGATTATGAAAACATTGTTTTGGCAACAAAACTCTCAGCCATTTGGGATTCTGTGCTCATAGATGGACTTGAAATTTGTTATAGAATGAGATTTTGGTTTTTACTCAAAAGACTAATTATTAATTTAGATGATTTTTACTGTCCCATTAAAATTAAATGGTAGAATTGTTTTGGGTTTATAAAACAAAAAGGTATTTCCTGAAATGAGTTCCTCTATAGTTATCCCAAATAAAGTGGATTGTTTCATGGCAAAGACTAAAGGGTAGTCTTTTAACTTCCTTTTTACTTTATTAAGCACTGCAGAATCATCTTAGGTCTCCCTTTATGGTTGGTTAACTTGCAATGAATGCATCAGTAAATCAGCAGAATACTTAAATACATGCAGGGTCTTAAAACTGGAAGGCCTAAAAGACAGTGTAAAGGTACAAAGCTGTCTTTCAGCTGTTCACTTTACTAACCACTGTTAATTTATGCAAGCTGAAGAATTATAGTGCACCTGTAAAATGAATAACAAGAGTTAGTTTGCTGTCATATAATAAAGCAAGTAAAACCAAGATTTTGTAGAATAGATGCAAGTCAGCTCATCCAGATACTCAATTTTTCATATGAATTGAATAATAGAAGACTTTTGAGGTTTAGGAACCAGCCTTGGTGCCAGTTATTGAAACCATAGCACTAAAGTAGCTTTCTGTCTTTCTGGGGATTTCTTTCTAACTAGATGAAAAACCTGTGGATGATTCTGGAATTTAATTACATTGATACTTGTGTTTCATGACAGTATGGGGATACATTTCTCAGTGGTAGTATCAGGAATCATAGAAGGGTAGGGGTTGGGCATGATGTTAGTCCAGCGCTCCTGCCAGAGTAGCATCACCTAGAGCAGGCTGCACATGAGCATGTCCAAGCAGGTTTTGAATGTCTCCAGAGAAGGAGACTCCACAACTTCTCTGGGCAGCCTGTCCCCGGGCTCTGCAGCCCTCACAGTAAAGAAGTTCCTGCTCATGTTTAGACGGAACTTGTTCTATTCAAGTTTATGCCCATTGCCTCTTGTCTTGTCACTGGGCACAACTGAAAAAGACGGACCCCCGTCCTCCTGACACCCACCCCTCAAGTGTTTATTGTAAGCATTGATAAGATCTCCCCTCAGTCTTCACGCTAGAAAGCACCATGTCCCTCTGCCTCCCTTTGTAAGAGATGTTCTAGTCACATAACCATCTTTGTAGTCCTGTTTCATACCCTCTCCCGTAGCTCTCTGTCCTCCTTGAACTGGGTGACAGCTGCTGTCAAAAAACAGCTGTAAAGGGCTGAGGGGGACAGCTGTCTGCTCCTCTTACCAAGCCCTGTTCTCTTACTGGTGGCTGTATTCTGCTTGCTTTCTAACTTGCTGACTTTCTAGCCTGTTTGCCAGTGAAACCTGAAATATCTTAATAGTACTAGCACCAGTGTTCTGGTGCTAAGCATTGTTTCTGTCCTGCAAGAATTGCTGATCAGGAGGTGATTCTGCTGTCAGAATTATTTTTGAGACCAACCTCATGTAAAAGTAGTACTGTCGTAGTTCTACAAGTTGTAGTGCTTCCATACATGTTAAGAGAAATTGGTGGTTGTGGTAAAAAATAATTTGCACTTCTTGGCAAGGCTCAGACCTTGATTTGAATTTTTGTGTTTCAGAGATCACGAATACAGCTTGAATACTGATCATCAGGAAGAGTTTGATGCCAGAGTAGTGGTAAGTGTTTATTAACTTAAAACCTTCTTGTCTTCTGAAGTTAAAGATAAGTAGATAATGTTTTGAGTACTTGAATGTGGATGCAAGCTCAAGAATGAACTTGTGAATCCTGGGCTGTAATGCAGGAGAAATTTGTTTTCAGAGCCCATGCTCTTCTTTTTGGAAATAATGCTGTAAAGTATAGGAATTCTGGAGTTCTGAAAGTTGAAGTTGCTACCAAAATCTTAAATTTTTAGTACCTCAAGACTGGACTTGTGACTACTTCTGTTTTCTGTTTCATAGGAGAACAGCTCTTTCATTATAAGCAGCAAAATTCCCAGTAAGAAAAAACCAAAGCCAGAAACGAATTGTACAAAATCCACTTAAATTATGTGTAGGAGGAAGATGAACCGCTGCTTGAGAACTCTGGGGTGTTCTGCAAGGTTTACTTCAGTGAACTGACAAATGAGGTGGCAGAGACCATTCTTCAGATGTGCTTTTCATGGTTTACTTGGGTTTAAAATATAGGCCTGAAGTCAACTGATCTATCAACTAAATAGCCCAGTCAGATTCTGTCTGAGGTGAGTATACTGGATTTGTATCAGAGGCAGTTGAGTATAATCTGCCTTTTTGCAAAGCTTTTAAGTATCTTCTGTGCTGTCCTGTATCCAGTGTGTAATGTTTTTGACTTCATGGCTGACAGTCCTGCTGAAATGCCAGCTTCTGCAACTTCTGTTAATCAGTGTATCACAGTTTGTGGTTAAAATAGGGAAGTAAGGGTTGAAGGCCAAATTGAAGCTTAATGTACAAGTGGTTAGTCAGCTGGGACAAAAGGCTGTCCCAAAACATGGGTTGTGCCTTCAAGGGATAATAAAACCAGTTTGTGTAACAAGATGTTGTCTGTGCTGTGTGGAATAAATTTGGAGAACCAGAAGTTGTAAGTTATTTTAAAAATAACCGTAACAGGATAATTTATTTTGGATTAAGTGATTATTATTCCCCTCTTGGCCTTGTCTGTCCAGAGTGGGCAGAGTGGGATCTGATGTGGACATGACTAAACAGAAGATGAAAGCTCTTTCTAGTGACAGTACTTGACAAGTATTGCTCCAGTTGTAAATACCTTTCTCAGGGTGTTTTAATTGGAAACATGACCAGGGAGTGTTAAAGTTTGAATATGACTGGCTTGTAGATGACAAGGCTGACTTGGTAGAAGTAGAAATTAAAAAATTGTTTTAAGTTTACTTACTAATCAGTGTGATTTAAAAAACAGTGATCTGCCTCACTTGAGTACTTTTAATAAGCACATTGTGGTCAGCAGTAAAGAGTTGTTCAGCAGCTGAAGTGGTCTGTGCTGAACAGGGATGTCTACCGGCTTAATTTCATTCAGAAAGTAGTTGGCAGCCTGCGATTTACAGTTAGTGCTCAGTATAACTAGACCAGGTCAACTTGTAATCTTTATATGCTTGAATTAAGGTCCCAAATCTTCGTAAAGAAAGCTTGTGGTTTTTCATTTTCAGCTTTGGTAGCTCTAGGGAGTAAGACTACTAAAACTATGGGTCAGTAGTTAAAAATCTTATTTAATATTGGTCCAGAATTAATGCTAAATGTAACTCTTTTAGGCATCTACGTGGGAAATAATCAATGCCTGAAACTCTCTGGATCTAGGAGCAGGGTTTTTGCTTGGTACAGCATAGCAAGGTGCTGTGTGGAGTCTTGCTCATTCTGCAGCTCACATGATGAATTTTTCTGTTCAGCTGCTGAGTGACTCAGAAATGAACTAAATTTCAATTCTGATTAGAACTGGATAAGTGGACATGAAAATCCAGCTTACTACCACTGTTAACTTGATCCTGAAACCTAGCTTTTGGCTGTAGGAGTCTAGTCTCCTGGTGGTGCCCCACCTACATATTCTGTAGCTGATCCTTTCCCTGTGATAAAATTCGATCTTAAAGCACATCCCATGCAAGAATGGGGGTGGGACACAGTAGAAGGATGTTGGTAGGTCTTGCCTGTATGTATTGCTAAAGTCATGAAACATCCTACTGTAGGGGTTACAGAGTTTGGGTGGCTTTGGGACAGTCTAGGAAATACTGTGGAAGATAAAGGTGTGTAAGATAGCTAGATAGGAAAACATCTTTAACTTAGGAACCCCAGAGCTAAAGTCAGGCAAGTAATGAAACCTTACAAGAACATAATTAGTGGATAGGAACAGGGTGTCTTACCTGGCTGTTGTAGGAAGGGTGCAGGACTAGATAATCAGTTTGACACAGCATAAATTGTTCTTAGGACAGCATCTCTGATCTTGAACTCCCTGCCAGAGTTACCTTAGTCCAAATATGCCTGTCTAAAAATAGAAAACAGTAGTGGAAGGTGACACTTCCTCCAGTGGTAAGTATGTAGTAAATTGAGAAATTGCTTCAATTGTTGTTTGAAAAATAGTGGGGAAAATAGAGCTGATGCATTCTGTCTGTTTCAGCACGTGTTCAGTTTTTGTCTGTTGCTGTAGACAAAAACCTGGAACCTAGTGCTTAGAAAAAACCCTTCTTTTGCAACCCACAGCTAATGAACATATTAGTTGTGTTACTTATATGAAGGGACAATATTTGCATGTGTCTGAACAGTAATTCATCCAAATACTGATGCATCTAGGGCATGACTTTGATGTTTGGGAGTTGCAGAAGTGTTGCTCAGTTACACTGGTTTCTTTCCAGGCTTGGTGGATGATCACACCAGCTCTGCAGCAGTGAGCAGCTGTCACTTTTTTGGTGTGCTTGACTTCTTATGGCTGTTTCCTGGCTTTCCAGTGTACGGATCAGTTACTTTGGACTTCTGTGGAATTAGATGAGTGAAAGAGGTGAGCTTTGTGTTCTGCACTTCAGCACGAGACTATTGATTTCTTGAAAGTGCTGGTTCCACTGCAAGTGATCAGGCTACTCTGTGCACTCTGTGGTATCTGCACCCATCAGTATCTCCCTGATGGTGTGTTCAGAAAGCAGTGCTACAGCGTTTCAGCAGCTGGCATCGTTGGTTTTCCTGCAGGTGTGCTGGTTAAACTTGGTATTACTGTTGAAACAAGTAGATAAAACAATTCCTTACTGGGAAGCTTCTCAAATACAACATTTAAGAGCTGTTGAACTGTTGTGGGATAAAAATATTTAAATCAATGACCTGGTTCAAAAATATTTCTTCTTCAAGGGGTTTGCTGTGATCCCTGGAACACCGTGGAAAGCCTCTTCTTAAAGGTAAGAAAGAAGTATTTTCCTAGATGTGGAGGAGGTAGTTGGATGAGGAGCGTAAAGGCTTGTCTTAGTGTTTTGGTTGCTTAGTTTGTGAAGCAGCAATATTTTATTTACCTCCAAGTATGAGACAGCAGCTAGTGACACATCTTTTAAAGTTCAACTGGCTAGGCTTGAAAAGCAGAAGCTCTTCTGCAGACACTGTGAAGAGTGGACTGTTAACGCCTCGTTATTCAGCAAATGGACACACAACTCACTGTGTGTCTGAATTGAAAAACGTGGCTAGAAGAGCAACAGGTTATGCTTTCCTCACTGTAAAGTCCATTGCAGTGGTGACAATGAGACCTGTAACAGATTTACCTAGTGGGACAATATGCAAATACAGCACAAAATGCAGTGACCAGTATCCAAGGACTGGCTTGCTTTGATTTCTTGAATTCTACACCCTGCCTACTAAAGTAGAATTAGCAGACAGCAAAAATACATGCAGTGGTGCATTCTTGTAGATGGTTTATTAGAGCATATTTGTAAGCCAGTTAAAATCATATGCTCTTTACATCACAGTATCTGCTGACTCTTGGGTAACTCCCTTATTGTACCTTCTGTGCCATAGTTCCATTTCTTAAACTGCAGAAAAGTTTTGTTGATGGTTGTGTCACAGACTTCAAAAATGTTGTGCTTTGGCATTAGCATTGGGAAAGTGTAATTGGACTGCAGTCTGCAGTCTTCATGTTCAGTATAAAAGTGCCTCAGTCAATAAATCACTAAAATACTGATGAAACTTTGCTGAAACTCAAACACAATTTACTCCTTTTCAGGAAGTCCACGTGTCAGACCCGTCTGAATTAGCATCTTGGTGAGTGACTGTGGCAGATTGGAGTTTGCCATCTGCAGGTTGCAGATGAGCTGGCTATATCGCTGTGGTTTTGATTTAGAAAACATAACTAAACTTCCCCCAAAACTTAAAAATGTGTGAGAAGATTGTTGTGATGATTGGCAAAATGTTCAACTGCTCTGAGGAGAGTGAGTGAAAAAGCCTTTCTGAACAAATCCTTACATGGGTGTCCTTTCCATGCCTACATCTGGGCTTCTATTCTGACTGTTCAACAAGCAGTGGTTTGTGTCAGCAAGCAAAGATCCTGACTCTGACTCTCTTTTCAAATAACCAGGAAATTAAGCTGTCATTTAATGGGATAATATTCAGACATGGTAGTTTTTAAGAGTGATTCTAGGGAGAGCAGCTATTAGAAAATGTCTGATATCTGAATCATGTTTGAAATCACTGTTCTGCACCAGGTTGTCTGTCTGCACATACCTGCCAGTTGGTGACCATCTTGCTTGTGTCTTGCCTTTTCAGGTGGCACGTGGTTGGAGACGATGAGAAGATGTGCAGGGTGCCGTTTCAGGGTGCAGCCCCGTCTCAGGTTAGTGTGACACCTGGGGCTCTGCATGTTCCCTGACGATCGGGGCTCTGGTTTTCAGTGCCTGGCAGTGGTGTTGGAGGGAGTGTACTGATGTGTTCCAGTGTATTTTACAGTAGTATTCACTCCAAATCCAAGAGTTTAACTTTCATTTGAAGAATAGACAGACAAATGTCTCTGTCAAAAAGGAGGTGATCAGTTGGTCAGCTCAAAACTGATTGCTTCTACAAGTAAGGTATGCTTAGTGAGCAGTTACAGGGTGGATTCTCAGGGCAGTTTTGCAGCTAATTCCCTCTGTAGTTTGCTTTTCAGCTACCATTAGCTTCTGTCATTAAAACTGTTGTTAGTACTAAGGAGCTACTTCATCCTTGCTAAATGTTTGTTTCACTTACCCTCCTTCCCTCAGATGCTTTGAAACAAACAAAAAGTCCCTTAAATGATCCATATGGGACCCTTCCAGTCTGATGCTTTTTTTTTTTCCCCCACTATTGTGTTAATTTATAGTACCAGAAATGTTGAGGTCTATCCCGATAGGATCTCCTCGGTAGGTTCGTGTCGTTGGAAACGCCTCATAGAACAAACTTGTGGTTTTGCTTTACCCATTGAGCTACCTGTTAGCTCTGTGGGATAAAACTGCAAGACACATCTTAATCAAGCATCCTGGGAACTGCAGTAACACCTTATATTCTCTTTTAGGTACTGACTTGCGGTTTTGATACAAAACAACAAAGTGATTCCAGTGGAAAAGCTGGGTAAGAGACAAAAGATGGGACTTCAGACATAAACTTGTTGAATTACATTAGCTGAACTTCCTCTTCAGGCAGGTTTCTGTGTAGGTGCCTGATTTCTAACATGATTTCTTGTAGCTTGAGGTTGGTTTTTTTTTTATGGTTTGAAACAACATCCCCCCACACCCCCTTGATCACGAAGGTATGATTATTTGTGGGTTTGGTGGTTATAGGTAAGTAGAAGCAGCACTATGGTGACTGAACTTTAAGTAACTTCATAACCATGCTGCAGCTGTTATTCTGTGCCAGGTAGTTGCATACTGAACAGATGTATTTTGGTTCTGTCTCTGTTTGAGATCTACAGTTAATTTTTGAGCAGCTCAGCCAACTTACTACTATGCCACTATCATTCCTGGCTTCTATTCCACAGAATGCAGTTTAAACCAAGGAATGTATTTTGGAAGATGTGTAAATCCTTCATGGAAGAAATGTATAAAAACTTTTAAGAGCTCTGAAGCTGCTATTCCTGTCAGATTCATGAAGTTTCTCTTCCCTTTTAGTTGCATGGCAGCTTTTGTGAAGTAGAGAACACCAGTTAGCTTGTCACTAGCCATTGACTGGCACATACAAAAAGCTTGAAGGTTAAAATGAGTGGCTGTGGATGACAAACTACTGCAGCTGTTGCACTGGATGGTATCTGCACCCAACAGCATTCTCCTGGTGGGATGTTCAAAAAACAGTGCTACAGGAGTTCAGCATTTGGCATCGTTGGTTTTGGTTCTGCTGTGTCCGTTAAACCTGGTATTCTTGCTGATACAACCTTTGTCTTCCGTGGGGCTTTTGGTGTGTGTTTTCTGTTTCATGTTCAGTGTGAGATCTGGATTCTGGAACTGGGCAGCTGCATTCAGGTGTTCATTGTGGTGTATTTTTAACAGGTGCTTTAGGATACAGACAGTGAATTTTGCTGTGTGAAGGGCAGTAGCTGTGGAAGACAACCTATCTCACAGGTAAGTGCTGAGCTGCTTGTCAGTTCAGAAGGTTTTGTGCAGCATTACAGAAGTTTGTGTATTAACTGGACATGAGTAGAACACTGAAATCCCAGTATTCTAGAAAAGTCTAGCAGTGTTGTGTAGTAGCAGAGATTACCCAGTAGTGGTCACCCTGGATTTTGGCACTCTCTGAACAGGTTTCTCATCTGTGAGTCTTGTGCTTCTGTGCTTCGGTTGGATGTGAGAGCTGTGTGGTGACTCAGTGGGGCTGGTTTCTGAATTAGATCGCCTTTGGCTGGGAGGAGTTCTGTACTGGGACTTAGGCCTGGAACAAGATGGGCAACTAGGATATGGGTTTAGGCTGGTGGTAGCAGCAGTGAGAGAAGAGTACCTGGTCATTACCAAAGCTGCTGGGATGTTGCTGTTTCTGGTGAGCTGTGGACATGACCATAAAGCAAGTCCATCAGACTCTTGCATTGCCCCATGATGATGTGGCACTAGGTCTGCTGGGAATAAAGCTTTGGTGTAGGTCAGACAGTTCTCCCTCCACCTGCTGTTGAGATGGAAGAGCAGCTTCCTGCTGGGGTGCAGGTATGTGCCTGGATTCTTGGCACCTCTGATACCTAAGCTACAGAGGAATGGGAGTCCCTAGTTAGAACCTTTGTAACTTGGACTCCAGAAGCTGCTGGTGGTGGTTGTGGGCACAGCAGCAAAAAGGGGGAACATACAAGGCCTCTGTGTGCAATTTACATCCAGCTTAACTTGGTTGCAATTCTTTACTGACAGGAACCAAAACTCCTTAACCTAGAGTCTGCTGCCCAGTCCCTGCATGTCAGAGGGGTAAGAAACACCCACCTGAGCACCACTGAAGTGAGCCTGAAGGTAAGAGTGCTTAGCGGAGTTCTTGGTTCTAAGAAGAACCCCAAGGTCACTTCAAAGAGGGTTTGTGTGGCAACAAAACCAGCAGCTCTTAACGCGGTGACCGCATAGCAAAATCCTCTGCAGGATGCCGTAGACACATGGTGTGTGCTATGGTCTATTTATGAGGAGATACACCTTGTGTATGCCTTGGAGAAAGGATGCTTTTCTCCTGCTCAGACTTCTTGAGATGCTAATGCAGGGAAAAGGCTGCTCAAGTTCATGATGAAACCTTTGACTTGCAGCATGTGAAGTTGAACAGGTTGGGTTTATAGTGTGAGCAGTCACAGAATCACAGAATGTGTTAGGTTGGAAGGGGCCTTTAAAGGTCAATTGGTCCAACCCCCCTGCAGTAAGCAGGGTCCTTTGTAAGTAGATCAGGTTGCTCAGAGCCCCATCAAGCCTGACCTTAGAGTATCTCCAGGGATGTGGGCCTCCACTGGGCAGCCTGATCCAGTGATCTACCACCCTCACAGTGAGGAAGGCAACAGTCTGTCTCAACTTGGGCCAGAAGTGCTCACTGATGCTTCTCTTTCAGGTCCTGGTGATGCAGGAATTAAACATCTGGTCCAGCTTCCCTTCCTGCTGTGTGAACTGAAATAGCGCAGAAGTGCCAGCAACCTTCGATGGCCCCCTCAGCTGTGACTGGCTGGTCTGTGGTGGCAAAGCTTGGGCCAGGTGCCACACAAGTGCCCTGAATCACAAGTTGGCCTTTGCCTGGAAAGGGGACTTGAGGGAAAACAGCTGAGAGCCTGACCCTGAACTCAGCTGGACTAAAGCTCTGCAGAGGGATTTCATCTGCACTGTGTCACAGCACTTAAATAAAACTGACAGCTGAAAGCTGCAACCTGGTGTTGGTGCCTGTTGCTTCAGGAGAAAGGAACAAGAACATTCTGCCCATGCAGAACCATGTCCATCCTATACCCCTCTGCACCTCTTTGCATAGCAAAGAGCTGCCACCTCACTTACTTAAAACCATGGAATGACAAGTGCTCTTCAGTTACATCCAACTCCACTATGGATTCAATAAAGCGACAGAACTGTAGGGGTTGGAAGGGTCCTCAAGATACTGAGTGCACCCCCCTGTCAGAACAGGTTCCCTAGAGCAGGTCACACAGGTAGACATCCAGATGGGTCTTGAATGTCTCCAGAGACGGAGACTCCACAACCCCCCTGGACAGCCTGTTCCAGTGCTCCGTCACTGTAAAGTGAAGAAGTTATTTCTCACATTGGTGCAAAACCTCCTGTGGTCCAACTTGTGGCCATTGCCCTTGGTCCTGTCCCCAAAGGCCACTGAGAAGAGGTTGGCCATCTCCCTGTGTCTCCCACACTTCAGATATTTATAAACATTGATGAGATCCCCTCTCAGCCTTCCCAAGGCTGAACAGCCCCAGCTCACTCAGCCTTTCCTCACAGGGGAGATGCTCCAGGCCCTTCATCATCTCTGTGGCCTCCACTGGACTCTTTCCAGCAGATCCCTGTCTGTTTTGTACTGGGGAGCCCAGAACTGGACACAGGACTCCAGGTGAGGCCTGACCAGGGCAGAGCAGAGGGGGAGGATCACCTCCTTCCACCTGCTGGCTATGAATCAGGGGAAACAAGTGCTCAGAAATAGGCTTGGTGCATTTTTAGTGGGACCAGATTTAATGACATGACTGTCCTGTTCCACATGCCTTTAACTTCTGCTCTGAAGTTGAACTCTTACTTGGCTCAGGAACCTGGGATAGAAAAACTGTTTGGCAGCAGTACCAGGATTAGGGTTTTACTCTCTCTTGCCCTTCAGGATTTACCTCTTCAGTGCAGGAACCCTTAAGCCACAGCCCAAAACCACCTTCAACTTTACAAATGAAATTTGTAAAGTGTCTCTTTCCACCCTGGGATTTGTCATCTTAAAAAGCTTTATTTTACATGTTTATACAGGTATATCATAACACCAGTCTGAGCCCCCATAACACGCTACTGCACATCAAGAAATGCTTCTCAATGTCCATGACAAACCCTCTTAAGCAGAGTTGATGTTCTACTGTGATCACCACAGAAGCAGATCTGGGGTACCACATGTTTAGACACAGTTCTCCTACAGCCTGAAGCTGGGGAGTCCCAGGGCCCCCAAGGTCAGTCCAGCAGGCTCATGAGGTGTCCTGGGTTGTACCAGTGCAGGACTGTTCCTCCAGGGTTAAGTCTCTTGCCAGTCATGGTGCTTTACAAGTCCTCCTGGCCCGCAGCTTTTCCATCATTTTCTGCAAGTAAAACAAACCTCAGGACTGCTGCTGCGTAGCTTGGGTGAGTACCAACACCACTATACTATGGCAGATGCTACTCATAGAATCATGTACCACCTGAGCATCAGCAATGGCACCAAGTCTAGACCATGGGTTCCTGCTACTGCCGCAGAAAACCCTCAGCTCCCAGGGGAAGATATTGCCCCCACCCCTCCCACTAGCATCAAGCACTTACTATGAATTTCCTTCTCTCCTCCCCCCAGAAGGACAATTCTTGTTCAGGCCCCTAGAGCACCCACACCCAGACTGGATTCCTGTGCCCTTTGCCTGTGCTCCACTAGGCAGAATCTTCCTACCTCGATTAGCAAACAGGGCCAGGAAAAGAGACTGCATTGTAACACAAATTCAGTCAAGTTTGGACTAATTAAAAAAACCCAGATGTCATTTTGCCAAGTGACTTCATGGCAGCTGGAGTCCCTACCAGCCTTTCTGCTGAACCCATCACCAAAAGGGTTGAGCCTGAGGCAGACACCCTTAAAAGAAAATTCAGTCCTCGAAGTTGCTGTGCAAGAGCCAGCACAGTGACAGCGCTGACAAGGACACTCTCAAGTGGGACACACCACAGCATCACTCAGAACCCAGAGTGCTTTGAGGGTGGCTGGTGCAGCTGCACTCCCACCAGAGCTGCATCTCAGTCTGATGAGAAGCTCAAAGCAGCTGAGAACTAACCCCAAAGACATCAGTGTAGTTGGCTGTTACCTTCTGAAACTCTTTAGCCTTCTCCCTGTTTCTAGCATATGTTTCTTCTCTTGTTTTTTCTTCCTTTCTGATTTTTACTTCTGCAAGTTGATTATAAAGTCTGTCAAAATGGTAGAAAACAAAAAAAAAACCAGTTGTGTCTCGTCAGGAAGAGGAACGGCGCAGCACAAACAAGTTACCGGGCTGCCTGGTTTAGACCATCCCAACCGCTAGCAATTCAATCGGTAAGCGAGGGAATCCTGTCCTCTCCTGGTGCCCGTATCTGACCCCCTGGTCAGGAGCTGTGCTGGGCACCCGTGATCAGTAAGGTGAAGTGTTGAACTTGGTTTCAAGTTCAGTCTAACTCCACACACGAGCAGCAGGCACAGAGCAGGCTGGTGGTCCTGGCTCTTGCTGCTGCCAGCTCTGCCTGCCTGGGCATTTCCCAGACATGCCTGGATCCTGTCTCCACCCACTGCTGGTTAAGCAGCCTTCCCCTGGGGTCCACTGGACCATCACACCCCGCCCTGGCTGGCCAGTAGCTTTCACAATCAGCTACTTGGGGGTTTCTAGTCCAAACTTCTCCCAGGTATGGTCACACAATACCTTAAAGTACGTTGGTGCATTTCAGCTTCTTCAGACCTCCTGCTCTCTGGGGAAGACACTTTCACTTCTCCTACTTTTTTCAAACGATTGGCAACTGCACTTTTCTTTTCTGAAGGAAAAAAAGAGAAAAATAAGTATCCAACTTCTAGCCCAGCTACCTCCAAAGCATGAGAGGCTTTAGGGACACTGACACTACAAAGCAGTTTAGCAGAATGGACGCAGTGGTTCACTTCTCCAGGGTAAGTCTCCACAGGCTCCTGCCTGTTCTCAACGCCAGCCCACTGCCACCACTAAGCCAGACACAGCCGTTTGCTTAGTACAGCTGCTCTCTGCTGAAGAACCTGTTTGCAGAGGCACCTTGTATAACAACAGAGCTCTGGGCAGAAAATACAAAGAGGACCCCGTGGGGAACAAAGCTCCCCCTGTCGAAACAAAGAATGTCCCAGTCTGCAAGCAATGACACAAGTGCAAGGTCTCTTCCTGGACAGGAAACAGCAACTGAAAGGACACCTAATGCCAGAACCCTACCAGAGAGCAGTAAAGACTCCTTTTGCTTGCCTAATTTCTCAGACTTTCCTCTTTGCAACTGTCTGGCTTCTGGCTTTTCGTTCTCTCTACTTTTTATTTCTTCTACTCTCTTCTGAGATTTCTGGATGAATTTCTTCTTCCTTTTTAAAAAAGATTCCTGCAAACTTCCTGGTGCAGCCGCAAACTCCAGCAGCATCACTGGAAGACAGTGAGAAGTCACTTTTAGAAATGAGCTAAAGTCATTGAAAAAGAAAAATCACCTCTACTAAGCCATGCATTTCAGTCTGTTCCTCCTCAAATCCTGAGCTTGACTACTTTTGTAAGTTGCTCTAGGAGATTAACATTGTGAATGATGAGTAATCTTCAAAAACGAGCAGCGATTCAGACCTATGGAATCCAGTAACTGAAGCAGGTCTGCCAAGACAAACTCTGTGAATAACACCCCATCAAAACCATCCTGATGCCTCCAGACATATCACAGATCTCAGAAGTCCCCAGCACAGGTTCTGCCAGTTCCTGTTGTTCATCTTCAATGGACCAAACACATTTCAGTATTTTACTGATGTCCTATGCTACAGGAACAGGAAAAGAGATGACTATGGAGCCTGGGGATTAACACAACATGAGTGAAGTGTGTAAACTGTATAACAACAACTAAAAGACACCACAGGCTCTTACAGATGAGGCAGTTCCAGCCCCAAAAAGCCCAATGTGCTGTGGCTATTGTGAACCTTCACAGAAGGCGACTTGGCACAGGAAAAGACAAGTCACTACTTCCTTGCCAGCCAGACACGCTGAACCTGGATCAAACCTACTACTACAAACCAAGACTGAGCAGCAAGAAGCACTTGCCTAAGTAAAAGAAACTCCAAAGGAGAGGTGTATTTTATTACTTCCAGTATTAAAATAATTAATCTTCTCCATCCCAACATCAGTATACTCATTACACATAGTTACCTGCAGTCTGATGTGACGATGGCAAGTGACAGTCGTTGGGACTCTGGGCTTCAGAAGAGCTGTCAGACCTTACAAACGCTGAGTAATCTGCAGCTGGAGCTAGCGGTAAAAATTCTCTCTCCTGTTCCAAAAGGAATTGGGTGCATTAAAATAAACCACAAGTGTGAGTGAAGGGGTAGTACCGTACCACTAGCACAGACCTGATGGAAATAAGAGACAGACTTGGACTTTTGCCTGTATAGCAGATGCAAGAAAAAACATCAGAAATGGATCCTGACATTAAGTATTAAAAAGCTACTTTCTAAAGACATTTTAAAACTTGAAAAAGACCCATTAGAGACCCTTTGTCCATCAGGCTTCAATTGCTTGTTCTCAATACAGGGCTGTGTAATTTCATCTCAACCAAGAATGTGTTTTTCTTTCCTCCTGCTCTCTCTGGCTCCCCACAACTCTCACTGCTGGGTCTCCTTTCTGTCTGTGGCAGAAGACAAACCCTGCTGCCAGCCTCCACCCTACCCACACCAAGTGCTTTAAAGACCCATCCTTAGGTACTGCTGGGATCTTCTCAAGATGGCTCCTGCAACTGAAACATCATCTCATCTACTCTACACATCAGACACACACTACTTGGTTCCACGGTACTGCTTTTGCACCCAAGCTCTTCTCCCATTACAAACCAGTCCTACAATTTACAGCCTTTGCTTTATATGAGGAAACAGCAGAAAACAGAATCACAGAATCAGCTGGGTTGGAAGAGACCTTTAAGCTCATTTAGTCCAACCACAGCCTAACCCTGCCTAGTCCACCTCTAGATCATGTCCTTCAGCACATCATCTACTCACCTTTTAAATACCTCCAGGGATGGTAACTCCACCACTTCCCTGGGCAGCCTGTTCCAATGCCTGACAACCTTTTCAGTAAAAAATTCTTCCTAATCTCTCACCTAAATCTCCCCTGGTGCAGTTTGAAACCATTTCCTCTCATCCTACTGCTTGTTACCAGGCAAGTCAAGTACAGAATGACAACCTGATCATGCTTTCCCCATAACAGAAAAATAAATCACTGTGTGGATCTGGTACAGCTCCATCCCCTGCACAGGGGACTTTATTTTCCCTTTATAACATTTATCCCCTCATCCAAATCTCCCCTTTAAAGGGATACAATTTAGTCCTGCAGACACCAGCAGGATAGTTCCGATGCTCACCAGCAGCAGTGCTTCCAAACACTACCCATGCTGGTAGGCCAGAGTAGTGACATTGAGGAATAGCCCAAGCTGAAGTTCTGTCAGATCTGTCCAGAAAACCCAACACCACAAGACGACTGGAGCATGTGCTAAGCTCATCCTCCCTCATGGTTTGCACCGGCGGGTTAGCAACCACAGTGGGGCCTGTCCTCACCGCAACTAAGATCAGGTGAAAATCAGAATGATCGACTCACCTCAGTGAAAACATTAAGTCCAGGCTGATCCACACATCCTGGGTTGCTGATTTTATCCTCCTTAATTTTCTCGTGGTTAGTATGTTCAGTGTCCGATTCTGCGATACTGATGTCGTTTGAGCTTATCAGAGTGAGTTCAGGTTCCTCCATGATGCCATGCCCTGACTCAGTCTCCTAGAAAATAAATTATACAACAGAGTTAAAAAAACCACACACACACAAAAATAATCACTGCTTCCAGCAATAGCAACAGCTGTTACCCTGTTGTATGAGCACCCTCTTTCTGACCAGTCCTCCCCCAAGACCAGCAGACAGTATTTTATCTACCAGTGTCAAAAAACCCCACTACAACCACACAGCCCAAAGCAACCAAACACCACAACATGCTACCTCTTCTCCCACTCGAGTTCAATTTACTTAGTTCTAGGGAAACCTCACTGCATCAAAGCTATTTCCCTAAGTTTGTTATGATGAAATGATTTACTTCCTTCAGGACTCTACACCAACTGACACAAAGAGAGGGAGATACAATGGAGATACTCAGCTCCTCTGACAACCATGAGAACTCCAGCTCATGTGAATGACACCAAACACTTCAGTGCTATGACCCAAAAGAAGTACTAGGACAGAAGTCCAGGAAACACACAAATCAAACAAGAATTGTAACACAAGTACTTACCAAGCTTTCACATACTAAAGGTCTAAAATAACTTGGTGCAACCACCTTTGGAAATCCATTTTACTCACCCAGACTGGAATACAACATGAGTTTCTGGACACAGAGTTAGAATGCTTTTCAAGTCTTTCCAGGAAAGAACCATTCTGTTGGAGGACAGCCTGTAAATGGATGTCTGAGTCTTCCAAGGTGGTTTCTTTGGGACTCCTCAAAGATTTTTTTACTTCTGCTAAGCCTTGATCTGGCCACTGAAGATTTGTACTGCACCAAGGATCCTGTTCCACAGCTTGCTTTGTTTCACGCGCACAAATGGATTTTTCAGGAAGCTTCACATATTTCCTACCAAGTGTCTTCACAGGTAACTTTTCACAAGTCACAGTCTCTTTTAGCTGCTGAGGGAGAGCTTCCTCCAGAGTAACTGGTGTGGTATTTAGCTGACAAAGTGATTTTTGCTCTTCCAGTGTATCCAGGCTTTCATTCTGCAGATCTTCCACTGAAGGCTGGAGACAAACACATTCCATATTTCTTGCCAGTTCTTCGTATTCCCTGGCAGATGAGATGTGGTTCTCACTGTCCCGTTCCACGCCAGGGGTTTGTTCAAGAGGTCGCTGGAACACAGCGCTGAGGACCCCGGGCTGAGAAGCATTCTGACAACAATCACTCAGAGTAGATTCTAACTGCAGTGGGTGAAAAGATTCTTCTGATCCTGTTTCAAAAGTTATCAAGAGTCAAAATTCAAACACAACAAAATTTTAACTTTAGAAAGTGCCTCTGTAATGAGGCTTCTCAGTAATGAGTAGTAAATAAGAAGAAACATTTTGTTAAAGTTGAACTTCTTCAAGCATAGTACCACTGACATTAGAGTCCTTAGCTGTACACACAACAACTTCAAGAAAAACCCCACTTGATACTTCTTAGGATGTGGTTAGAGGGGTTTTGTGGTGGTGCTGACAGTCAATAGAGAGTATATTAGACAAGTCAGAGCATGGGACTGAGTGCATCATACAGACGCTTCTTGACATCAGTCCAGCTGGGTGCTGTGACCGCTTCCCTGGGGAGCCTGTTCCAATGCCCGACCACCCTCTCAGGAAAGAGCCTCTTCCTAATGTCCAACCTAAACCTCCCCTGTCCCAGCTTCATAAAAGTCCTCTGAGTCCCTTTTGGGCCTCCTACAAAGTTTCTAAAAGAGAAAGAAAACAATCCAAATCCACCATTACTTGGGCAGGAGCTCTTCAAAGTAGAAGAAAACATCTGAATTGAAGCAATAACTACTGTTCCTACAAGTTACAGTGTTGTGCCTATAACTGTATTCCCCTTAGGATGAACACATACAAATCAAGATGATATTTTTCTTCCAGCAAAGGTTGGGAAAGGAGCAAGATCAACATTTTAATTACTGGGGAGACATTTCAGCAGTACTGAATTTCAGCCCCTTTAAAAGCACAGGAATAATTGGTCTGGGATCATAAAAACCACTGAAGAGATGGTGAGACAGTGCAGTTACATTTAAAGCTGACAGACTGTTTCTATAAACAACTTAAAAAGGAATGTTTTGCAGTTCTAAGGGAGTTTCCTACATCTGATTTGCTGTGACCCCAGGTAGTCTCAAGTCTCTTCTGGCTTATTCTATTACTGCTTTGTTGTTTTGTGTTTATTTTTCTTTTTTTTTTTTTTTTATCAGCATCTGCCAGCTAAAGTGAAAGAAAAGTATGATGGACACAGAATAACTTGCTTTCAGCTTGAAACATAAACAGTGTGATTCCAAAAGCTACATGTGTGTGTGTATATATATATATGTAAATAACAAAGATAACTGGCCAGGAACTTCATACACAGAAGGAAAGGAAGCCACCCAGAGGGATCTTCACAGGCTGGAAAGGTGGGTCTGGGTGAACCTCATTAGGTTTAATACTACAAAGTGTAGGGTCTTGCACTTGGGATGGAGGAATCCCAGACATATCTAGATGCTGGGAGAAGAGCTCCTTGAGAGAAGCCCTGCTGCGAAGCACCTGCGGGTCCTTGTGGATGACAGACAGACCATGAGCCAGCAGTGAGCTCTTGCAGCTCAGAAGGCTAAATCCACTAAATTAGTTGCTCCATTGTAATCTAAAAGTTTATTTCTTCTTTCTCTCCCTCCCCTCTTATTTTGCAGATAGATAAAGCCATTCTATAATCAGAGCAAAAATCATCAAAAATAATGACTACTGGTGTGACTAAGAGTGGAAAAGGAAAATGGTTTCTCAAAGGACACAATGCATAAGAGTCAGGAAGATCAGAGAGACTCTAACACACATACCTCCAAAAAGTTTAATCAATTCATGGAACTTCCTTAAATTAGAAAATTATGGATATGTATGAGCAACTAGCTGGGAAAATACCTGAAATGACACAACAGTAGGTTACTTTGGAGGCACTGATCTGCCTATGCTGTACGTACCCAGGGTAACGCTGCCTTTAATGGACTCTTCTTCCGACGGGAGGGTGGCTGGCTCATTTGTTTCAAGACCAGAAGGCAGACCGCTTCTTTGTATGTTCCCACTGGAATTTCCCACTTCCAGAAATGTAGACATGTCTTGACTTTTTGTGGAAAATTCTGAAGACTAGTGGCAGGAAAAAAAAATAAATCTTTATTTAAAGATTTGTTTCTCCAGAAATATCAAAGATAAAAAAATTAAGATAGTATTTGGGTTTTGGTTCACATTTCTGTTTAACCAGCAAAAAACTTCCAGTTCCAACTTAAATATAACAGTTATACCTTTAAATATACTTCCAGCATATTTAAAAATATTGTTGTGTTGGTTCTAAACAGAAGACATTATATGGAGTACACATTTAAATCTTACAGAGATCTTAAGCCAAAGTATTTCCTCCATCAGAGCTTTTCTGTAGTACCTTGCTAAATTCTCTACTGCCTTGTGAAATTCTGTATGGAGAACAGGGTGATGAAGTATCAGAGTCAAGACTTGGTTCCAAAGGCTGAAAGAGCTGGTGATGGAAGGATGGAAAATGTCTCTCCATTTCAGGGAAATCAAGTTCAGGTGCCAGAGCTATATATAAAAAAAAAAATTTAATTTTAATCAAATCAAACAAAAACCTCACCCAAAACCACCCCCCCTCAAAAAACCAACAGACATGCCTCACTTTGCTTCTATGTGCAGTAAATAATGCATATAGAATTCTGCAGGTACATACATACAGGATTGTAAAATAAATCTTTCCAATCTCCAATTCTTTGACTCTGATACACTGCAGGTACATGAAGCAGCAAGTGCCACACTGCTCAGCACTTCTGAGAGCACATCAGAAGCAGCATGGCCTTCCCAGGACAGAATACACATTGACACAGTGCAGCAAGTCAAATGAAGAGCCACAGGGATGACTGAAGGAAGGATGGAGCACACGATGGCTAAATAGAAGCTAAAAACCTAAGTTAGTACAATCTTAAGCAAAGGTTTGGGGTTATGGGGGCAGTGACACAGAAACCTCTGCTGTCTACTATGCCCTATATGACTGTGTAGAGAAGGGGAAATCAGTCTTCTTGAACATGCTCAGTGAAAGAGAAACTGGACATAAGATAAAACACAGGAAATTAAGGTTGGATACAATTAGAAAAAAAATAAAAAAAAAGAAGGAAGTTGTAAAAATGTTGCCATGGGGATGTGGAGTCTCTGTCCCTGGAGATGCTCAGAACTTGCCTGGACAAGGCCTTAAAAGTAGCCTGGTCTGAGTTGGCTCTGCTGTGAGCAAGAAGAATTTGGATCACCTAACTAGAAGCCCATCCTGGCCTGTGATGATCTATAGTTTTATGATTCTAGATTTTCACACATTCCAGTTCAAATTAAAATACCAGCATTATCTTCACAACAGCTAATAAAGATGCTCTTGATTTCCTGAACCTTTTTCTAGAGAGAACATCACCCTCCCAGTCTGCTAATCAGTGTTTCACCAGCTGTGTGAACAGTAAAGTGTTATGTATTATTGTCTCTATCTTCCTGAACCGAAGTTGTGCATAAACAAGCGATAAAACTGGTGCAGATAAACAGCCACTGCAGCAGGACACTGCGCAGAGCTGGCCCACGATCAGACCTATCGGACTTGAACTTGAAGGCATCACAGTTCTTGCCTGCACAATCCCTACTGATTTTAAAATGTAAGCTGAACAGGGATAAAACAAGCACATACATAAGATTGAATAAACTCCTCCCCATTCTGTAAGCTGAGAGTTTGGCCCAAAAAAGGCTTTCAAATGGCAATACCTTGGAAAGGTGTGCTGTCCTCCAAGTAGGAGTTCAAGTCTGCAGAATGCTTCCACAGGGTCCGCTGTGTCTGAATTCCTTTATATAGGCACTTCCCTCCTTCAGGCAACGCAGTTTCATACGCAGTTTCATACGCTCCAGACAAATTCTCCTGCCTCTGCGGCAAGGTAAAAGGCAGCGAGGAGTTCCAAGGGCAGCTCGTTGGTGCCCTCAAAATTCGATCCTCCATCCTATCAGGAGATAAGCCTGAAATAATTGGAAGGTAAATGGTCACAGTTTTGCATATAAACCACTTACAAGTACTCACCTGGAAAGACAATGAAATATCCTGAAATAGTCAAAGCTTTGGGGATTTGTTTCTTTAATTGTCTCCTGTCCATGAGCCCACAAACCTCACCAAAAATTTCCACAATTTCAAGTTAATATCTAGTTAGGTAGTAGCCAGTACAGCTCAGTACTTTAAAAATATGTAGATTTAGGAAATACTGAAACTATAAAATAAGAAAAGAATCAATATTGTTATTTTATGCTAGCTAGTATATATTTTTACTTCCTATTGTACACAAACATGCCCATCTTTTAATGTGATCTCGAGTATCTTTATGACATTGGGCAGTAGTTTTATTCATGCTTAAGCAGCAATTGCCTAATTGTCAACACAGGACATCTGAGGGAATCAAGGAAACCAAAATTGTGCTCCCACCCCGTTTCACCTAACAGAAGAATTGCACAAAGCTATCAGAAAAGTTCATTACTCGGCACTGAGCGCATGGTGAGGACACTGCTAGGCTTTATTAAAGTAAATAAATCCACGGGTCACTGTCTAATCACATTCAAACTCCCTTCCATCTTTACAAGTGATAGTGCCAGTACACAGAGGAGCAAGTATACAATTATTTATTTTATGCAAAGCTAACCTATGACCAAGTGGCAGACTGCAAGCAAAAAGGAGATGAACACATATTCCCCAGAAAACTACTAAAGACAACGTGATATTCAGATGACATTTTCACAGAGAAGTTATTAAGAATTACTATGGTGACAAGCAGATATTGGAACAATTAACAGCAAGACAACAATCATAGCTCTGTAACAATTTATGATGTATACTATATTTATGATTAGAAAACTTTTATCAGTATCATTTGGGGATCAGGCTTTATTTTTTAAACTTGCTCCTTGAAAACTGCTAGTGTTACAGCTGCTTACTACAACTCCGAGCATCCTTTGCCAAAGCTGATGTTATAAGGTGGAATTATTATATGAGTGAAAAAAACCCCATGAGAACATAATGAAACATTCTAGTTACACTCTATAAAACATACTAATCGTTCTTAAGTTAAGCTCCACATTAGCCTCTTTGAGAAGAACTGGCATCCACAGAGTTAGATCCATTTGGCCATAAAGTAACAAGAATACATACTTTTCCCTTTACAAGAACAGTACCAAAACCCAAACACGTACCAGTGTCAGCAGGGCTTGCATCCAGCGTTTCACTAGTCAAAAAGCTCCCAGTGGAAATGGTTGAAGCCAAGTCACAGGGTATTCCTCGCCTGAAAGCCTCTGAGCCTAAGTTTGTGGATACTACTGTAGAAAGTACTTCCTAGGATGAAATAACACAGCTATTACCATGTATTCGGGTGTCTATAATCAAAGCTTTAAACCCACGTTTTATTCTGAGCTCAGTTCAAGTGTAGAAGCCTTCATGCTTTTGCACAATCAGGCAAATACAGATTCATCACTGCTCAGTTACCACACTCACACCCAACACTCCAGACATCCAGTCACGCCCCCAAAGCCCCCTCCCCTCAAACATCCCCCCACAACATACACATACACACACACACAACTATAAGGCCTCTCAGAACTGCATGTAAATCATGACACCTGGAAGATGATTTCACCTTCTGGTGGTCAGATTTGGCTATTTCTCATCACAGACCTACTTCAGCAGAATTGTAGATCTCAGAGGAACGTGCATGTAATGCATGAAAACCATGCACAAGCGCTTGAAAGACTTTTGCATATGGGAGACTGACTTAAAAAAATGAATTCTACAAAATTACACAAAAAAATACCCTAAAGTATTAACTTTCTTAATTTTGAGATAAACCCTACAAAACAAAGAATGGGGGTGTCTTGTACTTCTAAGTTTTGAAGAATTAGACCTGATCATTCCTTCCCAAACTCTGAATTAAAATGCAACTAATAGAATTTCCCACCACTAGGAAACCCTTCACCTACATTTTTGATTATATACTACCACCTATAAAAATATTTAAAGTAATGTAACACACATATGTTAAATGTGGCATTTTTAAAATACTGGTTTTATCTCCTGACAAAACGTGGGGCCTTTGGGTGAGAGAAGCATTTGCAATGATTTTGGCAAGGTTTTTAACACCATCCCTCCCCACACTCAGGTATCCTAGTTTGGATGTCACAAACTGGCTGGATTAACAGGCTCAGAGGACACCAATTACACTGTCTGGAGGTGGGGAGCAGTGCTCCTTCTGAGGACCTGTCCTGTAACACCTCTGGCAACCACTATACTTCTATCAGGTTTGCAGACGCCCCTAGGCCGGGAGGACCCCTCACTACACTGAATGGCAGGGCTGTGATCCTGAAGGGCCTCGTGAGGCTGGTCCTACAGGAGCCTAATAAGCTCAGCTAACACAAATGTCAAGCCCAGTGCCCAGGAAAGCAGCACCCCATGTGTCAGCCCCAGCTGGTGAGCAGCCCTGGGACAAAGGGCCCAGGAGCCTTGGCAGACAGCAAGCTGAGCATGAAGCCCATGGTGTGCCTTGACAGCGGAGGGGCTGCAGCATCCCATGCTGTATGAACAGGAATATAGTCAGTAGATCCATCACAATGACCACCTCTCTTTCCTTGGTGCTTGTTACACTCCTGCAGCTAAAATACCACAGCCAGTACGAGACAGAAGAGTTTCAGCACAAGATAAAGCTATGTTACATGGGTACTTTGATAGGACTAACCATATTATCGTGTCTGCATGATGGTCCAGAATGCCTCGTGACTCCCTCTCCAACTTCAGCAGCAGGAACTGGTGAATCTTGAGCCACTGGAGAGTCCTGGGACCGGGCTGAACAGAAATGCAGCAGAAGCAGTAAGGAACATGAAGCAACTTCTAGGTCACAGCTAGCAATGGTTTGAACACCGGATGGCAGTAATACCCTCTCTAAAGGCACTAACTTTGGCCATCCTTACACTTCTCACCCACAAAATCCTTCCTACTCCACTGTATCACCAATCTAATCGGCAACCTGTGCTTCTCCTTGTCCAGCCTTCCCAAGATGTCTAACCAGCAGGCCAGCTCTGCTGAGCATTCAGGAGGAGCTGCAAGTCCATGCTTCAGCTTTGCAGATGAAACGTGGCTTTGTCAGCATTACTACAATCATTTAATTGGGATGGGAGGTATCGTTTGCCCTCTACCATTACAGTAATTATACAGAAAAGCAGACATTCTAAGCAGTCAGTTATCAGAAACACTGAATTAACTACAGCACTGCTGTGCCACGGAACTGAACCAGCTTCTCCATAGTGCTCTTGCACATAAAATTAAGATCGGTATCTGTGCAAAAGAAGCACCAGAGCAGCATAAGAAAAATGCAATTCCTGTATTCAGTGCTGACAAACGCCACCAAACTTTGACAATTCTAAGACTGCATATTAATTGCCAAACAAATACTCTAATTACTGCCAGTAATTTTCAAGCAAGTCAAATATCAAACTGCAGGCAGAGGTATCTCAATTCAGCAAGGGCTGCTAGTGATAGGGATGTTTCAAATTCCCAGCATTTGTAAGGCCCTATTCTTAGGGAGATCTCCTACCATTTTGTGAATCCTAACACTAGTTTGTACTTAGTAGGGACTTACACTCAGTTTTTCTTACTGGAAGGTGTATTCCAGTTGTTCAATTTTTCCTACCATTTAAAAAAAAAACCCAAAAAACAGGGGAAGAGGTTGCCTTTGTGTGAGGCACCTATGTGACTTGTATCTCAATCAATATGAAACAATAAAACATTTCAGGGAGGGGACAAAATGAATCTAAGGTTTGCTATAGCCACTACTATCCAGTAGTCTTCTGGGAGAAAGCACAAGATGTGAAAGGAAATCCATCTAAAATATATCTATTTTGAGCAAAAGAGAAGTTATTAATTATTTTACTATGTCATTATTTTACAGTGTTATTACATGACTGATCTCAAAATAAAGGGGAAAGTAAAAAAAATAAAAACTCAAATGTCATCTTTTTCTCCCCACACTGACAAGTTCTTCACAAATGTTTAACAAGCTTGATCCTGACCACTTATGACATTTGATTGTTAACTGAACAGAGTTGTCAGCAACAGAATTTCCAAGTAATCTGAAAAGTGGAAGAACAGTGAAAACACACAGTACCCTAACCTGGAAACCTGGGTCTGTCAAACAACATGGTTCCAATACAGATAAAATTATAAATCTAAGAGCATAGAACACCAGTTTCTGATCCCTCTTCTACAAGTATATATCAAAGGTCTTCCTGTTGACAGGAAGGATAACTATTAGGGTTTGAGTAGAACAAGGTGGCAACAAGCCCTTTGGTTGGATGCAACAGTAGCATGTCTTGGTATTTAATTATCTCCAAAGGTGAAAAAAAAATACAAAGTACAAAATATTTTTAAACTCAAAGAAAGTTATAACAAGAAACAGTGGCTACAAATGGCTGTGAGACATTCAGAAACTGAAAACTGATCATTCATTTTATGACTTGATAAAAAATTAAATGCTGGAACAAGCTACCAAAAATTTCTCTAATTTCCTGATACATTTACATCAAGTTTCGATATTTTTCTGTCAGAAATTATTCTATTTTCTGAAGGATGTCAGCACTGACAGGTAGCAATTTAGGATACATATGAAATGAGATTCAAGCATTTAATACTCTCCTGTATATAAATTCTACGGAGAGCTATGCTACAAATGTTTCATTACCACGCTGTAATAACCTGCATTGTTCTGCTAATATTAATACAAGGAATGAACACTGGCAGATTCATGCTCTAAACCAACTTATTTAATTAAACATAACACACGCTCGTGTCTCGTGACTTTATTACATTGATAACCTTAAAAAACAATTGTACTTGGTGACTCAGAAGAGAAGGTTTTTATTCTTCTCTGCCCCCTCCAAAGTAATAGCCTATGGTGTTCTTGCTCCTCACAACTTCCTGACACCAACACAGGACTTTCATGCTTTAACCTCATAGTCACCACACTGTGATAAAGAATTTGCATTAAAAAATCAAGGCTGTAATATTCAGAACACTGGTGTAGGTTTTTTTTAATCCAGCAGAAATGTTAGTGAAACAGCAGCAATTATTTTAGGGTGTCATTTGGAAGACAAAAAGACTCAATGACAAATCATTCAGTAAAGCCAATATAAAAAAAGGCTTAGTCAAATTCCAACCCTGTAGGCAAACAAAGATGTACACCACACTACTTTGGCTAAATTGGTGATAAGGCAATCTGCCACAATAATCAATTAGGGACAACTATGTGGGATTGCTAAAAATAAGTGGAAATCGTCAGTTAGCTTGGATCACACCAAAAAATAATCATGTTTTGAATACCATCTCTGCACAGGGTAGCAATACATAAGATAACCACATCTGCCACACTACTGAAGGGACTATTAAAGAAGATGAATGAAGAGAGAGAAGCCTGTTGATAGATAATGGAGGACAACAAAGAGATGTGCGTATCGAGCTTAGTTCCTATTTTCAGGCTGACTTCCTATGGAAATGAGGTTCATGCAATCAAACTGCCTCATTCATAGGGCTACTCTGCAATTCTACATTAAAAATTTGGATTCTGTTAGCCCATTGTCACCAAACTGGACTGGGAAGAAGAAATGTCAAGTGTTCAAAGTTCCCAACTCATCTTGCCATACATCAGTGGCATGGTAATGGAGCAGTCCAAATCTTAGCCTCCGTGGTGGCCCTTACTGCGGTCCCTTACAGGGGACTTACCTGTCCCCTCTGCTGCAAACCAGCTGCTCAGCCTGTGAAACACTTGTAACCACTCTAGGCTGAGCACATGGATTCACCCTCCCCTAACCAGAAACAGTTCTTAAGACCCATTCTTCAGGTACATTTGCCTCTAATTTTGAGAAGGTTAAACTTAATTTTCTTCTTGTAATAATTAGAAGAAAAAAATACAGCTAATTAGAGACATTAAAAAAATTGCCTGTTACTGTAGACGTATTCTTGTTATAGAATCAACTAGCAAATTTTAAAAAATAGCCAAACTGCAAACAAATATGTGCAAAAAATTTTAAATATATATATATATGCATCTCAAAGCTACTGTTTTAAGTAACCTTTTGAAATGAACCCTAAATTTCCTCTTCAGAATTTTTATATTTAACACAGACTGTAGATTTTATTGATTAAGGTATGTCAGCTCCATCCTGGCCAGAACCAGGACAAGATACCACACTAGCTACTGAAAGTGCCACTGAGTGCTTCACAGCTTCAAATTAATGATACAGTTAAGAGGTTTGGTAGTTGAACTGCTCGAGAGGACAATCATTTTAAATACATAATCACAGAAAGCTTTGATTTACTTTTAAAATAAACCTAGTTGTTCAGATGAAGTTTCCTAATCATCTTGAATAAACCACTGCAGTGCGCATACATAACACTAATGTAAGACGAAGACACTACACTAAGATATTTCATATTAATTTGGTAATTGCTGATCTAGCAAAAAATACAAGCCTTTTTTTCAAATATTGCTAAACAGACAAGATTCTTTGGTGACAATTTAAATACTCTGATAATTAAAGGAAGCAGTTGAAAGAAAACGAGCTTATGTGTATGTAATCAAACACTTAAAAGCCCTGGATGACTTGAACGAGATGCCACTACATCAACTAAATACAGAGTTATCTTAAGATTTGGGGCAGTGATGAAATTTCTGGCAAAGCCAGGTGGTGTACACTACTTAGCTGTATTGCTCATATGATATACCTAGAAGGTAGTAAATTTGCTGAAATCTCCTTTGCACCTCTGGTGAGGTATTTATTTCAGATGGATAATGAAAACTGTACTACTGGACCATGGGATGCTGCTGCACAGTAACAACCCTCACAGTGCAATCAGTGTGTCCCAGGTTTTGTGTAACAGTTCCTAGTGGGACAGGCACAGCATTTCTCAACTACAATGAGGATAAGCTGCTATCCACTGGATATTATTTCAGAAAGCTTTTGGTATGTATTTTGCTTTTTAATTTCTTTTTTTTAACTAAGATAATACCAAGTCAAGTGCTTCTGAGAATATAGATTCATTCTTCAATCAAAATCTTCACCAACAAAACTCGCTGTCTAGTCAAGGCACCAAATTTGTCCTACTAGAATTCTGTATCAAATGATGCTGACTAGCACTACTTTCCTGGACAAAGATGTCCTATATCAGCTGTTTGAATGAAAGATTTCATTAGTTTGCTCAAGATGAATGCCAAAATGAATCAAAATTAGCCTTCAAAGCTTTTTAAAGTGTTTTGCAATTGAAACAAAAAAAAAAAAACACTAAAAAGATGATCTAAAAATTCATGTAGAACCTGAACACTAACTCCTTATTTAAAAGGATTTCCCACTCGTTTTCTTGGAATGCTCAAAAGCTAAAACTTTTAAACACCTTCCATCATCTCTGATGGTTCTCTTTACAACTATTGTACAATTGTCTATTAACACAGACCCTGCAGAAAAGAAAAAAAAAAAAAAAACAACAGCAAATTTAAGACATGGAATT
>VXBZ01006682.1:545073-556324 GCA_013399135.1 Heliornis fulica
ATTTTGTTGGTGAGTTTGAGTGAATTATGGTGAAGTTCTGTTTGGATTATGTTTTTCTACACAGCCAGTGAGAGGAGAAACTTCTCTCAACTATAACTCCCTTTGCCAGTCTAAAAATTACACCCTTAAAAAAGGCAACATAAGCAAGTATTTCATAATTATCTCAAGACTTTTCAGAAAAGATTAATTCCCTCCAACCTGCATTTATCATGAGCAGCAGAGTTTATTATATAATTTATATCCATATATTTATATATATAGGTATTTTATTCATATTTAAACATATACATATACACCCACACATATCTCCAATTTTACCTGCAAAAGAAATGTTGCGACTCTTCGGCGTGTCTACCTCTGGTATAATGCTAAGTTCATGTTGTTCCAAATCAAGCCCCAGCTTGACTTTAGTCACAGGTGGTGGTTTGGAAAATCTCTGTTTCTGCTCTTGACATAGAGCTTTCTCTGATGGTTCTGTAAAACACGAGTTTTGCATGCTGCAACAATATTTGTATATAGATTTATCTATATAGATATCTCAAATTGAAGTCATGGAAGAGAACTCCATCTCAGCTGCAAAATGAGAGAAAACTGTAATGAAACATATATACACAGCCTTACCAGTTTGCTGAGCTAGATGGACACGCTGTGAAGTCATTTCACTTCTGGGAAATTTACCCCTGCCACAATTCTCCTGCTGATAGCTTTCTGGCACTTGGGAGAAGTCAGTCCTATTAATCCAGCCAGGCTTTCGTGCCTCTCTCATTTCTTCATTTGAGCTGATACGTTTCACCTTAGAAAGCAGAGGGCAAAATGTGTGTAAGTTTATATTTCTAATAATTTATCACACCAGCACTTTCTTGTGTGCGAATTACATGCAGGACAACATTGAGCACTGAGAAAGTTCAAGCACACAAGATATTGACAGACTTGCTCAGCTTACAAAAACATTTGGACAGGCAGGTATTTTATTTAGCTCTACAAGCACAATGTGTTAAAACATTTTTTTTACACTGCCCAGGCCTTTGTTAATATTTCATCAGAACACTCAGCATTTTTAACAGGAGCAGTTCCAGTGATTCTGCTTTCAATTTTTCATCTCTCCAATTCAGGAATTTTAGCTGTTGGGCTCTTAAGCAAAATTTTTTGCTAAGATAGCTTCTGTTAAAAAAAAAAACAACCAAACCTCACAACCCCAAAACCACACCACCACCACCCCTCCCCCCACCCAAAAAACCCAACACCAAAAAGAGCTTCCTTAGAAACTAAAAAATAAACTTATTTATTTTTTTATTTATAAGATTTTTCTTCTGTTACCAAAAACCAAGCAGCTGCCAAACCGATTTCCTAACACATACACACAAAAAAGACAAACTTTAAAAAATAATCTATCCCTACTACTTACGATATACTTTGAGGTACTACTAAAGTATTTTTAATATACAAACACACACAGCTGCAGATCTGGAGCATACCTGCAGATGTTTCAGACAACTATTTCAATATGCACTATGTTCAGAGACTAGGCAAACAAGTTCATGCTGTTTGTTAGACTGAAGAAAACGAGGCTCTTGGGGGCTTACTGAAAAGAACTACTGACTACAAATCACAAGTCCTAATTACAATTTTCATTATGGTAAATCACCTAAAACTATCAATACTCCATGGGACACTTTGCTAATTGGTAGCACTCACTCTGAGTTTCAGCACCAGCTAGATGACTCACCAAGTAGAGCATTTATAAAGCTTACCTGCTTGTTCAGAAATTCTTTCAATGCCTCTTGCTGTCTCTGCATCTGTTCCTTCAATTTATCTTGCTTCTGCAAAAGTAGCTGCTCTTGTATTTTCTGTCTAGAAAGAAGAGCTGCTCTCTGAGCATCTAGCTGCTCCTGCAATTCCTTCAAATACCTTTGCTGAGCTTGGATGCTTTCTGATGAGGCCAACACTCTGTCCCTTAAATTCAGTATACTGGAATAGTTTAACAAGGGTGCATCTCCTACTTCTGATATCAGGAGTTCCTCACCACTCTGGGCTTTAGATTCTTCATGAGATAAAGTTATGGGTTCCAAAATGTTGGGGGGTTGCTCAAGGGTTTTTTTGACAGTGCTTTCTGCAGATCCCTGCCGATATGCCAAAGTATCAACTGAGGCTGCCTGAAGCACAGGAAATCCTTTTGTTGCCGGCACAAGGGGTGTCTTAAGTGGAGGCTCTTCTCCAGCTTCTGTCTCTGGTTGATGGTTAGACATCTTCTGAAGTGACTCTAAGTGCGTTATTTCTGAAGGCTTAGAGGAATCTTCTGCAGGCAAAACAAATTTAACATGCTGTACATGTGCTGCCAGTTGTGTTCGTGCTGTAGTGATGTCTTTCATGACCAACCCTGATGGTAACTGGGCCCAAGACGGTTCTTCGACATGAGTGTGGGAGGTTTCCAACATTCCCACTTGCTCCTGTGAAGGACAGCCACTTGGCAAGAGAAACTGTCCATGCTTCAACTGTGAAGTTTCTAAAACTGGCACAGGTCTTCCAGGACAAGTGTTGTGTGTTTGCTCTCCATGTTTCTGTGAAGCTGTGCTTTCCAGCACGTGCAATGTTCCCGACAGCACAGGCAGTGATTGCGCATGTCCCTGTGCACAGACTTGCTCAGATGACCGGTACTGTCTTGGTTGCACTCCTTGCCTCTGCAAAAGTGGTTCTGAGACAGGCTTTAAATTAATTGACTTTGTGTCCACAGAGATCAAAGTTGCTGCAGAGGTAGACAAGCATCTTTGCTTCAATTTATTCTGATACTCCTGCAGATGCCTCCGAGCCTCTTCAATGGTCTGTTTGTGCAGCCTGAACAGAACAAAAACATGACTTTTCCAGAGTGGTGCAAAGGTAAATGTCAATTTCAATAACCAAAGCAATTCAAAGTCTTTTTTAACATACAACTCATACTTCCATTTCATAAAGGAATTTACCTATTTTGCTGTAGAAGGCGTTGTTGATAATCACGAATCATCTGTAAATGGCTGTCTTCTGTAGGACTCTGGGTTTCTGATACAGCAGTATTTCCAATCTAATAAAAGTAAAATTAATTTAAGTGCAATTGGACAAACCACAGAATTACAGGAAACTATTAAAGCAACAACTTTAAGGTCCATGTTCTATCTCAAGTTTCCAGAAGCCACTCTCTACTATCGTTTGAAGCCTGTGAGATTTCAGCCAGCAGCAATGAAGCTAAAGCAGCTTCTGGAACAGATGGCTTGATAGCCATGGCCCCTCTTGGCAAGTGGTCCACGCACCGTCAAAGTCAATGGTGCTTACAGCAGCTTAGCTCAGAGGTAAATGTACCCAGCAGCAAACTCAGGGAGCAATGATCCAATACAGCTGCATTTTTAAGGCAACTGGATTCCCAAGATATTACAGGTTGTACAAAGGATTCAGGATTTTGGGGAAAAAAAAAAAATTACTTTCCTTCAAGATTATTAATAAATTTCTCTCATTTAAGTGCCTGTCTGAAATTCAGATGGACAAAAATAGAAGTGTTTTTTTCTTGCATTTTTTCCTCTAAGGTTGGTGGTTTTTTCTTCTTGAAAAGGATAAATGTATGTGTATAATGATTATAGGACTCTAATCAGATTTTACTAACAGGTATCTTAAGTAGACATGCTGTCTGAGACTATTCAGAGTCCACTGATACCATGTGAAATAAAAGCTTCTAAGTTAGACAAAAGGAAGCTTTTATATGTATAAACTGCTGATTCATAGCCTAAGAAATAAAAATTGATTGTCTTGACTGATCTGGCTGATAGTGCTCTTGATTTTTGTAATAAATAAAACTTTTAAAAGTATACATAATTTTCTACAATTCCTTACCTCATGTTCTGCTTTGTTCTGCTGATCTATGGAAGGAACACTGTGGCTTTGTGCCAGCTGACATTGCTCTTCCTCCTCTTTTTTCTTAGCCTCCTCCAAACAGGTTTGCATTTGAATCTTCAGAATATCAGCCTCCAAACGTGCTTTCTCTTCTTCAATCTGTCTAAGCAAAGCCAGCTGTTCCTGTTTCTGTTGCTCTATTTGCTCATTCTATTAAGAAGAAAAATGAGGGTGAATCTCCAGAACTGAATGACAAAGAAATCAAAGATCCCCTCACTCACAACACCACACCAAACTTCATTTCAACTCACAGTGTTAAGTTTTATTGCTTATAAAGGGCATTTCCAAATGGCAAGAGGCCTTGCTGTGGTTTAACCTGACAGGCAGGGAAATACCACACAGCTGCTTGCTCTGTATCCTTCAGGGAGATGGGGGAAAGAATTGGGGAGAAAAAAAAGCACCAAAACACTCCCAAACCAAAACAACCAAAACACAGAACCAAAGGAAAACTCATGAGTTGACAAAGGGACAGTTAAAAAAGAAAACGGCATAATTACTAACAATGATCAACAAAACAAGTGATGCAATTGCTCACCACCAATCACTGGTTGATGCCCAACCAGTCCCTGAGCAGCAGTGTGTGCCCCTACCATCTCCTTGCCCATTCACATCCTCCCTCCCCCTTCCCTTGGCGAGTTACATGTCAAGCATGACACCATCCATATGATCGGAATATCCCTCAGGCCAGCTGGCATCAGCTGTCCTGGCTGAGTGTCCCTCCCCTTCCCTCCAGCTTCTTGTGCATCTCCAGCCTTCTCAGTCAATAGAGCAGGAGAAGCTGAAGAGCCCTTGACTTAATGTAAGCACTACTTAGCAACAACCAAAACACCAGTGTGTTATCAACACAATTCTCACCTGAAGTCACCTGAAGGACAGGCCTTTAAAAATAGTACCAAGGTTTACAGGAATAATTTTGGTTTACTGGCTACATGTATCTATTAGTCCCTGAATCCATTTACTATTGCACTATTATGTGTTCCCAAGTTAATAGAACGGATAGCATCAGTCTAGCCATTCAAGATACATTATCATTTCCCAAAGACTGCAAAAGAAGGCTTTTTACTTGATTTCTGAAATCCACTTTGCATTTTATAGAGCTTTTCATCAAGACTTCAACACATTTAAATGTTAATTCAAGCCTTACAAAACTCCTGAAATAGCTAATGTATAACCACTTTAAGAGCACTTAATAAATCTCGGGAAGTGGTTTGTTTACTCTCTTTCCATGCACCTATCAGCTACAAATCACTAAGGTCACATGTAGCAACACGCTGTATACATTTAGAATGCAAGCAAGGAAAAATTTCAAAGCACTAGCAAAGATGAACTGGACAACAGCCTTAGTGAGGCAGTCTGAATGTGGATGCCAGAAGAGCAACCTGAGAAAAAGCTAAACCTGAGAACAGTTAATGTGGATTAAGCAATACACACATCCATGTGTGAAGTCAGAGAAAGTAAGTGTTTAAGAAAGTAACCACACTGCCACAGGAGATCTACTGCTTTTGTTTTGTTCTTAATACACTACTGTTTTGTGGTTTTAGTTGTTTCTTGAACTACAGAAATTTAATTCTACAATTTTAAGATGCACCAAGACATAAATTTCAAGTAAATTTCTTTGTTAAATTGATAAACCACCACATAACAGCTGATAAGTCTCTAAGGTCTCTATGTTATTACACAGGATTAGTAAAGTTTTTCAGGGTTGTGTATTATTGGCTACATCCTCCTTAAAGTAAAGGCATTAACCCACAACTGGGATTCACATTTAATCACAGGGTGATGTCCCTTGCCTATAGCACTTGTTAGGATTTTAAGAAACTGCATTCTTCTACTCTATTCTAAATTCCAACTAAGGCTTAATGATTTTTAAAAAGTCAATACACAGAGGCTGAGTGCAGAAGATATTACAGCAGAAGTTTATTTAAATGTTACAAGCACGTTGAAAGTATCTATGGCTGCTATACAGCCCGAAGCATTTAAAAGTCCTCTGTAAATCACTTTTTTACACCATAACCGAGACAGGAATGAATACACACTTACCCACTTTTGTCTCTCCTTGTCCATTCTAATTTTAGCTGCTTGTTCTTGAGGATGCATTAGAAGTGAGTTTTCAGCTGCAACTGTATTTTCCAACACTTCCACATTGTCTAAAGTATACGTGTTATTTAATGGTAATTGCAGTTAGAAAGGGCCTTGGCTCTTCTTTACATCTTGCTTTACAGTTTCATAACCTCTCTAAACAAAATGCATAAGCTGCTCATGAAAAGATTACCATCTCCATCCCATTACTCTGCCTGTCTCCATAAGCTGGAAAAATCAGTTTTTCATATTATTTAAGCTATTAATGGCCCTTTATCATCTGTTTTTCTTGACTATCCAGTAATGGCTCAGCTCCAACAGGACTGCAGATTGCTTCTACCCAAACTACTCGGTAACCTAATAGCAAGATCATCCCGAGGAATAAATCCCACACATAAACCTTTCAGAACAAAGGGGATATAAAACAGGCGCTCTCTGGGCAAATGATCTCATATTTGGCTACTGCACAGAAAAGCAAGTCTTCATCCCGTAATATGAGCTTCAAATAGCAGTGGATTTTCCCCAGAGACATGCTTCACTCATGCCATACTTTCCAATCCCCAGGAATTATGCTGGTGTGTCTATGTACACGATTGAACTATATCACTTAATGTCATTTAAAAAAAAAAAAAAACCAAACCCAAAAAACCGCAAACAAGTACCCTATAAAAGGAAAAACAAAACACCCCCTCCAAAAAAAAACCAAAACAAACAAAAAAAAAACCCTCTGACACATTTCAATCACTTTTAATGAACTTTAGAAATCATAGAATCACACAATGTTAGGGGTTGGAAGGGACTTCAAAAGATCATTTAGTCCAATGCCCAAAATCCCACTTAGCATAAAAGTTCACTGACTTCAGAACTAGCACAACCAAAAGGTCACAAAGAGTGGAAATAGGAAACAACCCCAAAATGATTTGGCTACAAATAAAATGGAATGTCTAATTGCTATAAATTCCACTTTTACAAAGAGGCTTTTCAGAATGCTGCCTTGGAGCACAAAAAGACCCCCATGATTTCAGACACATCAGCTCTTGCTTGTGCATTTTCCAGTTCAACAGGTACATTATTTCAATGACCAATTTTGCCCTGAGAATTCCACTCCTGAAGGCAAACACCTACTAAAGCATGGCAACACCAACTGTAACAATTTAGGCAAGATTTAAAAGCTATGAAGGTTTTTTGGGTATGTTTTCTCTTTTAATGGGCAAACTGGACATCAGAGCAAAAACCTCAATTATTTGTGGTTTTAACAAGTCTGCAATGCACTGCAGGCAAAGACAGGAGAATTGTACTTTCTGGCAGCATGACAAAGCACCATCACTGAATACTGATCAAATAGCTTTGTTATTATTCACCCTTACAAGTCTCTCTGCTCCTACACAACAAGTTTTGATGCAAGTACATGTTACATACCTTTGTTCTCACATACTGGGGTTTTCTGCTGCTCGCATTTAAGTTCGAAATCACATGATGGTCTCTCTTCACTAGCAACTGTGCCTGACTCAATAGTCTCAATTTCACTTTGAATCTCTTTCTCACTTTTGGACGTCCACTCCTCTTTTTGGCTTCTAATCTTGTTTAGCAATTTCTTTAAGGCAAGTTTTGACTGACACTGGCGAGTTTTTGCCTCTTCATGATCTATAAAGGACATATACTGTTATGAGTTTGGGGTAATTAATATCTTTACATCATTTTTTTTAAATTGCTTACATAGTTTAACAAATAGCTGTTTTATTAACAAGGTTTAAAAGCTGAACAGTATTTTCTCTTACCTGCAAGACAGAAGCAATCATTTGCCCTATGTGCCATAAAAGGAGGGCTAAGCTAGTGCAGTGTTTCACAGACTACTCCTAGGCTGTGCTGTTGCAGAAATAAGCAGTTCTAGTGCTCTGCCTGTACATTCTTGTCCTCTCCTTCATATCAGCACTGGCAGCACAATGCATCACATACTGACAATGGATTGTGCCAGCAAAGGGATGTTGCAGAAATGGTCAGCCAAGAAGAAACATTCACTAACACACTGTGTTCATATCACAGTATCTTGTATGTGCCACAAGTGAAAAGTAGACCCCCCACCACCAGTCCCCCCCCCCAACTACTGTGGCCTATTCACAATATGCAGTCACTCAATCACAAACCTGAACACAAAGGGCATGCAGTAAGTAGACTTTCATACAAAGCCAAGCTTTAACTTTGAATTTTTTCAAAAGAGAAAATGAAAAGTATTTAGTATTTATCACAATCATCCCTTAATTTATTGCCTTCACAGAAAGTATGATGGCTACTAACAGTGCAGTTCTTACAACAATTAGAAGTTATTATCAGTATATTAGTGAACAAGAACATATTAGAAAAAAGTTACATTTTTGTTTTTAAATTCATAATAACTGAAATATTTTCATCCCTAACAAATATAACAAAAACCCTGAATAATAATGAACAATACTGAAATACTTCACAGGCATTAAGACAATTTAATATTAACATTAATTTATTTGACATATTAAATCAAGTATCTTCCACTACAAACCAAACACATTTAAGATAAATGTAAAAGTTTAAAAGCTTTACTTTCTGATTCATTGGGGACCTCCTCTTCTCTTGTCTGTCCTGATTCTTGCACAGTATCGCAAGCGGATTCTGGCTGAGTGTCACAAGTGGATTCTTGCTCAAAAGAGATATCAAGATCATTATCTTGAGATCTATTACAAGGGGCTGGTAAAGGTTGTGGCTCAAATTGCAAAATCAGGTCTTCTCTCATTTCTAATCAAAAGAAAAGAACTACATAAACCAACCAGTTGCAATACAAAACAAACAATATTATTGCAAGACTACACATCACAGAAACTCCTAAGAAGCTGAAATATCAACAGCTTGTTTCATAGCAGATTTAATCCAACTTTTCTTTTTTTCCCCAAACAGAATATCCAAAAATGTTTAGACCATTAGCCATCTATGAACTCAGAAATTCTACAGAGTTTTCCACAGGAATATACTATGTCTTTCAAAATAATAGTTTGTGATAAAAGGCTCAACTTCATACAAAAAGCAGCATGCAGGAGGAGCTCAGTAACTTCCCAAAGGAAAAGACACACCCTGCCCTGGCTGCCCACACAGCTATCACAGGGGAGCGACTCATCACACAGTCCGGACTAGCCAACAGTTCTGCCACAAAACAGAGGGCGTTACTGCCTACAAGGGGCGTGGGGTGGGAAAATCTTGGGATTGTACATTTATTATAGATATTCAGGGAAGGAACCAAAGTCAGGGAAAGGAAAGGATCAAGTTAGAGAGACAAACATGTGAGGAAAAGTGCAAGAGTAAGAGGAGAAAAGGGGCCAGTCAGCATGCTTGTCTGGCCATGTGCTGCACCTTACAGTCTGGTCTGATTTGTCAATAAATTCCACTCTAGCTATTTTCCTGGGTGAGGAACCATCTTTTTTTTTTTTAATGTATATGTGCATATGCAGATATAAGGGTCTCCAACTGGAGTAGGGCCAAAATATCACAAGGACCTCATGATTCTATGTCCAGAGTGCTGCCAACAACTGCAGAGACCAGAATGAGGGTATAATATGTGGGTATGAGTATCAGCATACAGTGGCTAGCAAACCACAAGCCAGACTAGCCAGCAAGAACAGAAAGAGGTTTAGAAGTTGGGTATCAAACAACTGTAAGACTCAGATATACACTGGAGAGGTAAGGGGATCTATGTGTTGACTAATGGAGGGATTAGATCTAAGCATTCAAGTTAGATACAAGGGAGACCACAGGGTTTCAGGGTCAACAAAGAAACCTGCTGACAAACATGTGTCTCAGAGACCAATGGAGACAAGAGGATCCAGGGTCAAATACTGGTCAATTACTGCAGGGTTCCATAGCACCTGCATGTCTGTGTGCACATTCACATACCCAAATGGGCATGTGCAGCTACAACTGGAGTGGAGCTGCAGATCTTGCGGGTTCACATGCCCAGCAGCCAGCAGCTGGGAGACTAAGGATCAAGGACCAGCTGCTAGGTAGACCTCATGTCTGAAGCCATTTATTGAGTGATGCATAGCATGTATTTGAATGTAACAGCACATATGTGGACATGCAGGGCAACTGGAAGGTTCCAGGATGAATTACTGGATAGACCGAGTGTCTAAAACTTATTACTGGTGGCTCCACGCTATGGTAAGGAGAGACCTGCAAGGCTGGGAACAGCTAAAGTGTCTAAGACCAACTGCTGGAGGAACCCATACTGTATATACAGACACATGCCACTGACAGGCCTTTGTTGTGATCAGCCAGAGCATTAACAAGAGGAGACCACTGATGCAAGCGCTGTGCTTTCTGTGTTGGCCTGTGCATACGTGTCCCGCAAGCTGGCTCACGTGTGTGCCTGCTGTGAACACACAGAGCCTTCCTACCCTCTGAACCTGGCAGCAGCCTCTCCTCTACTGGGCTACCAGATTTAGCAACCTCCAACAAGCTACTTACTCCTGTCTTCACTGTACATATCTTCAAATGCAAGTTCCAATTCTCTCTGCCATTCTTCTTTTATTTCCTGGCGCTTGTACGCAGGCACAAAAAGTTGAGGTGGCATCTGTGCTACCATCTGCCTTCTGCGCATCCGATCCACGTTCTGCATTTGCTCCAGTTCCTTCAGTATCCTTTCCCTGTCCTTCAAACAGAAAGAAGGGGTAACTAACATTTAGCATTCACATTCAGCCATTTACCAGGACTGATATGATACTTCCATTAGGTCACTATAAACTTTCTTTTATATCTGTATTGTTTAAAGTCAATTTTATTCTAGGGAGAAGGTGCTTCCTCAGGAGAAGGCCACATCCAACCTTCAAACACGACTCATCAATACTACCTAAAAGATCTTATGAGAAAGAAAGGAGACTGTAACACCTGTAGACTAATTTTCCTCACCAGAATTAAATCTTCTGCTTCACAAGGTAAACAAGTACTTCCTTTGCCAAGCTACTTTTGTTAGGATGCACTTCAGCAATTGCTACTTTTTCAGATGGGAACTAAATACTCTTAGTTTTCATACAGACTTGTAGTGTGCTATTTTGAAAAAGCTTTATTTGAAGTTTGAGGTTTTCTCTTAAGGTACATGAGTACTGTTTCCACAGTTCCCTATTTTATTGAGGTTATTTTTTCAGGACCAATCATATCTCAAGTTAAAAAAAAAAAAAAAAAAAAAAAAAAAAAAAAAAAAAAAAAGAGGAAGGTTTTTTTATCTCTAGTCTCAAAA
>VXBZ01006682.1:556431-600882 GCA_013399135.1 Heliornis fulica
AAAAAAAAAAATTAAACTGTTCCCTTCTTAATAATTAACTATTTTCCCCCACAAAGCACAGAATAATCAATTTCAATTAAAAATGTGAAGTAGAGCTTATCAGCTTCTAAAAATAGTTTATCATTATTATTACCAATTTGTTAATAGCCAGTTAAATATTAGCATAACTAAACTTAAAGGACGTTCTAAAGGTTGGTCTTAAATCTGTTTGGTCCCTCCTTCCAGACAACCAAAAGAAGTAGAGTTTGATGGTTTTTAAAACACATTCTGAAAACTCCACTTAACCCATCAATTTTCCTCTTGTAACTATAATTCCTTTACTAACCAGCTTCTTATAATTTACTTAACACCAGTCACTGACATTAAAACAAGGTACAACTACTTTGCCTACCTGAGCCAAATGGACCTTCTTCAAGGCATGACTTCCTCTGAGACGGGCCTTTTCAAGCTGCTCTCTTCTCTCCCTCTCTGCCTCTCTGTGTAGTTCCTCCAAGCGCTTCCCTTCTTCTTCAGCAGCTAACCGAGCATCTGGCTGGCAGTTAATCAACAGTTTAGCCCATGAAGTTCTTTGTGGTAGTTTAAAGCATATATTAACGATAAATAAGTGAATAACTATGTAATAAAAGCACTTTAAAAAGCCACACAATGCCATATGAACACCACTGAAGGTTTGTACTTCTTGGTTGAAAGCAGGACCAAACTTGCATTTTACCTTTGGGGAAAAAAACCAAAACCTCAAACAACCTACATATATTTACATATTCCTTAAGTGTAGGTGTCAGAGTGTTCTGGTTTCAAGGTGTACTATGGACAATCATGTGTATGATTGATTTCCTATAACAGAGTGATTGTTTTTCTACAAATGCAAGGCAAAAAGAATAACACAGTCAATATTACAGATATTACTTCTGTCCTCATGGTTTTGTTTTAAAGAAGGCAAGGGGGAGGGTGAGCAGGGCATAAATTCAGAACCACTGTCATTTGGGAACCCAGAAACAATCTGCAATTTAAACAAGAGAAATCTTACTAACACATAAACATTTGAAAATACTTTAGTAAAAACAAGATTTTAAAAAATCATTGCAGATTAGAAGAGCTACACAATCATTTCTTTTGAAATTATTCTTCAAAGAATAATTTCCATTACAAAGCTGAGCAAGCTGCAGCATCTCATCTTAGTTTAGGCCTAGTCCTTCAAATGGTAAAAAACCCTAAAACTTCATCAATTAAATGAAAACTTCATAAATACACCCAAGAAAAATATTTATTGAGAGTACTTTTCCAGTCTGAAAGAGGCTGATCAAGAACAGGAACTTAGATTCTGCTCTCACATCACTGACAAACCAAACTTTTGTTTGGTTCACTTCTCAATAGCATTACCTTAATTAAAAAAATCACTGCTAAAAGCTATGCTCTTGATGTACCTCTCACTTTTCACAGAATCACAGAATGTTAAGAGTTGGAAGGGATCTTGAAAATCATTTAGTCCAACCCCCCCTGCCCAAGCAGCATCACCTGGATTAAATCACACAGGAATTGTGCTACCTGCTCTAGGGAACCTGCTTTGGCAGGGGGGTTGGACTTGATGATCTCTGGAGGTCCCTTCCAACCCCTACAGTTCTGTGATTCTGTGATCTGTGAGTGTTTTAAATACCGCCAGGGATGGTGACTTAACCACATCCCCGAGTAGTCTGTTTTAACGCTTGATAACACCTGTGAAGAAATTTTGCACAAGAGAAGTGTGATCCTGCAAGTGTCTGGGTACATAACAGACCTTGCAAATTTCCTCATCTAAGTTTCTGATTAGGGCATTGTGGAATGTCTGTTTTATACAATTCCCTATGTTTAAACAATCTGTAGAAAACATAATTGCTGATATCAGGATGCTGTAAGCAACATAAAAGACACATGGAAGGATTTATCACAAACACTTGGAGAGTTCATCACCTGCTCTCCATCCAATTCTCTGTCCACATGAGGTTCAGAAATATGATAACGTGTAACAGAAAAGTTGACAGCGCTACAGGGCTTCACTGCAGGAGCCTTTTTCACTTCAAAATTCTAGGAAAAAAGTACATGTGTATCAGAACAGTAACTCCAGCAAAGCACCTAAAGAGAATGCAAGCTGTACATTTAAATTAGTATTAAAAGAAAACCACCCCCACACTACCTCCTGAAAATACTGTTGTTTTAAACTTTACATACATTTAATAATTGGTATATCACATCAACACAAGGCAGATATAGAGGGCTTAACAACTGACAGCATCTAACAGCCTAAGGCAAACTACTCCATATAAATGGATATTCATCAGAGAGCTCTACCTGCACATTTCCAAAGCATTATCTTAATTAGAAAGCACTCGAGCTTGAGGTACCCAATACAAATCTCACAACAGCTGTCACACTCACCTCAGAGTGGGATAACCACAGTTCCACAACACAATTATATCTTACAACAAAATAATACTGCTGAAAACACAGACTTCCTTTGTACAACTCAGGATACATTACGTCACACGTATTACCTGACCAGAGAAAACAGCATTTTTCATAACCAAATTGAAAAATGCCTATTCATATAGACAGAAGATACTTGTTCTAGTGAATAAATCTTGGGCACACTGCCACATTTCAACCCTTATCCAGGAGTCTGAATACTAAGCAACTGGACCCTTCCTGTTGTTTGGCTCTGCCTGGTGTGCTCAGTAGTGAGGTCACCAGGTTAGGTAACCTGGTATTCTGTAGGACTTGCCCTTGTGCCTCCCCCATTAATTTTCTCTTAGTTTTCTCTGCCCTAGACTTTCTCCTTAAAAAAGGATTCTTAGCCACATTAACTAAACCAGCAAGTTTCAAAGCCCAAGCAGGTTAAAACTAACATGACCACAAACAAATGCACACACACAAAAAGCAGCATTACGTCTCAGGAATATCTTACTCCACATAAGAGGAGGCATACAGAATTTCTGTATTGAGTGTCTCTTACTATTTTGGAGAGACTGTAGAAAGTGAAGTCTTTAAATTGAAATCCTGTGGCATGCAGCTACTTTTAGCCTTACAACAAAAGTTCAGTAGTGTGTAGTTCTTAGGTAAGTACACATTATTCTAGAAAGAAAGGGGAAAATTATACAAATAAAAGAAATTTAATTTTATTCTTATATGATAATGCTGATAAAAATTCCAACTTTCTTAATCAGTAAGTCACTGCAATTTTAAAAGATCAGCATTAATCAAAACACAAGTAGATACTGATTTTAGTTCTGAAAACAGGCAATTCCTGCACCTAAACCTCATTAGCCAGATCACTGACTGCTTGTCCTATATTGTGAGACATTAAAAAAAAAGAATATTAACAAGTCAGTGATCAATAATTACGTTTAATCAACCAAACCACCAGAATTTTATTCAAAGGTTGTAAAGATGTAAGAATTACATTAGAGGCAGCAATCTTCCAATTAATGTCAAAAGCAATTTAGGCTGAAAAAAATGCTACCTGTAGCATACTATTAGACCTCATGATGGAACCACTGCAGTTCCATCCACACTTCCATCAAAGTCTGATCTCCCTTGCCTCTCCCTAAAAACTACACTGAAATCTGGCAAAACTGGAGCAGCAATGAATCATGAAGTAGGGGGGTAAAAAAAAAAACAAAAAAAACCCAAAACCAACAAAACTCCAACTCTTCAAGTATTATGAATACTCAAGAAGAGTCTAACATTTATATTTTTATTTCTATCACATAAAAATCTTACAGATCATATAAAAATGCAGTTCACAAGTACTGTGACACATGTTAAATGATGTTTACAGTTAAACATCAACTAAAAACTAAACTTTAACTGCATAAACCCTCAATTCCTACAAGCTATCCTCTGAGAATTCAAATTTATTATGACAATATCTCTAGAGTAAAACCACTTATTTTATAACTGTGTAAAGTAACAATAGGAGTATCTTCAGAAAATATTTCTTATAAGTAATGCTACAATGAACACCCTCACTCTATCCATTTTATGAAATTTTATTCAATTCATTGCAACAGAGCATCAGATTATGATTACAGTTATATTCATTAAGCTCTTTGTGTAAAATGATTCAAGAAATTAAGCATGCTTATGCAGATGACCTTGCAATTTGCTGTAATTCACAGTATTCAGAAGACAGGGAAAAGGCACTGAATCTTTGCAGGACAAAGCTCTGGTTTTCCACTCAACCTGACAAAACTGACAGTTAACATCTTTAGTTTACGCCCTCTACACACAGAGCTAGGAATAAGCCACAGCTTTAATCATCTCTGACCTATTACTTAGCATTCACCTCATATAGTATGTGGCGCCTGGTTACTCTTCCAAGAAAATACCCATTCATTCTTCCCTCTGTGCCCCCCCAGCAACACAGGCCTGTGACAAAAGGATTCAAACCCACAGAGATACAAAAACTAGGCAAAAGGCTCACAGCCAGCTAGTCTTCACATGGATCAAACTGACACCCTGTGCTATACCGAAACAACACCATGCAATCGCTTCACCCCCCACAGAAATCCAACATGTCTGCAGAACTGATTCAATCTGCCCTTATCAGAATGTGAACTTCTCAAAAGAAACAAAACCCACAGATTGTAGAAAATGCATCACTGAGGTTGTCAGATGATATGTATTAAACAATACAGTGTCTTTTAGGTTTTACATCATCTATACATATCCGTATTAATGACAGCCAAATCACCAATTCAAAATCTTTTGTGGCTTGGGGAGGGAGTTTGGGAGGGCTGGTGGAGATACTTTTTTTAGCAGAAAACAACATAAACCCCATTCTAAACCACAAATGTTCCTATAAAGTACTGCTTGAGCATCTTGTGCTTTTCAACACAACCAAATTGAGAAACACAAGAATCTAAAAATCAGGGAATGAAGAGTGAAAGTTTTATACTGCTACAGCTCTAGAGCAGATACACTGTGAACCTGTCACATGGGACAAGGGAGAGAACAGCAGCATGAGAGAGTGCTTGAATTTACCTGAACTGCACCATACAGGATCTTCTTCCATCTGCCCCAAATTAAAATGCTGCATATACTTCACCAGAAATAACTCAACCACTCCCTGACACTACTTGCTTTAATCCTCATTTCTATCCAACTTGTGCAATACAAAACCCCTTGGGCAGCCAGAGATAAAAAAATTATAGGTTTCCTATAAAAATTAAACAGCTCACCCTACATTCAGCATTGCATACAAGCAACAATGCAACTGAAGGGAAAAAATAATAAAATAATCAGTGTTCTTCCCACCACCCTAGCTAAAAAGGTAAAGCTATCTATTACAGAACTAAGCAAAACACTACTACTGCATCACTATGATAGAAGACTGGGGTGGTACACACATGCTGAGAAAGATCATTGCAGAGCTTAATACCACTGTGGCTATGAAATGAATATGAGATCATGTGAAAGCTTAAAAGATACATTAACCACAAAAATAAGATGTCAGATCACAAGAAATAAAATTCACACATAACAAGAGATCAGAAATAAACAATACCAGAGCTTAGTAGTAAGAAGTCTGCTAATAAATGATTCATTCATTTTTATTTTTGCTGAACCACTCTCTTTACAGTATCAAACAGCAATTTCAGATATCCTGTGGTGAGGAGCCACACTGATAAATAAATCATTATGCTGATATGGTACTCTGGAATTCTGATCACTGTCACATCATGGAAACATACCTCAAGCGGATGTGGTGGAGGAGGTGGCAGGCTTGCAACTTTGGCTGCTCTTTGTCTTTCCACTTCCAGAGCATGTTTACGTGCATTTGCTCGTCTTGGAGGAAAAAAAAACACCAAAAAACCCCACAAAACACAACACACACACACACACACACAAAACAAACACACAGAAGAGAGAAGAGAGCAAGAAAATTATTGAAGCAAGAATGACAGTACCATGCAAAAAATCAAACCTAAACACAGGCATTTCCAGCTGTATTCATAGCGAATGTTTGAATGCTTGGGACATAGGGACAGGCAAGCACTCTGAAAAGTCAGCAGAACCTCTGCTAGAAGGCTGCACTGGTAAATTAATTTCTTTAAGAAATGAAAAAAAGTGAATGCAAACAAGCTTCTGAAGAACAAAGCCAAATCCCTGCTTTTCACTTAAGTTTTCAGAAAGCACTGCATTACTTCAGCACATTTTAATTGCTCCAGTGTGGACAAAACGAAGTATTTAATCAATAGGTCTCAGCTCTACTCGAGCACAAATATCCCCATAAGCACACAGCTCATTCTTCATGCCAGCTCAAGTTTGGTCCAATCTACTTAAAAAAAAACAAATGCTAAAAGGAAGACCATGGCAAATGCAGTAAGTCCTTTTTTCAAGCAGGCAACTCTCCATCAGGAACTGGCCTGAGAACATTTCATTTCATACCTTGCTGAATACCTACCTGTCAGCCAAAAATCTAGACTGAAAATAATGATACGGAGATGAAAGGCCTCCCACCCCCCCACTCATGGAGAGTCTATGAGGCCAGCTCACACGCTTGACATTTTTGTCTTGATTTTGAAGCTACAGTTCCTCTAAAATCCACAAGCTTTGTCCATGTGCATTAATTTGCTAACACATAAAATTTCAAAATGTAAAAAGCTCCAAGAAAAAAGCATCCAGATTTTTGCTTTTCAACTTGTAATATCGTAAAATGCACTTTATGTTTAGTAAAAATAAATAAATATTACTTACTGGGCTTGCTCGTGAAGTAAATTTTCTTTCTGGTACTTCTGCTCTTTCAGGGCTTTCCTATGTCTCTTTTCTGCTGCTTGTTTCCTTTCTTCTGCTTGCTTTGCCAGAGCTTCTAAGTCAGGTTCCTTAACAATAAAGTATTGCAAACAACTTAATACAGAATTTCACTCCTCACACTGATTATGTGATATTTCAAATGTACCGCTGGTAAGAATCACAAGCTCAAAATTCCTTCTACTATATTAAAGATACTCTAATAATAACTTTTCCTTCTCTGACATCTTTCTTATCTTCTCTACCACCAACAGCAGCCAATATTCCACACTCCTCAAACAATGTAACAAAATATTAAGAGGAGGGCAATGAGGATGGTGAAGAGTCTGGAGGAGAAGTCTTACAAGGAGAGTCTGAAGTCCCTTGTTTTTTTCAGCCTGGAGAAGAGGAGGCTGAGGGGAGACTTCATTGTGGTCTGTGGCTTCCTGATGAGGGAGAGCGAAGAGGCAGGTGCTGATCTCCTCTCTTTGGTGACCAGTGATACTGAGGGAACAACACGAAGCTGCGACGGAAGAGGTTTAGTTTGGATATTAGGAAGAGATTCTTTCCTGAGAGGGTGGTCGGACACTGAAACAGGCTCCCCAGGGAAGTGGTCACAACACCCAGCTGGACTGAGGTCAAGAAGCATCTGGATGATGTGCTCAGTCCCATGCTCTGACTTGTTTGGTCCCATGTGGAGCCAGGAGTTGGAATTGATGATCCTTACAGGTTCCTTCCAACTCACAATACTCTATCAAATACAAGCTGCATGAGGGTAGATTTAGATTAGATATAAGGAAGAAACTCTTCCCTGTGAGGGCAGTGAGGCCCTGGCACAGGTTGCCCAGGGAAGCTGTGGCTGCCCTTGGATCCCTGGCAGGGTTCAAAGCCAGGTTGGATAGGACTTTGGGCAACCTGGGCTAGTGGAGGGTGTCCTAGCCCATGGCAGGGGGATGGGACTAGATGTGTTTTGAAGATCCTTCCAACCCAATCTGATCACTGATTCTATGATTCTAAACACTGACATGGAAACCTTAGCTTTTCTCTGCATCTTTTTGATGAAGAGAGTAATATAAATATACTTACACACTTTCATAAATGCTGACGAAATTGTACAGAAAAATGTTACCACCTTTCAGTCATTAATTACAACAATTATGTATCAACTGAAACATTTCTTTACGATTTGTTCTCTATTCTTATGGCATTCATACCACAGTTTTCTACAAATTCATCCATCCTAGGATCAGAAAGGACTTTACAAAGAAGCAGATTCAGAGACACTGAGATATGGAAATGCAGAATGCTATTTTACTTGGATTCAAAAGCTTGTTGGTTCAGGAAGTAAACTAGTATGAAAAATTCATGCAAAAAATCTATGACACCACTGATTTTTACAAACCTAGTTCAGAGCTGTACTTATGAAAAATTTCTACCCAACAACCTCAACAACCTCTCTAAGACAGCCTATGCACAGTATAGGAAGTTAAAGAGAGTGAAAATAATTTACAGGTGCAGAATTCAAATGTGACACCAGTTTAAGGTCTATGTAAAGGTCTCTTAAGCCCTTACCAACACTTTCCATGTCACTTGTACACTGAAGGAAAAAACCACAAACTGTTACATGGTAGAGAAAAAGAAGAAGTTTACTATATTACTGACATAGTGGAGACAATGATTGGCCACAAGGGATTCAGTCAAGTACAAACATACACTACCATGTGTGTACAACTTCACATAAACCAAGTAACTCTTAAGCGTCTGCACAACAAAAGCCTCAGCAGACAGGCCTGATAGACCATTTAATCCTGGTCTTGGGGAAGACAACAGCAAAACAACCTAAACAAACACATAAGCATTTCTAAGAAGTTTCTGTTCTTATAATACTCTTGGCTTAGGTATTAGGACTGCAACATCAAGAATATAAAATACTAAACAGCAGTCCTGGTATTTCTAGAACATCAAGAATTTCTCTAACAATAGCACCAATCTGTTTCACTTACATGCTCTTTGGCTTGTCGGTGACCCTCACCAATTGCTCTTAAGCTTGATAAATACAGTTTTTCTAAAGCTTTCATCTTTTCATCCTGTGCTTTCTGCCATTCAGCTCTTAGTGTCTCCTCTAACTGATGCAGTTGTTCTTCTCTCCTTTGCTTTACTTTTTGTCTTATCTGCAAGGCGATATACTTCTGTTGCTCTCTAACCTGCAGAAACAGAATTTATGTTCTGTCAGCAACTTCAAAAAGCACAATATTGTTTTTTGCTGCAAGGTTTTCCATGACATACTTGACCCGTGTCATGGTTTAACTTGCCCAGCAGCTCAAACAACCAAACAGCTGTTCATTCACTCGCTCTTCCATCTCCTCTAGTGGGACATGGGAGAAACAAAGAAAAAAAACCACTGAAACTTGTGTATAGAGATAAATACAGTTTAATGGGATAGAAAAAAAATCAAATATCCAATAAAAAGCAATAAGCAGCACAAACTCACATCATAAAAATTATGCTCACCTAATTCCTGAGCTGCACAACCTCCCAGACAACCTCCCTCCCCCTGCCCCCAATCCCCAGTTAAATGCAAAGCATGATGTTGTACGGTATGGAATATCTCTTTGGTCAGTTTGGGTCAGCTGTCCTGGCTGTCCCTTCCCAGCTTCCTGGGTGTGTCCCCCATCTTCTCTTTAGCAGGGCAGAGTAAGAAGCTAAAAGTCCTTGACTGCTTGGCCACAACTAATATATCAGTGTGTTACCAACATTGCTCTTAACTTTCAAACACAGGACTACCTAGCTGCTAGACAAAACAGGACAACCCTCCTTTCAGCTTTCCATTCCATCTACTATTCCAATGTGTCTAGAAAATATGGTTTCAAGCTACATGAAAAAATAAAATTTATCTTAAATGTTCCAGTTGAAGTCTGAACAGCAGCATACAACTAACAAACAAAAATGCAAAAACTGTAACAGCATTCCCTCCAAAATACACCACGCCAATATATTAAAGTCTCCTATTACAATGCAACATAGTTTAAAGAAAAAGTCTGTTTCCCAAGTTTCTGTTTTCTACCTTGTCAGTAAACTCTCTCCCCTAAAAGGAAAAAAAAACAAACCAAGAAAAAAAGAACAAGAGGGGTGAAAGATTAGTAGATAGTGAATGTCTTGAAGACATGAAAGACCTGAACTACTTACGTATGACAAAGCAGAGGAAGAATAAAAAAAAAAAAAAAAAAGAAGAGTAAGAAGAGAAATGTAGAAATAGGCCCGTGCCCTAATGGCAGGACGGCAGAAAAGCAAAAAGTTAACAAACAGACATGTTCTGAAGAACTTAAAGGTACTTTGCTCACGCATACTAAAAGGAACGTTACTTAAGGCATTTAGAGCTATGAGGTGTGGTAGCAAGTCAGTTCATCCAGTGGGAAGCTGTGAAGTTCTATATCAACAGCAGTTGACTTATTTCTTCTGCACGATCACCGTGAAATGGAGGTATGAATCCTTACACATATGACAGATCAGCAGAAGAGAGATAACTGTGTGTTTGCAGTCAAATAAAAATGGTAAATACCAGGAAGCTGACAGGGAAGAAAAGATTCTGGAACTGATGCCAAAATAAATCTAACAGAGAAGGTATCACGAAAGAGCTATGCACTGAAGAGAAAACAGAACAGAACAAACTAAATACAAACGTGATAAACAATACTGTGACCCTGAAATTCAGTTTACATGAAATATATTTTTCAGTTAGTTTCCCTAAATTACTTGTTACATCAATAAATGAAACACACAATATGAAAAACCACATGCTTACTTGCTGTAGCCTCAGTTTTTTTCTTCTTTCATATTCTTCTTTCAGAAATGTGCTTTCTTCGTTCGGACTAAGCCTCAGTTTCCCAGGTTTTATAATTTTCCTCTTCATCTTTGGAAATGCAGAATTTCTATGAGGACAGCATAAAAAAAAAACAAACACAAAATAAACAAAACCAGAAATTGTGCTTAAGTAACATATAAAAATTAGCTATAAACACCAGATATTGCTATAACCTTACAAATCTATCACGGTATCTAGGAATGTGAGCTACAACTGTTCACGGCTGCTCTTACTCATCAATACTGACACTGTCTTTGCCACAGTAACAAAAGCTTTGGAACTATTACATTCTGTAGCAAACTCCATGACATTTACCATATGCACATTACATTCTACACTGCGGACCTGACAATCTCCAAAGTGAACAGTGAATACCATTCCACTTCTGGAAAGATTAAACCCAAACAACTGCTGAAAAAAACCACACCACACAGTAAAGCATGCCGTTCACTTCTATGATTTGTGCTGAAACAGTCTCATAACAATGATGAGCTATAGGATATCAAGCTTGCCAACATTTTTGGCTGCAGACCAAGGTTTTCTGCTTTGAAAACTGACACACCAACTTATCAGTCTTCACACCAAGAATTTCATTGGATCAAAAACACAGTCCACTGACAATTTTTGAGGTTTTTTTTTAAGCAACCATTTCAAATGACATTTCCCTGTAGATTTTCCCACGGAACCAGGATGTGTTGGTCCTACAGATTGCTTCCCGTTTTTCTTGCAATTATCTGCACAGAAAAAAAGCACAAACAACAAAACCCAAAACAGCAGAAAAATGCCTGATACACAGCCTAGTCCAAAGCTACTCGAGCCAAGGGAGAAATGAATAAAATCTTTATTTGATCTTTAAATACTCACAAACCTAAAAACACCCTCCCAAAATAAACCAAAAAGGCTGTCAAAACCCACCGTCTAGGTCCACAAATCAAGAGCTTATTACTAGGGAACAACCACACAGTACCAGCAATGTAAACAACATGTTACGCCTAAAAAGCCTTCTTTTCAGTACTATTAAAAAAAAAATCGTAAAGAAAATCATGTGAAGTGTGAAAGCGAATCGATTATTCATTAGCCAATAATAGATGCTTCTGGTGCAGGGCGATTAAGCCAATAATCCCGAGTTCACTACAGGATAAACAGGGACACAATATGGTGGCTCCTCCTAGCCCTCCCTTACTCAGCTGATGAGGTACAAACCAGAACTTTACCGACAGAACTTTATAACTAAGAAGCAAACTGCTACACACACACACTGAACGAAAGCAGAAAATAGAGGGCGAACGACACAAAGCCTAGATCTAACACTTAAAGGCTGAGGGCAAAAGCAGCCAGCAGTTGCACAGACCCAGCCGCAGGACAAAGCCACCAGCCCAAACGCCAGCCTCCCCTGCGAAGGGAGGGACCGAGCCAGACCCTGGATGCAGCCTTACCTCCCTCCCGCTACCCAGCCCAGGACAACGAGCAAAAACCACTTCTCCAGAGCCGGGAAGAGAAGAAGCGGAGTTACAGGGTGACGACTAGCGCAGCGAGCCGGCCGGGCGCCCAGACCTGAGGCGGGGGGCGCGGGGGGCGGCTNTGGCTCGGGGCGCGGCTGCCTCGGAGGCGGGAGCAGGCAGGATCGCACACAGGCCCCGCGGAGCCCTGCGGCCGGCGAGCTCTGCCCAGGAGGCCTTGGGGCCACCACAGGGTGCTGCCGCTCTGAGGAGGGTCGGCAAAGGAAGGCGAGGGGAAGCGAAGAGAAGCGAGGGACGGAAACGACGCCCCGCGGGGCCGCCCGCACCTACCCGCCACCGCTCCCGCCGGCTGCCCCCTCGTGCTGCCGCGTCACCACCAGCGCTCACTCCGATCAACCAATGATTGCGGGCGCAGCGGGAAAACGAGAGTCGCGGCGGGCTTCGCCTTCTGCGCCTGCGCAGTGCTCCCTTCCCCGCTACACTGCACTTCCGCGCCTTCCAGCCCGAGCCCCGCCCTTTCCCCCTGGTGACCAATGGGAAGGCAGGAAAGTTGTGACTGGCCGGTAAGGCCGAACGCGGCGAATGTAAAGTGGGCGTCGAGGGGGAGCGAAATGTTGAGTCCTAAAGTTCTCGGAGGGCTCTGAGCTACGTTAGAACTGGTGGGGGAGCAGAGCCCAGCAGAACCGAGCCCCGCGCCGCTGGCGTTACCTCACGAGTTGTATCTCCTCTGTTCAGCCCTGGTCCTGGGCGCGCCAGTGAGTAGAAGCGACGCCAGATTGGGACCGTACACTTGGACGGGCAGCGCTGCTCTGCCTTGCACACGGCTGAGCTGGTTCCACAGTTAGCGAGGGTGCGCTGCTATCTCAACAGCGCGACTAGCGCTGATATTTCCTCTAGAAACCTCCTTAAAAATAATGCTTGTGGCCTGATAGAGAAGGGCAACCAGGGTGGTGAAGAGTCTGGAGAGAAACGGCTGAGGGAGCTGGGGTTGTTTAGTCTGGAGAAGAGGAGGATGAGGGGAGACCTAATCACTGCCTACAATTACCTGAAAGGAGGTTGTAGAGAGGTGGGTGATGGTCTCTTCAGCCATGTGATAGGATGAGGGGAAATGGCCTCAAGTTGCGCCAGGGCAAGTTCACATTGGATATCAAGAAAAAGTTCTTCACTGAGGAGTTGTTGGGATGTGGAAGAGGCCTGCCCAGGGAGGTGGTTGAGTCACTAGCTCTGGATGTATTTAACAGATGGTAGATGAGGTGCTCAGGAATATGGTTTAGGAGAGGACAGGTATGGTTGGACTCAATGAACTTAAAGGTCTTTTCCAACTTTGTGATTCTGAGATTCTGATGCAATACTTATTGGCTGCTTTGCTTTCACCCTCATGTTTTAGCTTCCTTTCTAAAAGGGACAATTTGTCCTATGTGAGACTCGTAGCAGTTGGGATTTGAAAGTGGAATCATCTGATAGCCATGACTTATGGATAACATAAACCAGAGCAAACCCTTGTTCTTCAATTCTGCTGCATGTACGGATGAAGCAGGAGAATTGTACTAGACTGTCTCTTTGCACTGAGCATGTTGCCCAGTTCTGAGCTCCTGCTGAGAAAATGGAAGAGTGTGTGACTTAAAACTGATCAGGCACCAAGGAGATGAGTGGTTGTCTCACACTGAAATGTGACTGCAAAATACAACTTCTTTATATGGCAGTTCCTTCTAGAAAACAGAAAAAAACCCCACAAAACACCCTGATTTTGTATGAGGAGCTGTCCTAGTAACTCACCATACTGTGCCCTACAGGACAGGAACCAGGAGGGCTGAGATGGCTTGGTAAAACTGGTGCATACAGATACATAAAGATATGATCTAGAGGTGCACTAGGCAGGGTTAGGGTGTGGTTGGACTCCATGATCTTAAAGGTCTCTTCCAAACCAAATGATTCTATGATATGTGGCTGTACAGGAAATACACTATAAAAAACCACAAGAATGCCAAACAAAAGCGGTGAGCATAGGAAGGAGAGATAACAGCCATTGACTCTGCTTTCTTCCTTGCTTCTGCATTTTACTGCTAAACTGCCTTCTTATTCACATATTCTGTGCTATGGGATCGGGTAGGGAGATAATTTGCTTTCTGTCAAGTGCTTGCAACTTGCTACAAACTGCTGACTGTAATAGCTGGTACCAAGTTAATACCTGATTGTACATTAAAGACACCCAGATGTTTCACACTATGTGTAGTGAATAAATTAAATGTGAGCAGTGTACTTCCAAATGTGTTTTTCAGTCTCCTTATTGGATTTTTTTTTGTCCTTCAGCATTTTCATTATGGCAGTGTTCTCCACAGTAACATCCCTTCTAAATAGCTTTATCCTGCAGGTCAACAGGTAAAAAAAAAAAAAAAAAAATTGAAGGCAGTCTATTAAGAGAGTAATTGAGATTATAGATTTTAGAATCCTCTACTTACAAAATGTGAAAGAGGTCAAATATATCCTCCTCAATTATACTATTGAAAAAAAAAAGGCTTATTATGAAACCTACATGTGCTGGTTAAGAATTTTGTTTCAAGGGTGTTTTCTAGTCAATGTATTGCAGAGTTATTTCTGCTACCACTTAATTTACATACATATACTGAAAACACAGGGATTTAGCAAACACTCATTTTAATACCGTAATGTGTTCTACTTTTCACTGCACCTGTTAGAATCACAGTATTACAAGCATACATTAATTCTTTCCCCTTATGAAGTAGATGATTTTCCTTTTCCAAGAGTGAAGAGTGATTCAGCAGTATCCATGCATCTAGCCAGACAGATGTAAAACTGGAGATAATGGCTCCCCTGTGCTTCAATTACTGGTCACATTTCTCCTGGGGGAAAAGCATCATACTTGGAAGAGCTATCTACAAGTTCCCAAGATAGTTGGGAGAAAATCTGAATTAGTTTCAGGAGCAGAGTGCCTTCCATACATAAGAAATGTCTTTCAGTGTGAATCCACATGAAAACACAGGTAAAAGAAATAATTTTTGTTTCATGTGGTTCAAGAGGGGTTGTACGACTGTAAAGTCCACTGCTGTGGTACCCTACAGCTCATGGTCAGGAGCTACAACCACAGCACAGGCCTTCTGCTGTTGCAGAACACAGCAGAGGGGGACTATTTAGACTTGCCCATCGCAGAGGATATTTATTCCATCAGCAGAGATGTGCCTTGGAGTTCTCTGTGGGACTGGAATGCCTGGATATAACATTAGTGAGACCGGAGTTGCCTCTATGTGCCCTGAGAGAATGGATTCCCAGTCTTGGTGGAATGTTGAGTAGACCAGCGTGTGTGACCTGTACTCACTGCAACACAGGAGCACATGCTCCTTTGTCATCAGAAATTCTTAACTTACACTTCCAACTCTCACAGGGGAAGGACGGTCTTGCAGGCTTTTCTACATCTTCAGCAGGGCAGAACTGTTTTGTAGGATTTCTGAGATCCAGTAGTGGAACAGTCAATCCACGTCAGAATCTGTGAATCTCAATCAGACACTCTATACATCCCCAGCTACATCTGTAAAGCTGTGAACAGTATGACCACCTGACAGCTCACCCTTGTGCAGGACTTGGCACCCTGCAAAAATTAAGTATTCTCCTTGAAAAATTCTCAAGGAAGAGCTTTAAAGAAAGTGTCATATTCAGACACTAACCTTCCTGCCCAGAGTCCTCCAGCACCTCATTAGACAGTAATGCAGTTTTCTGTTTCTTGGCTCCTTCTTGCTGATTACTGAAGTATCCGAGTGAAATGAGAACTTCTCTCAGTTTGAAGTGGCCTTTCTGTGCATTCAGTATTCCTCAATGTCACATACCATGCTATCATATGGTCTTAAATGTTTCCCTACAGTTTGTTTTGATTTGAGCTGTGATTACTTCTCCCATGCTGTTTTATCTCTTTTAGCACCTGACACTGGATGTCTAATTACCATGACCTACAGGAACTAACAGGATGTGGTTTTACAAAGGTTTGTAATCCTCCAGTTCATACAGTATCAAGACTGCAAAGTGTTTCTGTTAAATAGTTTGCATTAAGTGCATTTTTTACATGTAAGCTTTGCAAACGCAGATAAAGTTTCCTATCAAGGAAAAAGGCATAATCTCTGTTTTTGAAACTAACTAATCTACTATGGTTGGCCTATGCAAGCACAGACAATAATAGTCTTTCCCTGAGACTGATCTGGAAATAAATTTTCTTGGCAGATGTGGAAGAGTAGCTTTCATTATTATTCTCCATGTCATGTAATAGAAGGCTGCAAAGCTACACTTTCCCGTACCAAAACAACTGTATCCAGAGCTCCGCCTATATGAATTCTGGTCATAAAAGAAGTGCTATAGTTAAAAAATAAAAGGAGCAAAATACCAGGCATAAAAAGGTAAGTAGCTTGTAAAAGGATAATTATATGTAATTAAATTGTATACTATTTAAATCCTAAAATTATTGTTATGGAAAGACAAAGAAATGGCTGCAAATTCAGATCTGAAGTGGAATTGTCTTACAGGAAAAAATAAAAGAGAAAAAGAAAAAAAGAATTACATGTTTTCTTATTACATTGGTCCAGAAGCTTTTACTAGTGAATCAACATCAACTTTAAGCAATCCCCATGCTCTGTCACAGCTGTTACTGAGACTTCACCCAGCATCCTTTGACCAGCTCTTAATGTCTCTGGAAAACAACCAGCCTGGGGATGGTAAGAGCAGCACCACCTACTTAAGAACTTATTATTCACATGTGAGCTATGGTGCTGTGTAATGCCATTTTAAAATGGGCTTGTAAGCCCTCAAACAAATGAACACTGAGCTGAATTCAGGTCTTTACGGCCAAAAAGGAGCCTTGTGTAGCTATACTGCCACGTGTCCTCAGAACCTCAGTCTGCCTCAGTGATTGCAGTGTATCAGAACTCTACAATACCAATTTGGTGTGTGCGCATTCTACTAAATTTTTTGTATCGTGTGTTCAGCCTTCTAAAATATATTAGAACCATACATAGGATTTTCTCTACTTGTTATAAAACACATAGTAACAATGTACACATATAAGCGAATTATGCTCAGTCCAGTGAGTTTACAGCTGGTCTTTGCCAGTGTTTCTCACCTACTGTGCCATATCTTGTTTGGCTAACCTTCCTTCATTTCTTCTCATAACAATCTAATTTTGTTCAATTTCAGAAACTATACTGAGTGTTAGTTGCTTTGCTGCAGGTCGTTTCAAGCAGAAAATAGAATGGTGCTGGACTTTCTGGTATTTTAATGAAAAGATTCTACTCCAGCAAGATCTCTTAAATGGCTTAATATTTTACTATGTAGAAAAGGATCTCCTTATGTGATTAAAAAATGATTTTTTTAGTTGAGTACTACATTAATAGTAAGCATCATATTTTCAGTATCTGGTACAGGGGAGACTGGGGAAAAAAAAATCTCCTAATTTTAAAATTATAACTTTTGCTCCAACCTGAATTGTTTTGGTTTGCCTCCTCCTTTTGATTGCCTGTGGTTTTATTCCATTGCATATAGGAGCTCTTGGAGATTTCACAAGCTTCAATCTCCCTCCAATGTGCCATGCTGTAAGCAATAAAATTAATATAAGACCATCTTGAAAAATAGCTTAAGTCTTTACAGCTACAAATCGCCAGCAAAGAGGTTTAAGGTTCTGCGTGAAATCATAAAGCACAAGTAAATGTCCAGGTCATAACAACTTAATGTCAGATTCAGTCATAATACCTTTAGATGCCTTTACAGTCATTTATGCTTAAAGCAACTAAAAATGTGTGTTAGATACTCCCTTTTCTTAGAGATAGTTTCCACTATTTCTGAACACTTCTACAGTGGGTGATTTAGAGTGTAAGATACAGAATGCAGGTCTCCTCTCAGGAAAGTACACATCATCATCCTTGGATATTTGTTATAATATCTTAATATAGGTTATGAAATAACAGCAAAATGTCCACAGCATAAAAAAGTAGATCTTGGTTTGATCAAGACCTTCACAGTCTAAATCAAATAGACTATATGATCAGGTAGACCTGTGATATACCAGATTACACTTCTACTGCAAATTAGCTTTGATTTTTTCTTTAGTAGAAAGAAACAGATTATCTAGATGGCATCAATAAAACCATATATGGAGGAAATATGTTTCAAAGAAGACCTTACAAAAGAAAAGTGAAGAAAAATTTAAAAGGAGAGAGAACGAATTTGCACCAACAGGAGGAACTTGGAAAAGCTGCAGAGTGAACAAACTTGTGTTGAGAAGGAAGTGGTGAACATGGAACAGTGATATACAGGCACTTACTGCTCTTTTTAACAGACCCAATCTCTCTGCAGACATGGAGACATTTTCTATCATAATTTTGCTAGATATTGTAGCAACCAAGGAGGGATGAAAGAACAAAGGGTCTTTGGTGATTGGAAGGAGGTAAATTTAGAGTCAAGTCTGAGAGAAGAAAATATGGAAGGGAATTTGATTAATGACTTACCAGCTAGTTGGTAAATTGGAGTCTGAGTTTTGTTTTTTCTGCAAGACCATAGAATTTTGTGTATGTGATCTTGGCTTAGTCTCTATGGCACTGATCTGATAAATGGAACTAAGTTCCAGAATCCTGATCCTGAAAAGCCTTTCTAAGCTACTACAGCCTAGAAGTTAGCATTTTTTAATCCCAAAGCTCCCAGAGCTTCTAGATTTGTTGACCTTTACATGCTCAAGCCATTTGAATGTTGACAGGACTGAAGGGCTCAAAATCTAAACCTGAAAAGGATTCCAGGAATTACATTCTTTTTATATAGGTCAACATCTAGTCTACTCAAAATACATGCACCACAGCCACGCAAGGTTCTGCATAAAACAGGTTACTACTTTCTTTTGTGGTTGGACAGATGAGACAATTGGAGCACAGGCCTCCTGTTCTCTGCCTGAACAACCTGATTAATCTGTTCACTCTGTGGCTAAATTAATAGTCAATTACAATTTGCACAGCAGCATGGCTTCACAGGGACATGATCCCATCTTCCTAGAAAGAGCTATGCCTGCTGGTTAGAACATTTCTGTGGGAGTTGACTCTGGCTTGTATTAAAAAACATAGAATCTTTCCCACTTCCTCCACAAGTGCCGTGACCACCAGAATGCTGTTAAGTCAACGTGGCTCCTACCACCTGCTCCTCCTGGGGGAGTAAAAAAAAAAGCCTTGCCCAGCTCTTTTTTTTGAAAATGTGTGTCCCTATATTTAGTGGAGGTTTGAGGCTAAAGATGCATTTTCTGAAAAAGCATATCTCTACAGGTCTGAGAGGTGGAACTTAAGAAAGATTCCTTTTCTCAGTATCTCCTATAAGTGCTAGATATCTGCACCTTTAAGTGGCTCCCTACTGCTGTGCTCACATTCTTAGATCATAGCTTAATGTTCCAGCAATGCCTAGGTGATCTATCCAGCAGTATGAGCCTACACTAGCCCTAAAATGAGAGCTGTCTACTGGATCTGTGCCTTTGGCTCAGATATTAAAGTAATACTCAAGTGACTTCAGGGGGATAGCAGCAGTAGTGGAGAAAGAGATGGACAGCAGTATTGTTTGCCCCAGTAATGTCCTTGGTAAAGTAAAACCTTTATTTTTCCCCCCATTGGCCCAATAAAATTGCGCCAATCTGCTTTCTTGAGTGATCAGTGCTCATCTGGAATTTTATCACTGTCCTTTTTAGAGGGTAATTTAATTGTTTAAATTTATAGAGGCAAGGTAATAACCTTAGATTTACATAGAACTAATTTCTTTCTTTGCGAGTGGGTTCTGCAGGATGTGAGCAATTAAGCTTCTGTGGGAGGATACAGGAAACATGATTAATGGATCAAAGAGACACCATCTAAGGGAAATGGGTATAATACCAAGGGAGATAATGCTCCATTTCATAATAGTTATGCAAATATGCCAAATGTTGGAGAATTCAATTAATATTTGACAAATGGATTTTCTGTGATGCCGAGTAAACATATAATTGGGAAAAAATAAAACTCTATTGCTCATTATCTGTTAGCTTCCTCTCACACAGGCTGGGCTGGCAAGTCAGGCATCTCATTCCACTGCAGGTGGCAAACAACAGCTAGGCACAAGCCAGAGCCAGACAGTGATACATTTTGTAAGATAAAGATTGACAAAGGTTAAATTTTATGCACACAAGGCTAGTAAGCACTTGTCAGTGTGCTTAGGTCTATTGCTCAGTCCTCTGCTAAAACATAAAAGTGATTTATGAATGAAGGAGACAGAATTAGACCATGCTTATGTTCTTGATTTTCTTTTCCACTTCCTTTCTTATCTGTAAACCATTACTAGTGGAAAAAATAGTCAATGAAGAACAGAATGCCTGTGCTAGTGGATGATACTGGGCTAGGACTCAAAAAAATTGAGCCTCAGTTACCCAAATACAAAATGAGGTCAATACTAATAACATGCAAAGGCAATGACTCAGATACTGTAGTGATGGGAAATGGACAAATACAGAGTTTTACTGAAAACACAAATTTCTTGTTTGTTTGCTAGCTTCCATACTGGATATAGTATTTTAATCTCTATTCAGAAATACTCCATCTTCCTACTAAGGATTTAATACAAGGTTTTGTTCTAAGACATCCTGATCCAGTAAAGAAAGGCGTTTCACAAGTATATTGAAGAGTTTCTGACCATAGAGAGAGGGCACTGAGCTACTGAGATGTGACTGGAGTTATGGAGCTGAAGTTGTAAACTCAAGTTTATCCTTTAGTTGCAACTGCACTCCAGCTGGGTATCAGGGCTATCTATACCCATAGGCACACCCAGAGCCCTTCAGTCATTAAAGCTAGTGAGAGAGGTGAGACCCCAGTTTAGGTTTGTCTTTCAGCCATTACGTTCTTCTAGAAAGAATGAGCCATGCTTGGTTAGGCCACTATGATAACAGGGGGGCTCTGTCCTGTGTGTCTCAAGTGGGGAGAAGCTCCAAAGTCCAGGAAGAAAGAAGTGCTCAGACATGGTACTATTCTCCAGATTTTATACTGGACATCCACCAAGCCCTCGTGTGGCATTCTGGGCTACCCTGGGAAATCTCTTAATTTTCTTTGAGAATATGGACCTTACACACATCATTTCAGTTCTTTGACTCACCCTGCTGAGACCAGACCTTGTAATGCCTGTGAGAAGTGCATAAATAAACACTCTGGATCTCATCCTCTCAGCATTTAAATGCGTATGTTTTCTTTGTTTTTGATTGTAGAGGAGGATATGAGCCTTATTTTCTTATGGTCAAGGTACAAAATTGGAAGACAATTCTCATCTCTTCTACTAAGCCACATATTTAAATCAGAGATAATAAATTAAAAAAAAATGATATTTTCTGAGTTTATGATTTCTTTTAACAAGCAATTTTGCTGAGAACTTTAAGTTATTGCCTCTAATGGCTGACTTGCCTGTTGTCAGGGCCAATTCTATCTCCAAATATATTAATCTAACCCACATGTACACTTTAGTTAAGTGATTCTTGGCAAACATCCACCACTGGAATCAGTGCTGAACACCACAGAGTATTCTTCTAATTGGACATAAAATTCATCATTTTATCATATGATTCTTTGCTATACAGTGTGTCCAATTAGATTTAATGAACTCATTTCAGGACAAGTTGGACAAAACTGCTATTGCTAATTTATAGAGGCTACAGAAAAAGTTTCTTGATTAATTCCTTTCCTAAATTATAACTTTATAGAAAATATTGTTGCTTCATTTCCTTTTAGCATGTGAATATACAAAAGCCTAATTTTGGAAAGGAAATGTTTTCCCAGTGTGTAATTTTCAATGATTGTTTTAATATCTTTGGTTTTTTTTTTCTTGCAAATGTTTTGGCAACAAAGATAAGTCTAGCATATTCTTATGTTAATAAAACCATGCTCACTCGCAGGGTGACCGAGGAACCACTAGCAGTGTGGCTATCATAGCAGGAATTAAACAAAACAGCTTGAAATCCTGTGTAAATATTTCACAGCTGGTGTCCAAACTACTCTAACTACACAGCCAACTCAAGAGTTCAGTGTAAAAACATTCTTGGTTAATACTGGTTGAACAATTTTTTTTTAATGGAAAAATTATCTCATTGGACACAATCATGTTGGCTAGGACAGAAAGAAGCTTCAGCTATTACTGTCTGAATTCACTAGACCTTGCAAGCTATACAAACCCAAGCTGGCCCGCTACCGTCCAAATTCAAGAGCCCATAGTTGAATGTAACTGAAAGATTAGAGCATGGGAAATAACACAGAGGAAGGACTTCATATGGCCCTGTTGCCACTGCAGTGCTGGCAGGGGGGATGACAAAGCAGACTGGTAAGTTGTTAGTTGAAGATGCAATGCCAAGTGTCAGTGTTAACACACAGTTGAGAAGAGTGGTACATTGAAAAGAAGAAGGGGATCCAGCCATTTGGAACAGTCATTCACAAGGAAGGATTCTCTAACAAGCTGCTGCTAAATTCAGTGATACCCTTCTGTCTGCTACCTTTCATCTAATGTTAGTGGATGGTGATGGAGGCTGGTTGACTGATGGAGGCTTGTTGACCAAGGTTTTCTTTCCAATTGCAAAAGCAGGGTTGGGGGCAGCTCTGTGGGATGGCGGCTGCTGGAAGTGGCAGCCCCACTCCCACAATTTTCCTCCCTGTGCTTAGCTACATGGCTTCCTCCCAACTCATTCACTGGCTGATTTGCTTAGGCAAGGCACATGTCCTTGTGGGATCACTTTCCCCAGCAGACAAATGGGAAAAATACACCCATTTTTGAAAAATGCTTTGAGAACTACCAGCATGAACCTCAGAACAGGAGTAGGAATTATTGTTATTGCCATTTTACTTGCCTCTACTTACTTTGTGACAGTGTCCTAGGCCATGATCACCTCATAAATTGCTAGCTCTGAGCTAGTAAGAATTAAACAATTATGTTCCTGTTTGCATTGGATAGACGTACACCAAGGCTTTCATGCCTGGTATCCTTGTTACTTCTTACAAAGCCATTTCTCATTTATATACAGAAATAATGAGACAGAAAAATGTTAAAAGGATTGCCTGAAAGCTGCAGATCACTTCTGGTGAAATTATTTATCTGTCCACCATTTTCTCTGTGCCTATTTTATTCCCTCTCTCTGTATATACAACAGCAAATTACTTAGCAGAATCAGAACTGCTTATTTTGAACTCAGAACACTCTCTTTTGACCTGTACACAAACAAGCAGCATAGTGGAGAACATATGCACATTTTCCACTTAGTAATCTTTTGGTGTTAATTTATTTACATGCATCTGGTTGCTTTCCTAATAGAACAGACCAGTCTTCCTTCCCTAATGAAAGTAGTCATGGGAACATTGCTTGAGGTACTATAATGAAAGCCAATACATTATGATGTGTCTTTGGCAGAGTGGGTTAAGCACGAGTACCTTGTGTGTTAACTGTTTCTTTCACCTGTACAGTACAAGTTTTATACTAACAGTGACGATGTGTTGGCATTTTACACAGTGAAGAGTCAACATTGACTAAATATCCTTGCCATGTACCCCGAGAGAGGAGAATGTCATTAGCCTCTTTTACAGATGAGGAAACAACATCCGATTAGCATGATAACTCCATTAACTTCTGCAGAGTTATTCCAGGTTTACATCAGTAGAGATAAAACTAATGTTAGTCCTCAAAGGAATAAAACATTTGCTCATCTAGTCACAAACCTGCACACTCAGAATTAGAAACTGAAGATGTGCATGTTTCTTTTGCTGCTATAACAAGACTTTCCACCGAAACAGCATCTATAAACCTTTAGGTAGGATAATTTTGTTTTAAAAAAATGACACCACCATCATTGTTCTCCTACTTGTGTCTAGAAATAATTGCCCTGTGTCTAGAAAGGTCTGCATCCTATGGAAATAATGAACAAAAGTAAGTTATTTTTTATGAACTTCTACTTTCCCAGAAATGTGAATGTTTTTCTGGGTAAATTTAATAACAGCAAAGAATAATGGACTTCCAAAGATTGCAATGAGCAAAGAATGTAAGTTAAAAGCCAAGTTAAAAGCCTTTTTATATGCAAATACTTCAGTATGTTTGGGGTTTTTTCTTTCCTGCCCCCTCCCCCCCTCATTTTTTGAAAAGCAAAAGCACAAAGAGACATGGTTATTTCAATTTACATATGAATACCCAGAATTCGCTTTTCACTTACAGTTGTTCCAGAATCCTGGTGGTACCTGTCAGCACTTCAGATCTGGAGCAAATTGGGAGTCTGCTGACTTCTCAAGACAGAGCACTCCGTGGAAATTAGGGGTCTACACTATTTCTGCAAAAACAGAAAATCTTTTTTCAAGATACGTGTGCATTCCCTAGCAAGTGTCAGAAACAGCATTATTTCTGAGGCAGTATGACTTGAAAACACTTACAAATACAACCATCATGTCTCCTAGTTAAATTATTTCTAATGTATCCATTATAAAAGTGTTTAGATGTCAGTTATACTCCCATCCAAGTCTGGGAATTAGAACTGAAACTCAGCATTTCGTAGAGGATCAATACCCAGCTTCATGCATAATGCCCACTCGTTAATCTCCTTGCTCTGACTGGCCCTTATGTGTTGAATGTGGACTGACTGCACTGGCCAGTGTCCCCTTCCCATGGCTGAGTGGTACCCTAAGAATTCAAACTCCTCTTTGAAATCAGGCTAGAAGGTAACTGTAACTAAGTCTTGAGTATTGCAGGGTATGGGTTTGCACTGCAAGGGTTTGGTAGCAAGGGGATACTACAGGGGTGGTTTCTGTGAGAAGCTGATAGAAGTTTCCTCCATGTCTGACAGAGCCAACACCATCCAGTTCCAAGGTGAACCCAAGGGTGGCCAAGGCCGAGCCCACCGGCCATGGTGGTAGTGCCTCTGGGGCAACAGAGGTCATAAGAGGAAAAACACCCAAACCAATAGTAAATCCAGAGAGAGGAGTGAGAAGATGTGAGATGAACAATGCTGCAGACACCAAGGTCAGTGAAGAAGGAGGGAGAGGAGGTGATTCAGGCACTGGAGCAGAGATTCCCCTGCAGCCCCTGGAAAAGACCATGGTGAGTGAGGCATGCTGTCGCCCTGCAGCCCATGGAAGATGATGGAGGAGCAGATATGCACCTGCAGCCCATGGAGGACCCCACACAGGTGGAAGTATCTGAAGGAGGCTGTGATGCCATGAGAAGCCTGGGCTCATGGCAGAACCTGTGTCCTTGTGGAGAGAGAAGCCCATGCTGGAGAAGTATTTCTGGCAGGACTTGTGTCCCTGTGGGGGCCCATGCTGGAGCAGTCTGGTTCTGAAGGACTGCACCCTGTGGAAGGAGCTCACACTGGAGTAGTTCATGAAGAACTGCTGCTCGTGGGAAGGACTAACGTTCGGAGCAGTAGGTGAAGGACTGTCTCCTGTGAGAGGGAGCCCAGGCTGGAGCAGGGGAAGAGTGTAAGGAGTCCTCCTGCTGAGGAGGAAGGAGGACGAAGAGACAATGTGATGAACTGACCCCAACCCCCATTCCCCATCCCTCTATGCTGCTGGGGGAGGAGGGAGAGAAATGGGAAGTGAAGTTGAGCTCATGAAGAAGGGAGGGGTGGGTGGAGGTTTTTTAAAATTTGAGTTTATTTCTCATTACCTTACTCTGATTTCATTGGTAAAATACTAAATTAAATTATTTTACTCCAGTTAAGTCTGGTTTTCCCATGACAATAACTGGTGAGTGATCTCTCCCTGTCCTTATCTCGACCCACGAGCCGTTCACTGTATCTTCTCTCCCTTGCCCAGATGAGGAGGGCAGGGACAGAGTGGCTTTGGGGTAACCTGGCCCCAGCCTGGGTGAACCCATCACATGCAGACAACATCAGACCTGCAGACTGAAACCAATGTGGAGGCCAAATTTCATGAACCAGTTCAGTGATATCATTGATGTTATAGAGATGCAAATTCATATGGAGTCTGGTCTGCTGGAATGAGAACTAATATTCCAATGGGGTTTGATACTTTTATGAAAACCTAAAATATTTAAATATTTAAAATCTAAACAGAAAATAAAACATTTGTTTTTTCCAAATTTGTTTTTCACATGAAACTCCTTCCAAAGGTAAGTGTATAAGAAAACCAATTATGCAAATGTCTTTGCAAGACCAACTTTGAGCCAGAAAATTTAATCTGTTCGGAGTTTAGTAGAACTCTGGAGATGGTAGTCGATTTCCAAAAATTTGCAGAGATACGAATCAGAGGTTGAGAAAACCCTACTAATCTCTAAAATCAAAGGCAGCATTTAAAAAATTATGGATTGATTATTTATAGTAGTGTATAAGCAACTAGCACTGCTAAGCTGACAAAGTATTCACAGATAATTAATATTCAAAACCTCAATTTGCAAAGGGAATTTGGAAAATACTTAGTACTATTTCATTATTTCCATTATCTACAAGTGCTGCTTTTCTTTTTCTGTCAGAGATGCCTCCTTCCTAATACAGCTTATCATCAGGTGGGATTTTTATCTGTCTCACATGGCAGCACTTGAATGCATAAGAGTTACTGGGAAGTTTAACAGATTTTGTGTGGAAAACTTTTCCTTTGTAAACAGTAATAACAACCTTCCTGTACAACAAATTATGGATTTCCTGGTTCTTGAACTATACTACTGAATAGCCATGGAGGACTGATGTTTATTTATGGTAAATCACATTTACCTTTATTTTTAATTAATTACAATCACAGAATGATGAGGGTTGAAAAGACCTTTAAGATCATTGAGTCCAACCATACCTGTCCTCTCCTAGATCACATCCCTGAGAACCTCATCTACCCGTCTGTTAAATACATCCAGGGATGGTGACTCAACCACCTCCCTGGGCAGCCTGTTCCACATCAAAACAACTTTCAGTGAAGAACTTTTTCCTGACATCTAATCTGAACCTGCCCTGGTGCGGCTTGAGGCCATTTCCCCTCATCCTATCAGCTGTCACTTGGCTGAAGAGACCATCACCCACCTCTCTACAACCTCCTTTCAGGTAACTGTAGGCAGGGATAAGGTCTCCCCTCAGCCTCCTCTTCTCCAGACTAAACAACACCAGCTGCTTCCCATAAGATTTGCTCTCCAGACCCCTCACCAGTCTGGTTGCTCTTCTCTGAACATGCTGTAGGACCTGGATGTTCTTGTAGTGAGGGTCAGAACTGAACAGAGTACTTGATGTGCAGCACTAGTAAAATACAATGGGATTAGCTGCTGAAAGCAGATACAGACTGTAAAATACATTCTCTCTAGGGAAAAATCTATGATTTACAGATGGATCTGTAGCCTCATGTGGAGAGGATGTGTCCCCATCCCACTCTGTCACTTCTCGCCTTCTCCCCCACACCAGTCACAGAGCCACAGGGTGAGAGACTATTCTTTTTCAGGGTTGGTGTAGCACCAGATTCACAGCATGAATAACTTACCCCAGGGTTATGTTCACCCACATTTAAAGCACTCAGCCTCCTGTTGAGCTTGCTTCCTAGCAGAGGCTTGTCATAATATAAAACAGCAAGTCAATCTGGGCTATGACAGGATAAGGCCAGTGATTAACCAAGCATAGAGGCTTTTGAATCCTTCAGAATTGCACTTTTAGTTGTCCTTGCGGCTTTCAAAAGCACGAAGCAGAGGGAAATGCATGCTGCCAAGGTGAGCTTACAGGATATATGCTAAGAGTTCCTTACAAAGACCACGTTGTAAAGTGCTGTAAGACAATTGTTTGCATAACTGCAGTAGTGGAGAAATGAATGTGCACAGCTTTACCACTGCAAATCTGGTCCCAATCTCCTATGTTCTCATTTATGCAAAAATTGTTTTGATGGCTGGGACTGAGAAACATTTCTAGGACAAAGAAATGGTCCCAGTTCAGAAAGGAGAATTTTCACTTCCTGTCTCCTCAGAGTTCTGTGGCTGCTGTGCCACAAATCTGTGTCTCTGCCACAGACTTTTGGTTTTTTGGGACTTGAACAAACCAAACAAGGACTGCTGCAGCTCCTTCTGTAGTCAATTGGGATCTACTCCAGTTGACTTCAGTCAGATTGGTTCAGGCCTTTAGTCTCACGGAATGAATTTCTATTCAAACAAGCAGCAGACATTGATGTTACCAGAGCAAAGGGTGGCATGAATCTATTTCTAAACAAAAAAGATTTACAGGACATTTGGAATTACAGCGCATTTGTTTTCTTCAAAGTTAATAAGTGGTATGATCCAATAATAATTGTATCTTATGCTTTTCATAAAGCTCTTAAGGCATTTCATAATCAATTAACAGCTCAAGCACGTCATCATTACAGTACATTTTGCAGTAATCCATTAGGAATTAATGTAGAGTGAGCTTTCCATCATCACTAAACAAACTGCTACACAGCTAGGATCCACGCCAAGCAGACAGGCTTTGAATTTTCTAATGAAGATTATACATTCCCTGCAAGCACATCGCCAGGACTTTCGATTCGCCTCCTCCCCACCACCTGCAAGTTTTTTTTATGTGCAGCCATTTCCCTGTACTCTGGTGAGATGAATAAAATCCAGTGATTCTGTGCTGAGCCGTCCTTAATTCAGGTATTTAGGACAAGGAGGATTACAGAAAATGCAATATGGAGTAGTTATGCTTCTGGATTGAAAATCAGTCCCTAGAGTGAATCAATTAGGTGTTTCTGAAGTTTTTCTTACTCTTAAATGACTAGGACTCCCAAATAAACTTTTGCTGCATTTTATTAAATGTTGCGACTCTTCTTATTTTTTTTTCAGTTAATAGTTCTGGACATATCCCCACCTCCTCAGATCAAACCCAGCAAAGAGAGAGAGAGAGAGAGAGAGCGCACCTATGTAGGTCTTCCCTAGCTGTTGCCAGACGTAGTAATTAAGTGCCTGGCTCTCACAGTTATTTTAGGGCAGCAGTAATGCGACCAGGCTCCTTATATTCCAGAGATAACGTCTGGATCTAAAATTCAAGCTTGCACCTAAACGGCTCCCTCGCCTGGCAATAGCAGGCTATTCCCTCTACACCTAAGGCATTTGTGCCTTTCCACGTTCATCCTCTGCCCAGCAACAGTTTGTCCCTTCCTATCTGCTGCAACAGTCTAATGTAAGCATCTTGCCCTGAGATCAGCTGCAGGAATTTACAGTATGGTTTACAAAGGAAAAAAAAAAAAACCAAACCCAAAACAAAACCTCTTTTTCAAAGATTAAAACTCCTTTAGATGTCTGACATTGGGGCCCCACACTGACAGTATCACACAGGACATAACTTTTAAGCCGTTTAAGCGAGACATGTTTTTGTTTTACAAAGACAGCACACAGTCTATTATTAATCTTTTGCATGAGAGACATGGCAGTTTCCCCACTGTTATGCCAGACAATAAGGTTTGATTGCTTCTGCCTCCTGTCAAGTCTCCAACTGGAAATGTGTAATATGAAATGAAGTGCAGCAAAACAGATAAGGATGTGCTGAGGTAGTTAAAACAATACTGGGGTAATTAAGGATCGGTATCTATACTAGAAACAAAATAAGCCCACTGTTTGGATAACACTGCAGGATTGCAAGGCTACCGATGACACGTACGCTGTACAAAGCAGAAAGAGAAAAGCCATCTTAAAATAGGGAAGTTTGACATTAAATGGTGCACACTGGGAATATTTAATTTATTTAAAGGTTTTCAGGAAAGATGCTCCTCCAAGCAGAAACAGGAATAGAAAATGGTTCTTGCAGCAGTTATAGCAGCAAGTTAGATAGCGAGAGGCCACTCTGATCTTTTTGCTTACATGTATGGCATCATTATTATGTGCTTAGACCTGTGGCAAACGTAGCAATAATGAAGGAGATTGAATGCCAGTGCAAACTACCAGCAACTGGCTACATAAAACATGAAGAGTTAGAATCATAAAATCATAGAATAGTTCCCTCTGTTCATGCCACACTTTAAAAAAAAGCCAAGAGCTCCTTCTTTTCCTGCACCAAAAAAATGAAGTACTGCCTAGAAGAGCAGTGCTGAACCATGAATTGCTTTTATTAATACTATATCATGCAACTTCAAAAAAACAACCTGCCTTGCGCCAGAAGGCACCAGAATCCAAGCAATAGAGTGAAGCTTACTGCTTGATATCTGATCTGTAACTCCTGTTCTTTCACATCTTTTATAGAGACTACACTTGCCCTCCGTACCCTGTAACTTCACACGGATCAGTCCCCTCCTGTGTCCAGCTGCACTTCTTTGACTATCAGAGCCGCATTCACTCTTGAGTCTTTAATTCTATATTTACAATGGAATGATCCTTCTTTGGAGAAGAAATCCAATCTGTGAATGACTTTAAAGTGACACCCATAGCAGTGCAGTGCATGCAGTGTATGTGGGAAAAGGGGAAAAGGTAGAAGCATAGAGTCCCACTGGCACCAAGTGGGATATGTAACCAACAAAGGAAACAAGATCTCCTTCAAAAAGATCAAGGAAAAATGAATGAAACTATTCTCCCCAAAAGACATAGCTCCTCTCTTTATTTTTCCTCCTGCCTTGTCTTGTACACAGTCATCAGCTCTCTGATGAGGGAGATATTCATGCAGTGTAGCTTGTACTGAGAATATTCTTACTTTATTTCCCAAAGTGAATGTATCAATTGAACCAACTCATCAACTGGAAGTTACTGTGCAGGAGCCAACCCCAGCTTTCTGTTGTCAACTGAATGATGTGCATTGCTGACAAGCTCGACAAAACAGGCCATTTCACAGTTGTGAGCTGCAGTGATTGAGCCGATGTAGATTTCCAGCAGCACGCTTTCCTCAAGAGCTACTGCTTCACCTTCCCCTCGTGACACAGTGAGTGTTAGAGATGCTTTACTTTCACTCCTTCTGCATGAAAAAACATGAAATACTACAGCGATTACTTCTAAATAACGATTAACACCAGAGGAAGGCATATTAATATCAGCAGTGGCTTTGTGGCTGATGTGCTGCTAGGAAGCTGCTTAGATTAGGTTCAAGGCGAAGCTCTGCTGGGCCTGCTGGGTGCTCCTGATAAGTGTTCTACCTAACAGCTTACTGATAAGGACCCAAGTTTGAATGCAGCCCAGGACACAAGTGTCCCAGTTGCTTCTTTTGCCTTAAAGGTTTAAGCTTATTTTCCCATGAAAGTTCCAAGTTACAGAGCACTCCAAATGTCTCTCTTGGCCACCTTTGCTGAAGCTGTTCCACTCTGCACAAAATAATTAATATTCACAGGGACCCAAGAGAGCATGGCTTGTATTGGTGATTATCTGGAGAGGGAATGGGGATTGTCTGTTCTCCAGGGCGTATATGAGTTTTAATTTGCCAAGTATGTGATTGAAAATTTAAGATGAATGCTAGGCAGGCAATGCACAATGACATAGGCTTAAACTTGGTCATAACACCACTCAGAGATGAACTGCTGTGGTAAAGGAGCATCTTTACCACTTGCTTCCCCAGTGTCAGTCACAATTGGATTCTGATGCCTTCTGAAGTGACTTCAAACTGTGGTTAAGCGGAACACTCCAGGTAGCTCACATGATCATAGGATCAAATGCAACAGCATGTGTACTGTGGTGGAGAAATAACTTACTTTAACTACAGCTAAAGAAGAAGAATCAGGCAGGTACATGCTTCTTGGATGCACAGAGTGTTGTTCAATCATTTAAATCAGTTCCCATTACATTGCTGGGCAAGAAAGTCAGGATGTAGCAAGCTTCAGCAGGCCTCTAAGATGAAGAAAACCTGTTTCTAGTTTTGGAGATTTTTTTTTAAATGTTCTTGACACATAACACTTAGCAAAAATGATTGCTTCAATCTTCAGAAATTAGTAGAAGGTTCCCACTGATTTCAAAGTGAAAGAAATTACTCACTCTAAACTAGCAGTCTTCACCTTTGAGGATCAGTGATAAACTCACAGTCACAGTTTTTAATCTGAACAATTTTCTTTGGAAAGAGACATTTTCACAGAAGTGGGATTTTTATCAAATTCTAAACAATTTATATTAGGGAATGGTGAAAATCTTCCTCTTAATATTCTCCAAATGAGAAATGTCGATTTTTAAATTCAATACTGTTTGCAATTTAGTGACAAAGATCAGATAAAGAAATTTAAATAGAAACACAGTATTTGGAACAGATTTTTGTAAAACACAGGAACTCATCTAATATTAATTTATTTTAACAACTTAGCAGATACTAGTCTCACCCCACTCATCTCCTTGCCCCTCAAATAAAAGAAGCATTTTTTTCCACTTGGAATAAGGGAAGCTGTTCTGTTGGGAACAAAAAGAGTTTACTTCAAGATTTTCACAGACTGAAGAAAGTACATCTCAGCCAAATAAATACAGTTTGCAGTTCTTGCATCTGTTTTTTGTTTACAGTGGTGGTAAGATATCTGTATAGGTAAGTCAAGTTTTCCATGACAACAGTGTGTACTTCTACATTTCTAGCTAGTGGTGGTTCTTGAAAACACAAGAGTAAGAGAATACAAAAAAAGAACCTTACAGAAAAAAAACAGCAAGAATCTAAAGAGGCAGAATTAGGTAATGCATAGAGTAGCTGAGCTTGTTCAAGTAGGTAATTGTATTAGTACTGACTCAGTGTAAACATCGTTTCATAAACGAATGCTTTGCATGACTGGTTTTCTGTGAGTATAAATGCATTGGATTTTTTTCTCCTTATTGAATTTCATAGAAAAAAACCCACCAACTACATAGATGGATGTGGAGAGAGCTAATCCCTAATATTTTACATGAGACGAAGTATGAAACATACATAGCAGTGAATCCAGATCTAACTAGAGGTTATTCAGATGGCTAGGGTGCATAATCGTGCTTATTTCCACTGGAAAAAGGTCCCAAACCAGAACTCCAAATCTGAGTCCATCAGGAACATAATATTTCAAATATCCCACCCATGACAGTGAGCTCCCATAGGGTTCCTGTTTCAAAACAGAATCTAGCATCCACCTGATCTTTGTGAGGTTGCCACTGCAGTCTCTGCTAGTGCTGAGTAGCACTTACTCATGCAAGTTATTAGAGTGAAGGAGTAGGGGATAAGAATATCTCCCCCCTTCACTTCTCACGATACTGCTCAAAAAAAAGTGCAATACATAACTTTGCATTACAAATATAAAACCATGGGAGGAAAAAAAGAAAGGTTATGAACTTGCCTCTGGGATCCACAGGACTGAATTGATAAGAATGTCCACAGATATAATGTTATATCCACGGATACAGTTTGGAGAAAGACTTTGGAATGGAGCCCAGAAAGAACTGCTGATACAAGACAGAGTTCTTCATACTTCTCCTAAAATCTCAAAGTCTGATATTAAGAAATAAAAAGGTTTTCAGTCTGGAATTAAACTTGCATAGTTTTATGAAGGCCAGGTCTTTACTGCCTAGATCAATTTGCTGACAGCATGTCCTGTTTTTGGCTGGGATGGAGGTAATGTTCTGCTATAGTGTTGCCTTTTGGACTTAGTATGAAAATAACATTGATAACATACTAATGTTTAGTTGTTGCTCAGCAGCATTTACAATTAAGTCAAGGACTTTTCAGCTTCCCAGGCCTTGACAGAGAGGAGGCAGGGAGGTGTATGAGAAGCTGGAAGGGGCACAGCCAGGAGAGGTGACCCAACGTGTCCTGATGACATATGTGATACCATATGATCTCATGCTCACTATATACGTTGTGGGGAGCTGCCTAAGGGGAGGAATAGCTCAGGAATTAGCAGTTGGGTAAGCAATTGCTCTGTGCAAAATTTCTTGTTGTTATTATTATTGCTACTGCTATTATTTTTTTCTGTCGACTCATGAGTTTTACTTTTTTTTTTCCCTAAAGTCTCACCCCCATCCCACTCCTGGGGGGAGAGGGGAAAGTGAGGGAATGGTCTGTGTCATTGCTTTAGCTGTCTACCAGGTTAAACCACAACACAATACAGCCCTGAGGATCCACCCAGGAAATGTGGTAGTTGGGAAGGTCTTTATGGTCAAGTCACAAACTCTTTTCAGGAGATGGCAAACAGTAATAAAGCTTTCTCCTTCTATCATGTTACATATAAAAATGTCTTACAGTGGTATCATTAAGTGAGATCACTGGAACCAGCCAATCTAGAGCCAGAATTTACTTCGCTCCTCCACCCATTTGTAAGCATAATCTTCTAACTTTAACACAGAATCACAGAATGATGAGGGTGGAAAAGACCTTTAGGGTCATCAAGTCCAACCGTACCTGTCCTCTCCTAAACCATATCCCTGAGAACCTCATCTACCCGTCTGTTAAATACATCCAGGGATGGTGACTCAACCACCTCCCTGGGCAGCCTCTTCCACATCAAAACAACTCTTTCAGTGAAGAACTTTTTCCTGACATCTAATCTGAACCTGCCCTGGTGTGGCTTGAGGCCGTTTCCCCTCATCCTATCAGCTGTCACTTGGCTGAAGAGACCATCACCCATCTCTCTACAAACTCTTTTCTGGTAATTGTAGGCAGGGATAATGTCTCCCCTCCGCCTTCTTTTCTCCAGACACATGCACCTTATGATCCAAGCCTGACTGATCTCTCTCCTAGGCCAAAGCTGGCTTGTCAACATGACATCCCAGCCAGCCAGTCTGAAATCTTCACCCTCTCTAGTCACCAGTCCATGCAACACAGCATCTCACTTTTGATGGTTTTCATGGAGGAAAAGATAAATAGAAGCACATCTGTCTAGTTCAGCCCATGCAAGTGAGGGGACAAGGAAGAGAAAACTTCCTAATCACTTCAGGAAATCACCTGAAGCCTTGAAAGATAAGATTTATTTACAGACAATGTCCTGTTACAGAACTGCAAGAGCTATGAGCAAAGCAAGGTCTACGGACATAATTGTGCTCACTATGCCATGACCCACGAACAGAAAATCTCCACAGATGTGTATGTAGTTCCTGAGACCAAAAGGAACTGCAATGCTCCAGGCCATAACTTCAGCACACAGACTGTGAATTTCTTCCAGATGATTTATGAATATTTAATAAAAAAGATATTAACTCCTACTTTTTTTAAAAACTAAGTTATAATGATCTACAGCTTCCTTGTTAAGGCACCCTACTGTTTAATTGTTCTCACAGATTGTATTTTATTTCAAAGTTGAATCTATCCCACTTAAGCTTTTGGATTTTGCAACGTCATCAAATGTGAAGACCCATCACAAAAAAAGCACAGGACCCATCTTTCTGCTAAACATGCTAAGCACAAAGCTGGATAATACTGCTATGGGACTTTCCAATGTTAACTGAGTAGACCTACGCTCCCTTTAATTGTATTATTTTAGTTCCCCAGTCACTGTAAGGTGATCATCAGGGAACCAGGAGGAAGCAGAAGGTTCTGTTATGTGCAAGAAAGAATAAAAGACATGTTGTAAACAGTATCTATGTGCCAAATGCTACTGGATCTTTCAACAGTTCATTGAGCAGTCAACAGCTCCAGTCTGGAATTAGGCTGATTGTTTAGAGAAAAAGTCCTCAACCAAATCAGCTGTTTGGATATCTGGCTGCCATGATTTAGAAAAAATACAAAAGAGCTCACAGCATTGTTATGTTTATATACATAAGGGAGTCAGACTATCTGCTGAATGTCATGGAACTGCGCATTAACTTTCAAAACTGAAAGTTTTTACACTTACATTTCTCCAAAACATTTTGTCCTTTTACACTGAAGATAATATCAACAGCAACAGAAGCAGTGATGGCTGGTGTGAGAATCATAAAGGAAGTGATAGTAGGTGTTTGCCAGTTAAGTATATTTTTATGTCAAGAAGAAAAAATAGAAAATGTCAAACTTTACCTAGAAGCAACTACCAATGTGTAAGCTAATGGAATTAATTTGCACTTGATTCTTTAAAAGTCTCAGCTCTTGCTGTAAATAGTCAACTCTCTTCAATTCCTAAAAGATCAATAGGACTTGAAAGCATTTAGTAACTTGCAGGAAGTTGTTTAGCACTATGGTGTTTATAGTGCAGATTTTGAAAGTCTGGATGGTATGATGAATTCTTCAGAAAGACATTTAGAAGCAAAGAGAATCTTTTCTCAAGCGTACATCTTCAGGGATTCACCGTAAGTCACATATCTGTTAATATATTTATGATGATTGAATGAGAAAATGTTATAGGTAGACATCAACTTTGAAAATGGTGTGATTTAGAGAGCTGTGGGTGTTTCTTTTGTACATTTTATAGGATTCAGTGCCAAAAGAGGAGACAGCGTGAAAAATTATAAGCAGATCTACTAAAGCATTTTTATCAATAGTCTGTACTGAAGAAAGCTTTGTCAACGTCCGTGACTTATCTTTCCACTTCTGTAAAACATGATACAAATGTAACTGTCTAATCTGACTTTTAGTCACAATATTTAGCTATGTGAAAGATAAAGTATAATGTCACACTATACATTTTCTTCTTTCAGCCTTTCTCAGCTTTGGAACTATAAGCCTTTGAAAGCAGATGACATACTCGATTATTATCAAGTAAATTTTTTATCTGTCATTTGATCACTTGTGACAGCAAATGAAATGTAAAAAGACTAAACATACACTAAAGAATTAGCCTGCAAAATTTTATAGTTATTGTACTGTATCCAACATAAAAAATGCAAATTATCTGTCAGAAGATTCTGAATATTTTTGTGCTTTTCAGATAAGATCAGTCAAAGTTCTGGTGATGTCACATTTCTATAGCCTCTTTCAGAGTATTACACTTCCTGTCCTGCTGAAAAAAGAAATTGTGATGTCCAAGAATCCTGCTGTAAGCTGGAGTTCTAGGACAAAAGGCTAGTGTCTTTGTGTGTTTCAGTCTCAGCTTCAAATGTTTATAGATCAGGATTTCTCCTTCTGTGAATCAATATAATTTCCCCAACTTCAGTGGAGCTATGCCAAGTTAACAGCAGCTGATGAAGCCAGTCTTTTGTTTTCTTTCACAATTCACTTTTCTTTTTCCTAAAGGTTATTTTAGGCTTTTCATGACAGTGAAACTGTTACAAAAAAACTGAGTTCAGAAGAAATGAAACTCATGAAACTGAGTTCAGAAGAAAAGAGTTCTGAAGGATGGTGACAGTGCAAAGCACTGCTTTTACCTTGTCAATATGGACCAGCTTTCTGTTTTAGAACTTACTCCATAGTTTGTAAAGTCAGAAGAAAGCACTGTTGTAATTTATTCTGATTCTCTGTATGTACAGGTCACTACAATTTCCAGGTTCAATTCTCATGTGAACTACAGCAATTAATTTATGAAATTATTGTCTCGATTTAGATATCATCAGTATTGCCACTTTTCAAGTAATACTGGGTATGTATTACTTTCCCTACTTATTTGCTTGCATGTTTCTAATCTCATTCTTTGTGTGAATATGTTGAGCTCTAAATTTCATTTGGAATCCTGAAGAGTCTCTTCCTGAAGTCTTGTTTCCTGCACAGGTACTCCCACTTCACAGCTGATTCGCTCCTTAAAGAAGTGCTTGTCAGATTGAGCTCCACAGTCAGATTGAACTCCAAGAACCTCCCCTCCAGAAGAGAAAGCGTGATATAGTGTCTGGGACAGGTCAGTGACATCTATCATTAAATCATCTCTGAGAATATAGATTAAGAGCCAGGTGGATTTCTCATTTTTCAGAGACTACCAAACTACTTTCAGGCAGTAATAACTAATGATGACTTGTGTTCTGAGATAGCTGCTGAGTTATAAAGGAAGCTGTTCATTATCCATCACCTCAGGAGCCACTCTTGCTAGGTAAAAAAAATTTTGGGCTTTGTCTTCAGTACTGAAATTACTGCAAGTTTGTCTTTGACTTCACTGGCAAAAGAGAAGTCTCATAAGATGGAATTCCTCTCATCTCACTTTAAATGTCTAAATCTAATGTACTTCTTATGTACTTTTTATAGTCAGTAAAACAGATACTTTCATGGCACATCCCTCCCATCCAAAACTTGACAGATGAATATCAGCTAGTTGAGTGTTTCAGGTAACTGTACCATGTTTTCCATGTTAACTGATTTCCATGTTAAACCTCTATATTTAACATGAGAGAAAGATGACTTTGATGATGCAATGAGGGTGCACAGGAGTATAGTATGAACAGAAAATAAGCAAAGCAAGAGTGAAGAGTAAATCTGAAGAAAGTGTGGAACAAAAAAAAAAAGAAATCAAAGAAAGGCAAAAGAGTTCTTGAGAACTAAAGACAGTAGCAAAACCCAGAGGTAGAACTACACAGAGGTGGGAAGGACTTGTAAGAGTTGCTCTGTCATCCTTTGGACAAGAGAAGTCCAGAAATGCCGGTGTCTGTGAAAATCACAAATCCAAAGAGGTTTGACAAGCAACATTTGTGTCTTATTATCAGGAAATATTTAGCCAGTTGGGATAATCTGGAAAGTTTTTTCACTGTAAATTCTCAAGGAAGAAAAAAATTCTCTGGGAAAGGCCCTTGTGGAGCGTATAGATATTAAATTCTGTATTTGAACTTGTAACTACTACCGGTTATTGCACTTCAATTACTGTTTGTGTGTGAATTTTTTTCTCTCCATACACACATATATGTAAAAACATATGTTTTTATTAAAATATTAAGCTATTACTGTCACAGAAGTAGGATACAACAAAAGGAAAAATACTGAATTCAGTAATAACATTTCCCATCCTTTTACAGTACTACATATAAAATCTATAAATTCTGAGATGGTTTATGGGGATCTTACTGCACACTGAAAATACTTTTTTTCTAAATTAAAAATAAAAAATAAAGATTATAATTCTGGCACCAGATTTTTTACACCTACATCCAAAGAACTTGCAGGTTTATTAAAGAACAGTGCAATGTCTTAAAATGTGAACTGAACCTTTTACTGAGCTGTACTGCAGACTCCACTGCTGCAATCAATACTCCAAACAGCCCTATTTTTCTTGGACAAAAAACATACATATATCTGACATTTGAGGAAGCCAGGTGAATAAATCAATAGCTTAACAAAAATGCACTTAATCATATCTATTCTGGACAGATGCAGATTGGAAAATCTTATATAGACTACATATTCCTTCCACTTAAAGCTTAGAAATGAATCTGTTTCCTAAATGACAATGTCCTTCACTGCCAAAGTAGAGTGATTGCAGTAGCAATTAAGTGTGTGCCAGCCAGCATCAGACAGATCTACTGCTTGAACTTGAATTTGGGTATGGTTTGCTGTTAGAGTACTGTGGCATGAGTACATAACAACCAACAAATTACAAGTGTAACATTACTGGAATATTTAGGAAAGATTCACACATTCACTTTAACCTTAAATCTACTGGCCTGCATTTTCTTACCTAGAGTCAGCCCAAGGAGGAATTTAATATATACATGTACTTTGTCTTTCCTTAATGGATTTAAACACTGCCGATTATCGGACATTTCTCATGGCAATGTAGGTGATCATTAATCATACATAATAGCCCTACTAAATGATTAGAGGTAACTAATGACAAAAATTTCTTTGTTCAGTGGTATGTTTGTACACAGAATGGCTGTTATGCTTAAAGGTGCTCCATTACTTGACATTACTTCATAAAGCCCTTTGAGATAACCACAGTGTGAGAGATGTTTTAGAGAAACACAATTTTATTTCTTCTCTGCTCTAGCCCTAAGCGGTTCGGTGTTATTTGAACATCAGCAACAGCGCTTCTTTACAACTTCAAAGTCCGATTCTAATCTCAAATTGGCAGTGCACCTTCGAGATTAAAAATCTGGTCACCACTGGGAGGAAGAAATAGATGTTTCCATCAGAAAAAAGAGCAGCAGGAGCTAACAAACAGTCTAATAGCACTCAATCAGAAGGTATATTAATGTTGCACTAATGTGCCTGACATGAACGCTTTTACAAGAAACACTTCAAGAAAGGCATGAGGTGAAGGATGACACCATTAAACTAGGGGAACAGTTTTGTAGCTGTTATTAACCTGGAAGAAGGGCAAGATCCCTCCCAACTGACCTTTTCAGTGAAAACCTCTGTCAGGCACTCCGCAACAATGATGGCCAGGTAACGTCTTTTATTTTCAAAATGCATAACCCTGACAAGAAGAAAATGCAAATACATGTTGGAGGTCTTTTATTTTCTATCAGTTACAGGTACTGTCTGTTTAGGAATACAGTTAGAGGTTTCTTCTTAGTAAGAACAAAAAGTATCTCTGTGGTAGAGCCAGCCTAAACCACAGAAACTGGGAAGCAGCTACAGGGTCCTGCTGGCACAGGGATTGCAGCAGTACGGGAGAGGTGCCACAGCACAGGTTCCTCAGCAGCTTCAGCCCTTCCACTTGCCCGCCCCCCCCCATGGAGCATGGGGCGACTGCTCTCCATTTTGGTTTTAGGCCCATTACGGCAAGTTTGATCAACTCAGCAAGCGCTTCCATCCTCCTGATATGCAAGAAGGCAACTCGCTGTTGTGTTTTCACCTGTGTGGTCATTCTTATTTTCAATTCACCTGTAAATCCATGACTTGGGGTAACGCCTTCAGTGCAGCACCGTATGAGATTCGCGCTCGGACTGCCAATGACTTCCACACCCGCCTCCCGGGCACCCGTCCCACACAGCCGGCGGGACGACACCTGAGAGCTCCGAAGCGAGAGGGTGGCTCGGGTGTAACTTCCAACTTCGCAGCCACCGGGGGTTTGCCCCGTAAGACGGGCACTGCTCACCCCCCCGCGTTGCGGGCCGCCGGCTCCCGTCCGCCGCGGCGAGCACCGAGGGGCGCCAGGGACTCCTCGCCCCTCAGCTTTCCGCCCTTGGAGCTGAGCTCCCCTCAGAGCCCCGGTCCGCCACTGGGCAGCGTCCCCGCAGCGGCGCAGCCGCGACTGGGGGGACCGGGGCGAGGCTCGGGGGCAGCGGGTCCCTCGGCGAGCGGCAGAGGGCGCCCCGCATTCCTCCAGAGCGGGGCCGGGAGGAGCCTCCGGCGCGTCTCGGCGCGGCCGGGGAAGGAGAGAGAGGAGAGGGAGGGAGGTGCCACGTCTTCTGCGCCGAGGGAAGTCAGCCCGCCTCAGCCCCACGTGTGACGGAGCGGGGAAGTTGCCGGCAGCCAGCTCGGACTGTGCCTATCTCCCGCCGCTGCCCGTCCTTTCCCTTCCCGTCCCTCGGGTGAGCGCAACTCCAAGGAAGGGCACGCGGCGGCCCGCTCCCGCTCGCTGTCCCGGGGGAGGCCGGCGGGGCGGTGGGTGCGGGCGGCAGCGGCGTACCGCGGGCGTTGGGAAGGGGACGGCGGGAAGCAATGAGTGGGCGCGGGTCGAGTCCGCGGTACCCCCGAGGGAGTCGCGGGGCAGCGGGCTCGGGTCCCGGGCGGGCCAACTTCCTGCAGACTTTGGCTCTAAGCTCTCTTTGCCGGGGCAGCGGGAGCGGCCCGGCGGCCGGGGCGCCGCTGCTCAAACCGGAAAGTTTTAGAAGCGGGCTGGGTGCCGCGGCGAAGAGCCGGGAGGCGAGCGTGGTTCGGCTGCGGCGGGCGAGGGAGGGAGAGAGGGAAAGCCGCCGCCTCAGCGTGTGTGGTGAAGCGGGTGTGGGGGCTGCGGGCGGCTCTCCGCGGGCCGGCCCAGCTGGCTCCGAGCCCTGAAACCAAACCGCCTCAGGTGGAGTCCCGCCGCGGGGGGAGGCCCGGGCAGCGCCGGGCCCGCCACTCCGGGCGGGGGGAGCTCAGGTGTGCCGCCGGCTTAGCGGGGCGGGCGGCGCGCTGTTAGGGTTGAATCGCAGTCCCTGAGAAGCCCCGCTGAGAGATTAATGAGGAGAATAACTCTTAAAAAGAGTCGCAGAACACTTTCAGGTTTCTTGCGTTTGTCCTTTTTGTGTGTGTTCTCAATTCCGGTTCCCCAGTCCATTTGTGCTGAGAAACGATTGAGACTTGTGTTTAAGCAGCCTGCGGGGGAAAAAAATAAATATCTCAGGAAAGCCTTAAAAGGTGACCCAGGGAAGAAAAAAAATCAAGATAATGCATTCTGAATGTAGAAATGTAGGGTTTGGCTCTCTCTTTTTTTTTTTTTTTTAAAGACCGTGTCTTTATTTGTGCGTATTTTGTTCCTGCAATGTGCTGATGCGAGTTCAGCTCATAGCTTTTTGGTTCTACTTATCGTTGGTTACCTAAAAAAAAAAGAAAATGAAAAAGAAAATGAAAATAAAAATATCTTCTGTTATGTTTCTAAACCAGATATGGTTCAAACCTCTTAAAGCAGCAGAGAAAATAAATGTTCTCCTGTCACAGACACTTTCATTCTAGGGTTCCAATCCTGCCTGAAATATGTATGCGCTTTTTTTATTGGTCTGTGTGGTACCACCCTGGGCAGGGACCTCCTGGGGTTTCCGTGTTTTTCTCAATTTTGAAAATGTGATTGTCAGTTATTTTTAGCTTTGTTAAAAATTTCCTCCTTTAAATGAACCAGAAGTCTTGTAGTAATTCCCCGGTGCCCTGTTAAAAAAACAGTGAAATGAGTTTCTCATTAGTACATTTTTAATAACTTTTTGCTCGCTCTCTTAACTGCGTTTTAGTGGCCTATTTATAACATACAGACCTCCTAGACTCAAGTTAAGAAAGCTGATTTTTAGACTGTTCTCAACCTTCATAGGAAAAATTTTACTGATCTTTGTGAGATAAACAAACTGCTCCTTGTCACAGCAATTTTAGCTGCTGCTTCCCTCATGCTTTGTGGGATAATGAGAAGGGACACCTACCAACAGGAATTTTGGGTGCAGTTGTCAAATACCCCTTATCGCGTAGGTAACTCTAGGAGCTACCTGTTTCATTAGACTTTTTTTTTCAACATGAACTTGAATGGGTCTCTTATTCTACTCCTCAACAGCTTTGGTGGAGCTGTTGACCACAAATTCAGGGTGACAGAGAAGAGCAAGGCCAGCACTGGCAGACAGACCTGACATCTTCAGTCCTTAACATGCTTAACACCCTTTTGGGATGTGATTGATGCTCACAGACTGATGGAACAGCTTTGTGTGCAATGTAAGATACTGAGCAGTGGCCACATGCCCACACCTTCCGCCTGTGAAAAACTACCTGAGCTTTGAAGCTACCCCACAGTGTCAGATTGCACAGATACAGCCCTGTGTGAGTTCTCAGCCCTCAGTCTCGCCCCTTCACTGACCACTGTTTCATTGATGCTTGTATGGAGGTGTCTACAGTAACAGAGAGAGTGGACTGTTTCCTAGCTGGTTGCTGCTATATCCATATAATACCAAAATAGTATCAAATTTTAATCTTACTGTGGTTTTCCATGCATTAAATAGACAGTGAAATGCTTTTGCATATATATATATATATACACACGATATAAACCCTGATTAGGTGATGAGAGCTAGCTTATGGGATGGTAGTTAAATTATACAATAAATCTTTTTGTCTTGGCACTTAATGTGTAATATAATGCAGTTTCCTTGTTGATTTTTGTTACAATTTTTCCTCCTCCATTCTCTTTCTCCCTTGCTTACTACTTTGAAGACCAAAAAGGCTTTTTCCCAGTGCTGTGTGTGCTACTAAGAAGCAGTGTGGTAAAGGAGCTGGAAGAATTTCTGCCTGAAGAGTCAGGGGAGGCCTGCCCTGGTTCAGCAGGTAGTAACTGCTGTCAGGGGGACTGCCCTCAGAGAGCAACACATTGATCTTTTACAGTGGTATCGGGGTTTGAGAGAACTGAACAGTAATTTGCTATGTTGAGTTAGGCTGGGTTTTGGTTTTACTGTTAACAGCTGTGCCCCAACTACACCCAAAGCCATATGGGCCCTTGGAGACTAGATCTGGCATCTCTTGATTCAATTACTTTGGTCCATGTGCTCTAGAATAAAGTTATCTCTGGACTGGTGTCTCCATCATGTACTGCAAGAAGCATCTACAGGTGGATCAATGTCCTTGATATCCAGTAGCAATTTGTGTTGCATGCCAATATGGATGTCTGGAAATCTTATACTTGGAGAAAAGTCCCACAAAGAGATCTTGGCTGTTGTCTTCTGTGGAGGTCCCATAAGATTGATAAGTGCCATCAGAGCAACAGTGTGGCTGCTCCGTAAGACCACGAGTTCTGTAACAGGGGGCACATGGAGATCCTGTGTGGTCTCCATGACTCTGTGGTTCTGTGTTGTTCCTTTTGGTTGTGGGGTTATTTTTGGGGTATTTTTTTTGTTTGTTTTGTTTTTAANGTAAAGGTCTTAACTGCTTGCTACCTTAGGGAAATGTACTGTTAAAAATGCTGTAACTGTCTTGGCAGGAGTGGCAGGCCATGAGGTTGTCTAATAAAACTCTACAACAGTGCAGGCCTCCTTCCCCTCATTTTTTTTTTGGGGGGGGTTGTT
>VXBZ01006684.1:0-16383 GCA_013399135.1 Heliornis fulica
TATTTATTTATTTATTAAATAAAATTATCTGCATTCTGTCTTTGGAGACAGATTCAGACCAGAGCCCTATGGCATTGTCATAATCACATAATGGTAGAAGTTGGAAGGGAACTCTTCAGGTCATGCAGTCCACCGCTCTGCTCAAGCAGAGTACCAGTCTCAGTCAAGTACCTAGACTCAGGACCACATCTCTGTTCCAAGGAAGGAGACTCCACCAACTCTCTGGGAAACCTGCACTTGTGCTCGGTCACCCTCACAGGAAAAAAAGGGCTTCATGATGTTCAGAGGGAGCCTCCTATGCTCTGTTTTTACACACATTGCATCTGGACTTTTCACTGGGCACTAAAAAAGAGCCTGGCTATGTCCTCTTTCCACCCCTGTTTTAGGTGTTTGCACACATTGATGAGATCCCTCTGAGCCTTCTCCTCTCTAGACTGAACATCCTCAGCTCTCTCAGCCCTTCTTTATAGGAAAGATGCTCCAGCACCTTAATCATCTTCATGGTCCTTTGCTGGATTCTTTCCAGTAGCTCCAAATTCAGTCACTCATACAATTTTAAGGGTAAAATTTAGCATTGTGGCTTTTTTGTTTGTTTGCTTCTTTTAATCATTCTGGCTATTTCAGGAACACATAAAGAGGAAAAGTAATGAGAAAATAAGAATATCTAATTTACTCTCAATTTCTTTTTTCCTTTTAGATCTGCCTAAGAGGCTGTGGTCTTGATCTAAGTCATCTAAGAAATGAACAAAGAAACGATTTACATGGGAGATTGATGAGTGTAAGGGCCTTTGGTAATATGGCAGTAAGTACCATAGAAATGTTATAAATACCTGAAAATTCAGCACAGAGAGATGCATGGGCAAAACTCCAAATGGTCGTTGCTATTGTAAGATGGAAAATAGAGCCCTTAATGGGCAAAACCTCTGCCTGTTATTGGTAAGAAGCACTAAAAGTAGCCATTCTTAGGAGCACTTGTGGTTGACTAGCACTTGTTATGCTACAGGAGAGGGGTAGTAGTCCTGAGGAAGAGGTTTTCTTTGTCATATCAGCAGTTTTAAGTGGAGTGCAGATGCTTTATGCTTCCAGGCTTGGTTACATTAAACGATGTATTTAGCACAGTGAAGAGGATTTTTTTTTTTTTTAAAGTAAGCGATGTGTTAGGAATTAATGGTGTGACTAGTGAAATTTTGCTTCTCTCACTTGTAGAAACTACAGGCACTTTTCACTTTTGCAACTGTTTGTAATTGAGATAGGTGTAAAGTCAGATATTTTCACAGAAGTTACACAGGCCAGAGTATACAATAGCAATTAAGTATTGAGTGTGCATATGACTAATTAATTACTGCCATAAGGAAACATATGTTTTGGTTCCTTCCTGGAGCCAATTACCACATGCCTGTGTTATAAGGCAGAATGAGAAGCGGCCCCATGCTGAAATAGAAGTTCATTACAAAACAACATGACAAAGAAGGAATCAAGTATATGCTGACCAAGCCAACTATTACAAAGCTACAACAAAGGAAAAAAAAAATGTCAGGTAAAGTTCTGCACTGAAAAGAGAGCTCTAGCTGCCTTCAATGGGCAACTTCAGATTGTAGGAGTACTTGCACTACTTTTTATTTTTTTATAAATTAATGCACGATTCTTAAACACACCATAGGGTTGAATATATGGCCCAAAGCTGAAAAAAGCATATAGATTCTAATGATCCCATCAAGATTGGAATGGAGCTGGGTTTCGATATTTCCATTTTCTTTGCTAGGTTTGGGTTCATATTTTCAGATTTACAGTGTCACTTAGATTCAATCCATGCTTCAACCCAAGCTGTGGTTCTCCTAGTTCTTTTCTTAGCCTGAAACCAGGTCATTCCCATTGAGAAGAAATCTGAGCAAAACTGAGCATCAGTATAAATATATACAGTGAGCTTTTGGCCAGGCTGCCTCTAAAAGTTAGTGAGGACACAAGTCCAGGTTTGCCAGCTGGCACAAGGGCTGGGGTTTGCTCACTTCTGTACTTCCCAAGGATAGAAGAGACTTTCCAGTCCTTCCTCACTTTTAAAGGCTGCAGAGATGGTCACTTTCTCAGTCCTTATTCTGCTGGGATTTCATTATCCTCAGAATATTGTCTCCTTGAAAGATTTTTCTTCAAATGATGTAACTTGGCTATAAACTACAGTTGCAGAAGTCAGGTACAATTATATGGCTTAGTTATATCTGCCACATAAATTATTTTCCAAGCAACATTAAAAGTAGCATGTGCTCAGTCACTGAGAACATGGGTAGAGTTTAGCTTCAGCTTGGCAACTGAATGTTGGCAGAAACTTTGTACCATATTCATTGAATATTTGCACAAGCAGGGATTACGTCAGCAACAGTAGTACAAATTTGTTAAATACAGAAATGCCTTCCAGCAAAATGACAGAGTGAGTGGTAATGCTTTCTAATTCTGTGATTTGCTTCAAACATAGCTTGGATATTATTTTACTCAATTCCTAACACGAGGATGTGGCAAGTGGCAGTATGTTTAAAATAAATGTCTTCAGATTTCTCCAAACTTCCGTTCTCACCTTGCAAGAATACACTTCGCCAAATACATTTCCACTCTAAGATGCTCCTATCAGACCTGACTGAATGGGATTTCAAAATCTTTAACTTGGCTTTGTGGTGAGAATATTCATGCATACAAATCCATAGTTTACTCACATTTAACATCATCCAGGTACACATTTTTCCTGTGCACTCATTCATGGGAAATGCAACACAGATGAAAAACCCATATAGGCTCATGTTTTTTATATTTGACCATCTGTGCTTCTTGCTGCCAAGAAAAAGTCCTTTGCCTTTGCTCATATAATTTTATCGACACTCTTGGCAGGTGGGGCTTTTATTAGCTTTTTATTATTTTACCTACCCTTAGTCCTTGCCTCCCCTCTTTAGCTCCATGACAGTATTTTAAGAATATGCTCCCCCATCTTCCCTGCTGTTATTTTGCCACTGATCATTCTGCTTAGCCATTTTGTTTCCCCATCTTGACAGCTGCTGTCCCCTCTGGCTTTTCTGTTTCCACCCTGTGGCTTGTGAAGACTGCTGCTTTAAATCCGGGCACTCTTCATTTCTCCCCCACCTCCTCTGCCTTGACTTGAGGGATCTGTGCATCCAGTGGAAGGCCTACTGATGCCGTGGATCCCTGGGGATCACCCCGCTGCATTAACAGCCATCTTGGGGTTTGTTCATTAAAACTGTATTGCTTACAGCTTGAAGGTGACTCCCTGCCAAGGAGGTTGGTGACTTGGTAGTGGTTAAAACAGCCAGCATGAAGAAATAAGGAAAGAAAGCCTGGGCAATAGTGTCTAGAAGTGACAGTCCCTTTAATTTCTGGGTTAGCTGAGGTGTCCCCATGTTCACATGATCATGACCCACCTGCAGAGCCCAGGGTAAGCCAAGACTGCTGCAGGGCTCAAGCAGTGAATGTCTCTCCCCGGCAAATACACCCAGCGTCTTTCTGTCAGGGCCCTCTCTTCTCTGAAGGAGGGGTCTCTGTATCTGCCCCTAGCACATTGGCACAGTCAGCCTCCTGCCCACGCTGCCATTTTGAGGAAAGCCAAGGAGGCCTGTGAGCACACCTGTGGGGCCTGGCTTTGTTGGTCCTCTGTAGGGGTTGGCCCAGGTGTGCTGCTGGGTGAATTAGGGCCTGCCCAAGCTTCTCTTGACAGGGTCAGTACTCACTGGGAAGCCTGGTCCCGAAGCTCTAAGGCATCCTCCCGCACCTCAGTTTTTCACATGCAAAGTGCTGCTAATTGTGCTTTTCACTTCTAATTTTTATTTCCAAACTCCTTTGGCAGGGCACTGTCTTGTGCAGCACTCTTGGTGTGCTACCAATACTGCGAGAAGGTGCTGTGCATAAAAAGGAAAGGCCTTGGAATTCTTTCAAGGAACAAATGTTCAGTTCTCGATCCAGAAACACGGTTGGCACTCACAAAATCATCATTAAAATATCAACAAAGATTTCTTTAAAATCATCTTCACTTGTTCAGGCTCTGATCCACAAAGCTGTCTACTGTTTCCCAGTACATCTGTAATGACGGGGTTGTAATAAACATGTAAACAATGTATCACATCTTTAATAAACTAGACAAAAGAAAAATCAAGATCATGTTCACAACCCATTTAACAGAAACTCATCAAATAAAATTATTTGCTCTAATTGTGGTCTCCTGGATTTTGATTTGTTGCCAGACAATACTATTTAATGCTCTCAGAAATGAAGAATTGGTATTCCAGTGGCACAATATATCAGAGCAACATCAAAGCCATTTATAATCTGTGTGGCTGAGCTGCACATGAGGTTTTAAGAAAATACTCTGTTTAAACACACTTAGTTGTGGGGAATTTTATGTTAAGCATTATCAGGGATAACAATATTTCATTGGAGGCAGATGACTATCCAGAAACATAATTAATCATGATTATTTATGTCATACCTAATTATCAGGAAATAACCCCAGGGATACACTTCAGTCATATTTCAAACCTTGCAGACTATAATTACTTTGCTTTGTGTTAAATATTCTTCCCATACTCTTGAAGTAGTTTAGAACATATTTATAAGAAAGAAGGTCAAAGGGATAGAAATAAGTAATGTACAATCAAATAATGAAAACATGCATTTGCAGAAGTGCTGAGTTATTATGAGGTGGTATATTAATTTCATTTTCTTTATAATTAGGTAAAAGAAATGGCTTCTGACTGTAGCTTTTAATATGTGCACACACTAGCATAACAGCAAGGGCCTTAAAACATTGGCCGTTTAAAATTCTGTCCATGTTGTGTGAAGTGGATTAAAAGTTGGGAAAAAAATACAATCCTACCTAAGGGTCTGAATTCTCAAAGATGTTTCATTTGTAAATTTTGAAAGCTACTTCCAGTGAGGACCTTTCATATTCTAAGGCGTTTCATAGCTTCTGGTGTTTCTGTAAAAATATTTAGATGTATTTCTGGTTTATTATTTATAACCCATTGTGTGTAATTAAAGCATTTAATAGGAGTTGTAAAATTAGGTAGGCAGTGAGCATGAGTATGTATGTGTGTAATTTACATTCCCGGTTGTTAATGATATTGGATACCTTTAAAATGAAGAAAGCATAAGACTGAACATAAGACCTGAAAACATGCGCACACTTGTGGACCTAAGCTATAATTTTATTGAAGGGCATACCACACAACAAAGTCATTCCTGTATAAATGAAAACCTGGCCATTTATTTTTATAAATAAGGGTTTTTTTCCCCTTGTTTTTGTTGATAAAAAAGACAACAACATATTTTCAGCACCGCTGTAGCCAGAGGCTGTTTTTGGGAACACAGTTCTTGCATAACAGATTTGCAGAGCTATGCTGGAATGCATGTCATTATACTGCCTGGGAAAGTAGGTTGAGGGGTGGCTTGACTTCGGGGATTGGGTAGTGCTTTTTTGGTTTGGGTAGTGCTTAAAAAAGTTATGTGTGACCAGGCCCAAAATTTGAAGTATATTTGCTTATTTGGTTACATGACGGAGTAAGAGTTTGAAGTTACTCATTCAGTGCCACATTTTGGTGTGCACTTAATGTTGATGTAAAGTTGGAGTCTACTGACCTCAGTTCACATGGTTACTGCTATGTATAGCATTAAATATGGTTTATACCAAGACCAGAAAGAAGCCTCGGGAGAGCTCTTGTTGAACAGACTCATTCTGGCTTCAGTGAACTGCCCGGGGACTAAATCCCCATCCAGCTGCCGTGTAGTGAGTGCTGAATCTCCTCTTGGTTTTGGTGGGAGTGCTTTAGGATCTGGGTAGCTTCACTCTTGAGGCCTAATCTTACGTAGATCCCATTGATTTTGGAATTGTGTTTTGCTAAAGCTCTTGTTGTGACTTGTCTGTGATTCAGTTAACCAAATTGTGAAGTGTTGTGACAGCCACATCACTGCAGTGACATGCCCATGCCCTGGTTTTAACATCTATGTATTTCATGACAGTTTTGAAGCCTCTGCAGGGTTTGACTTTACAAAACAGTCATTGAAGTGAAATTAGAGGATTAGTCTCTTTACTAAATTATTCAACCTGCTAAATTTTAAGAAAAAAAAATAATAATGAAGGGGATGCTATTTTTAAATGCTGAAAAGGAATGCCTCATGGTAAGGTTCAAAGTCAACAATCTCCTTGTAACACTGGGGCAGATAAATACAGAAGTTGTTTGCCAGCATTTAATGCAGAGACAGCACTTAAAGTCCATTATGGATAAATGACAGTGCACTGTTTATCTGAACCAGTGATGAAAAACAATGTGCGCATTTGATCTGCAACCCTGTATCTTTTGTGAATAATCGTATGTGGAAATGAATATTACCTGAGGAAATATTTCCAAAACAAATGTCTGATTTTTTCCTACCTCTTGTTCTGAAAGGTATTTTTCTCCTCTCTTTGCTGTCCTTAGCTGGACTTTTTCTTTTTTTTTGGTTTTGGTTTTTTTTTTTTCCCCCAACTACTATTTGAAACATCATTAGAACAGAGGGCAAAGTGTTTGGTTAATTGAACATTTAATTAATTAAACCAACTAATATTGAAAGCCAGTGCTATGAATTGATCACTTCTACTTGATGTTTTTCCCCTCTATTTTTATCCAATTCTCTGAGATTTCTGAGCACTAGTGTCAAAGCTGTGCACTGCTTGTTGCTGCTGATGGACAGGAGCAGCCTTCCCTTAATAAAGCACTAAGGTGGAAAAAATGATCTAGTAACTTTTTAGAGAACATTAAATGTTTCATTTTAATATTTTCTTTCCTACCAACCTACCAGCCTCCAAAGGGAACCCCTAGGTAAGATGCAGCAAAGCTTCTATGTATGAAGCAGTGAGTGGATGAGGTGAGGAACTGTCCATCTTCCAAAGGCTTAGGGGAGTTCAGCTACCTGCAGCACATGGGATATGAGTACACAAGGAAAAAAAAAAAGGAAGAGAAATCTAGAAAAGGGAAAGTGGCCTGTTGTTCTAATGGTGCAGGTAGGAGCCTGTGGCATATGCTCTTCCCTTGGAAGAAAATGTGACCACTTCTCAGTGCTTTCCTCCATGTGCCATTTATTATTTTACATCTTCTCTATCTCCAAGGGTGTTTTTTTTTCTGCAGGAAAAGGGGTTTGGCTCATGGCATCCACTCTGTGTTATTGGTCTCGGTGGTTCCAAACCCTGGAGTGTGACTTCAGTGAGAAATTCACTCCAAGCATAAACTGGGAAAAATAATCTAAAATTTCTTTCTAAAAACTGCAACCTCTAGTAAGGAAAAAAAAACAAACCAGAAAATGCTGGCAAATAATCTGCTGTTTGTATACAAATTACTTCCCACCTTTTTATTTCAAGTTTTCCCAGAGTAGAAGCCTATCTTTTGTTCTGCAAATGCTCTCTTGGAGTCTTCTGGAGCCACAGCAATGAAGAGGAACTATTTTTTAATTACTGCCTATTTGGATTGTTTGAAAACTTATGAAAACACAACATATCCAACTTGTAGATTATTTTAAACTCTTCCTGGACCCTGTTTGCAGTTTCTGAGGATCAGAAACAATCTGAGTGAAAAAGGTTTTTATATGGTACCAGGTTACATATTTTTAACAGCCGTATTAGCCACTGTAGATAGTGTATTTACTAGTAAATTTATTTGAAGTGTACGATAGGTGCATCTGTAAAGGTATCCAGCCATACATCCTTCCCAAAGGAGGGAAATAGGGAAGCTTATATAAATGAGCACCTATGTGCCATTTTCCTGTTATTCTGCTTTGTCTTGAATTCTTTTAGGATAATTTTATGTAATTATTTAGATCTTGATAATACCTTGGGTTGGTTTTTTTTCTATTAGTCCACGGAAGTAATGACCTTGAACACTAGATTCATCCCAGACACCTTTGGTCATTTGGAACATATAGGTTTTCTCTGTATTCAGTGTAGAGAGACAGTGAGGTCCAGAAGGTTACAGAGCCCTGCTGTCTTTAGAAACTATTGCAGCAGGGCATGTTGTTAGAGAGCCTGAGCCTCCCCAGGACCCCCTAACTTTAGTGTCTGTGTATCCCGGAGCTGAAGTACCCACACCATTATACACCTGTTGCACAAGAAAACAAACTATGTACCTTCTTAAAGAAGCTTCAACCTCTCTGTTTGAATCCTCATTTAATGTGTCAAGTCCTCTTATCCTGTAGGAATTCTGCATAGTTTTAAAGAATTTTCTCTAAGGATTTCATAACGTTGATGCATTTTCAGACTTGATAATTTTTCCATTTATTTTCTTAACACTCCCCTAGTTTTCTGGGCACTCCAGGCACCTCGTTTGTAAGGAGAGAACAGTAGCAGGAATCTCTGCCAACAAGAGCACCTGAACTGCTCTACAGGAAATTAGCAGCTAACAGGGCTGTGAATAATGAAGTCAAAGGCAATTCTCTCTCTTGTGTCCCACTGGAAGTCCAGCCTAGTAGGTAATTATGGATGACCTCTACATACATGGTACATAGAATCATAAATATGTTGGGTTGGAAGGGTCCAAAAGTCATCTAGTCCAACCTGCACTAAGCAGGGAAAGCACTGACTAGATCAGGTTGCTCAGAGATTCATCAAGACTGCCCTTGAATGGCTCCAGCATGCATAGAGGCATAGATTATAGCCATCAGTACCATACCTTTTAGTTCAAAGGAATCAACAAAAAGCTTGTCCTGTGTTTTTCACTTGATACTGATGCAAGCTGAATTTTAATGATTTTTTAATGATTTTTTTTTGTAGTGGTGGAGGCTCATTTTAGGATATTGCAAATGTTTGGATTTAATTTCAATACTGTAAATTAACATATTGGAAAAATATTTGTGATATTTTAAAGTCAATATTTTCAATTTTTTAATTTATAAAATATCATTTTCTATTAAATTTTAATTTATAGATATGTTTTCCTGATACACATAGAAGGAATAAAAATATTTTATAAAATCTTCAGATTGGAATTTAGAAGTCTGTTTTGGGTAAAATGAAACATTTTTGAAAACTTTTATTTTTTAACTTAGTGATTCACTACAAATTGTCATCAAAATGGCAAGAACAAGCAGCTGGAAGAGCTCTCCACCAACTGTTAGCAGCTGAAAGCTGCTTAAAGACAGGAAATTGTCTTTATTTCTAAGATTTCTAGACTAGTTTTCCACTTTCTCTCCTCTATTTTACTTTTTATATGCTCATTAATAGCTGGATATTTTGCTGAAAAAATACAAATGGGTGTGTTTCTTAAAGGCAATCCTGAAACAATCAATAATTTTGTCTGCTGTTAGATAGACCTAGACTCTGGGTGGAAATAACAGTAGAGAAAAGAACAATATAGGATTAACAAGTGTTTTGATTGCGTTGCTTGTTTAATTCTTCTAAAATACAACAGTATTTTGCAGGATTAAACAGGAGTCTTTATTTAAGGAAATCCACATCAAAGGCTTAGTCTCTGTTCTTTGCTTCTTTTTTTTTTTTATCTTCTTGCTTTTTTACTTCAATCTTTTTGCGGGTGTCTTACCCTTTCCCCCTCTCCCCCCCATATCTCTCGCTTGCATGCATTTTCTGCGTTTATGCAGTGTTCGATACTCGGGTCCCAGAGCACAATAATTTTTTAAGACCCTCACCAGAACCTACTGAAGTAAAACGAGCATCTTTCATTGACCTCAGCAAACATTGTTGTTTAGAATGAAGTTTCAGATGTCAATTGAGCATTGCGATAAACTCTTTCAAGTGTAAACTTGGTAGCAGTATAGCCCCTTCTCTTTATGTCACTTCATTACGTCTCATTGTGAAAGGTCAAAGCAATAGCGAGTGATACATTTCCTTTTATTAGGGAGCAGTGACAGGGAGCTATTGCTTAGGTTTGGTTTGTCCTGACTGCTACTGTCAATGTCACTGAAATGCAGCATGGAGATTAAAACATGGAAAGAAAATACACTAATTGTGAGGTGCTGTACTTATCTACTGACTAACGGGACCCTTTCTCGAGGCTGTGTTCCCCGTGGCTGCTGATGTGCTCTGGCTGGACATGGCTGAACCTTAGAGATTTCTTTCAATCTGGACCTTCATGTCTGAGTAATGATGAAATCTTCAGAGCAGGGAACTCTTCAAACCCAAATGTACGTAAGAGAGCAAAGTATTAATTCAGCAAACATGACACAAGAGAGCACATCTGTTGGTTCATAGCTGGTTCCTTTATAACAACTCTGCAGTACTCTTTTCCTAACCCATAAATGTCACTGGAGAACGTGAAGTATTTTTCACTTCCTAAAAAATAGAGACTTTACATCCCTACTTCCAAAAACTCTAAGTTTTATAATTCGATTCCGAATTGCAGTAAAATGCTGAAAATCCAAAATCCCCAATAAAAAAGGATACTGGCACAAAGTTTAATGATAAGTTTGGCAGGGCACTGTTCTTTGCTAAAACTGAAACACTCTGCAGGTATTTATACCTTTTTATTTTACTTTGCATTAACAATTTTATAACATATGGTAATTTGCAACATATTTTGAAATAAACACTCATGTTGAAACTGAGCATCAAAACACATATTTCTGAGGAAAATGAAACCCTATATTTTTACTGAGCCCAAATTTATTTACTTATTTATTTATTTCCAAAATCAAAGCTCTTCTTCAAAACCTGTCAAGCTTAAGGGATCAGCATGTTCCCTCGGGATATTTTCTAATAGCTCTAGTTGTTTGACAACGAGGGTCTTGCACAGCAGTTGCCTCTATCCTGATTTGGGCTTTAGATGCTGCCACAGTGTAAATAGAGAATAAGAGAAAGTAGTATTCAGAAGAGGCATAAGAAAAAAAAGATAAACAAGGAAAGCTTGAGTTTACGGCAGCGTGCCTCCAAACTTTCAGTTCCCCGGTGGTCAGGTTCCGTTTGGCACTTAGTCTGCTTTCATACATACATACATGCATATGTTTCTCCTGAGCTAACAAATATTTCATCTTCTTCTCCTTGAGGATGAATTTGGAGGGGTGAATGAAAATGAAGACAGTGTGTGTGTGTGCGAGGTATGACTTCAGGGGTTGCTGAGCCCTTCAAAAACATGTTAAAAGCAGCTCAGATAAGTAGAGGTAAAAAAAGCTTGGAAAGAAACATGATGCTGGCAGGAGAGAAGGCTTTGGGGGCCTCATCTCAAAAGGAACAGTCAGCTAAAATTCACTCTTGAACTGGTGGGGGAAGAATGCTAACAAGAAAGAGCAAACAAACCCCGGCTGGTTTGCTAATGTCCTGATTTATGTACCGCATCAGGGCTCCCTTTTTGCTTCCCTGCATCTTTCCAGATCTGCTGCTGTGGATTTCTATAGAGGAGCTGAGCAGCTGGAATTAACCTTGTGCCCATGAATGAAGTAAACGTTTCACTGAAAAAGGAAAAAGAAAAGAAAAAAAACAGATGAAAAAGAGAGAATGCAAGAGAGACAAATGAGACGACACACTGCCAGTTGGTTGACTACAGTCTTTATTAGCCAAAAAAAAAGTGATCACTTAGGTGGTGGTATTTGAAATGGAACAAACTAGTATTCTACAGATCAAAGCACTAAGAGGAGGAGAGAAGCAGCAAGGAAAGGAAATGTTCATATTACCTAGTCAGCTAAAACATCGAAACATCCACCTGAAGCTTGAAACTACCATGTTATGCAAGTGGGAATAAGATTAAAGACGTGGGTCTTTCTGATTACATGCAACTGTTTCTGCAGCCACCTGATGGAGAGCAACCACCGCCCGATAACTATGCCCTGTGTGAGACCACAGCGTGACTGCGCGGTGCTGCCAAGCAGCGCCGCCCGACGTGGCTATCCAAAGCTCTGTCATCGTGCCAACTCCACGGGTATATCTAGGCTGTAAATTCATTTAAAAACACTCCTAATGACTTGCTTGCATTGAATCAATCAAAATTCATTACAGAGGTAATAAAGACATGTTAGAAACCGCCACAGATTTTCTTAATCACTCCCTTGGTCTTCCAGTTCTTTGGTACCCAGACACAACTTGAGCTGTTGAGCACGTCCTAATATCTGGGTGAAGTGAGTGAGCAGGTGGGGTGTCATGAAAAGGCACAAAAATATTTCATGCTGACTACGCAACAGGCTGCTCCTAGATTAAAAAACAGCTGGCTGAAAACAGACTGCATCGTTGCATGCTGCATATTTAAATGGCCTAAAACCCACGCTAAAAGAGCATGTGTGCAGGTGCCCAAAAGCATGCTGATGCCAAGGAGCATCAGCACATGGTCTCTGCCTGTGTAGCATTTACTAATGTTGACATAGCAATTCTCCTATCTTACTTCATTCTTTTCCTGAACCTGATAGTACTGCTTGCCTTCAGCTCTACCCAAGTCAGTAGAGAAAAAAAAAGAAATACATTCAGGAGCTTATCCCATTTCTTCCTTGAATCCATCTTGGGTCACTTTTCCGTATTATTGAAGGCTGTTACCAGCAAGCTGACCAACTTTGCTAAGGTCCCAATGCGCACAGAACCAAGAAAAGCTATGCTTTTCTTTCTGACCCAACACTTGGCTCCCTTTACTAGATTGAGGTGTTACTGGGTTCTAATGGTCGAATAAGAAACCTAAAAGTAAGAGAAAGGGTCTAGAAATTGGGGGTGAGTTTGGGAAGGCACTTAAAAATATGGAAGAACATGAATACAGAGAAGGACAAGAGGTAGGGAAGAATTTAGGTAAGAGAGTAGTATAGGACTGACCAATCTATATGTATTTGAGGAGTGTAGAGCCACATATCTTCCTGAGAAGACCAGGAGACTGCTCATAAGTGTCCAAAGATCAGGACTGCATGAAGACAGTTGGATTAAATTTGTATGGTCTAGGATGGGAGGTTGAGGGAAGACATCTGGGCAAAGCAGAAGAGATAAGCTGACTTTCTGGCTGTCTTATTGACCCTTGGCATGGCCTAAGACACATTGGTTAGTCTTCCTCTCTTTATTTTCCCACGTCTGATGTCCTGTTTTTGTGGAGTTATTGGGCCAAGAAGTTCATCCAAGGTTATAAGTTCTTCAAAAGGCTTTGACGTTAAGACTCATATACATAGCAACATAGGTAAGACTTGTTTATCTGCGTGTTCCTGTAGCATCTGTTCAATATGTATCTCTGGGAAGGAGCATGATACAGAGGTACATGGTCCTCATGTCTTGGCTAACGAATCTGGAAATTGTAGCCCGGACAGCAGAGGCCCACACTGTCAAAACAGGAATCTCTAATTCTGATGATCTAACCTGGGTCTGTAAGTGTGATAGCAAAGGATAGGATGGTTTATCCCTATTTCTATTTGTAGACAGAGGAGAAAAGGATACAAGTGTGAGTATGTGCAGGTTATCTACACGCATGAGTAAATTTGGTGCAATTAATGCGTTTAGGAGAGGTTTGGAGAAGAAAAGGCTGCCAAGACAAGAGGCTGTGTTTAGTGAGAGTCTGGCATTGGTAATTTTGTGGCTCTGGAAAGGGATTACCTGAGAATTTTGGTGATAGAGGGGACAGGGTAAGAGAGATTGAGTGGGGCAGGGAGGGAGTGATGAGAAGGAGCCACAAAATGGGAACCATGAAAGCAAGAAAGGAGCACTCCAAAAGGAGGGAGAAGTAGTGTTGAAGAAACAGGGAATAAAGAAAGGAAAAAGATAAGATAGGACAAGAAAGAAGAACAAAGAGCAACCACTTCTGCACTGGATAGAAAAAATAATGACCTTAAGGAAAAATTAATTTAAAAGGCATCTGGAAAGGGAAGATGGCAAAGAGAGAAAAAGAAGAGAACAGAGTGAAATAGCAAAGAGAAAGAGGGAGACAAAGTACATGCAAAGGAAGTTTTCAATTAACGCAAAGGATAGAGATATCTACAGAAAAAGAAGAAAAAAAGCATATGGATGAAATACCAGAGACAGCCATTTATGGAGGTTCCTCCAGGCTCAGATTTTTATACCATTTTTTCACTACTGACATTTTAAAGTGTAACACAGTTCTCCCCTCCTGGTTGTTCTGCACAATCTGCCTCCCCACGGCCCTGCACGGCCCCCCAGTGCCCCCACCCTATGATTACGTATGCCATGTCTCCAGTAACACAGAATAATGTAATACACATTTCCCACATTTATATTTCTATCTTGGCTCATTTTTTAATTGTTGTTTTCTACTGACACTGATTCCCTTGTTAAAACACTCTTTTTGTCTTTACTGACTGCAGGTTTCTGGCTGACTATTTCTCTTTTATCTGGGGAATTATTTTTTTGGTAGAGCTGTTGGCACCCAGTCACTGTGCATTTGCTCTGCAGCTCTCAGCACCACTTACCACACGTACCTCTCAAGGAATGACATCTCTTTCTAGGGAAAAGCGGTGGTGAGAACTTATTCAGGCTATATTTGCCATGAGTTTGTTCATGGACAATATGTTTTATGAAAACTGTTGCAGTTTATTTTTCACACAGATGACTCCTATGAATTAGCTTTTGTCAGACAGATACGGAGTCATCACTTCCCATTCAGGTTCCTGACACCAGTGAAGTCTGTGGGTCGGGACTCTTCATTAAAGAAATTGGATTATAAAATGCATCTGTCTCAGACAAAGGTTTAGTTAATGGCAGTAAAATATAATGAGAATCTAAAAGCTCTGATAACTCTGATAATTTTTTTGCTGTTTTGAGTAGCTTGACCTGCTGTTCTGCATTGTGACTTCCTCCAATTCTCTGTTCTTATTCGGGAAGTTAATATAATGAGAGACACAGGAAGGTGGATAATAGTCCTGCCTTCAGCATCTAGGTGGCAATATGGAGAGTAGTTTTTAAAGGGGACCACAGGTCTGCTGCATGGTTGGACATTATACTTTTTACGAGCTATGCATGAATGTGATACGTACTATGGAAAACCTCTACGGTCAACTTGACATGGAAGGGGTATAATGAAGGGATCATTTGTCCCATCTCATTAAACCAAATGACGAACTTGGGATCACAACTGTTTGAATTTCCTATGTTGCACTTGAAAGTAGGAACTCAGAAGGGGCATGTGCACTTGAACAAACTTCAGTCTTGCTAGTGCAGAAGCAAATGGCAGTGGAGATGTGGTAGCCCAGACTGCAACATCAGATGGGTCATAGAAACTTCTTCCAGCTCATAGGAAAGCTCATGTCACCTGCATGTATCCTATAGGTGGTTGCATATGGGGGAGAAGCTGTAACTATCTGTAAATTGGAGATAGGATGCCTGAGTGGTGTGGCCATTCCCAGTGTGCGTTTTCCCCTCACCCTCAGAGGTAGTGAAATGACAGGTCCTGCTTCTGCCCAGATGTTCTGCCTCTGAGATTATGATGGGCACATACAGCCAAGACTTGGATTTGAGAAACTGGGCACACAGCTTCCATCAGTTTTTAGCAGGAATGAGGCACCTCAGAATTCAGCTGCAAGGAGTTCTGAGCTTGTGCCAATTCCATGGTCTTCACTTGAGGCAGGAGGTGCTTACTCACTTTGCTGGGACTCTCAGGATCTCCCATGGGAAGACCTTAGATGTAAGACCTTCTTTCACTGCCAGCAACCCTCAGACATCTCTTTTTTTATGTGATGCTGATGGAGTTTTCTTCCATACAGTCTTAATGCCTGAGCTAACTGTTCCTTTCCCTAAACCAGGAGGAAGAAACTCCTGGGCTGCAGTGAGCTGTGGACAAGGCTTTTGAGGGGGGATCAGAGCCAGAAATCTTTCAGAATGGAAGAGAAGGGCCATGAGGATGGAGCATAGATGGAAAGGAAAGGGAGAGCTCCAACCAGCCAGCTCATGGTTCAGGCTTTGAAGCACCATCAGTCAAAAGAGATGTCTGGAAACACAGCCTTCCATCAAAGCTCTCCCACAGAAAAATGGTTTCAGGCCTCCTTGTCAAACTGTGGTAGATGGCAGGTGTGTTTTAAGGATATAATTTCTTTCTCTACTAGTAGACTTGTTCTGTATGGGACTGGTGAGAGAGGGAAATACAGTGAGGGGAAGGGAAAAATGATGTGTGATAAAGCCTGTAGCAGATGGATGCTCCTTCTATTTAGGATTTACCGGCTGACTGTAGTAGGTACTATAGGATTTGTAAGCAAATTTGGACCTCTTTATTGTCACCACAGGGGAAGATGGCATATGAAACTGTGAAGGTCTGTAAAAGTAGTTATGCAGGTCACATAGGCAACATCCTTTATGGCTGTGTACATCCCATTAAGTTAAAGTACAGAAACAACTGTTTTCCTGTTTCCACTCTTCTAAATGTGTGATTTATTTCTGTATATAGTGAATAGGAGGTAAAGGGAAAAGTAAGTGTGCTTGGGGTTTTTTTACCTACACACTATACATATGTGGGA
>VXBZ01006684.1:16408-196548 GCA_013399135.1 Heliornis fulica
GGGGCAGGGGCTGTGCGTTTGAGTGTGCAAATATTTGAGTTCTAGTACAATAAATCCAGCCTGACCAAACTGTTTGTCTGCCTCTGAGAGATTTTGTATTAAGCCTTGTGTTCTTACAATCTCACAATGATCTCAGATAAGCAAACTGCACCTTTATGAACAGAAGAAAATCTATTGTTCTGGTGTTTATTTGCATATCTAGAAAGAAGTGTGATCTCATTCTCCATTCATTGCCCTGTTTTATTCTTCAGTTTATCTCTGAATACATTTTCTTTGACCATCTCTCTGCTGCAGATGCTTAAAGTAATCTTAATGAGTGGAAATCCACTGGTTATTATTAAAGCTGTTTAAACAATGTAAGGTTTCATTTTCTTGTGTAGGTTCCTCTTATTCTTAATTGTAATGATCTCATTCCCTAAAGTGTCTGTGCTTCCATTATTAACTCCTATTAATAACTTGTATTAATAATACGCCATACAAGTCCCAGTGTGTGCTGAAACACAGCAAAACAAACCTCAGACAGGGAGGAAAGAGTCTTCATGTGTTATTTTAAAAAGAAGCAGAAATATTCGACTTAAAACCAGAGCCAAAGACAATATCTCACTGGATTCTCCGTTATGCTGATACCTTAGTTTTTTTGTCCTAGGAAGTAGCAGTGAACATGTCCTGAATAAACACTGAAGAGGTTCTACCTTGAAAGGGTGACATACTTGTTGCACAAATTGGGAGTTAAGGTCAGACTGTCCTTGTGCAAAGCTGGAACACTGGCTGTGGGTTCTTTAGCTGCAAAAACTGTGAGTCTTCCCTGAATCTCTTGGAGATGGCAAGAAGATTTCCGCGGAGCAGAACTAACTCTTAGAGATGCAAGACGTAAACAGCAATTACACCATAAGGGCCTGAGTCAAACTGTCACTGCCACGCTGTGGTAGACAGATGCAGTGGTGCAGCAAAAGGCATCGCAGAGCTGGCAGCTACCTCACTGCAGCTGATGTAAAAATGTCTGCTGCTGCATCTGTGAATCACACTGAGTGCAGTCTGGGTGGTCCTCACGCAGGGGGTGGAAAGGAGAGGAGGGGAAAGAGGAAAGAAGGAAGAAACTCACTGCCATCCCTCCAAGCCTTAAACCTCCATCCAAGCATGCGTGGCTGGGCAGAAAGGCTGGGCAGAGCTTGCCCTGTGAGCAGGGAAGGGACTGCTGGGCTTGGTCCTGCAGCTCCCAGAGCACTTCAGCCCCTCAAGGCAGCCTGGCTGGTGGTGGGGACTAGGGCAGGAAAGAGGGGTTTAAGTCTAGGAGATACAGTAGTAGAAAGAAAACTGTGCTTAAATACTTCTGGGCTGTGAGGGCTAAGACTTTTTCTTTACTAGCAAAAGCCTCTCTACAGTTGTTTCTAAAATTAATGTTTTGCTCTTTTTCCTTAGAAGAATTTCCAAGATCTAAATGCGAAGTTCGACCACTTCAGCATGTATCCTTTTTTGTAGGGCACTTGGTAGTGACTAATTTTCCTCTGCTGCTTGTGAGGACTTGAGCCTGTATCCTTAATTAATTTTAAGCAGCACCTTCTAGACATCTGACCCTTTCAGCAGGGACAGATCCCGTGCAGAATGACTGTGGAGGAGCAGAGAGCCCTTGTTATGCTGAAAGCTGAGATGAGGCCTCTTGCCAGGGAAAGGTCTCCCTGCCATGTCTCAGGGAGCCTGGCTGGATGTGTCCAGGGGGATGTCTTACCAGCGCAGTGCCTCTGCTTCCACTGCTGGCAGCACTCAACAAAAGCAGTGACGAGCAAAGTACCAGAGTCTGTGCCTGGTGCAAGGAGAGTCTTGGTTCCCCTGCTAAATATTTCATTTGAACCTAGTTCGAGGCTCAGTCAGACTGGCTCCTGGGCCGCTGAACACAGCATGAGTGAGGCGACAGACTCAGCCCAGCCCAGCTCAGCCCGTTCCTCCCATGTAAGGTTGCTGCCCCAGCCCTTCGGCGATGGACAGTGTGTGACAAGGGAGTGCCTGCTAGCTTCAGTGGTGTCCCAGAATAAAGCACTTCTTCCTGTTCTGTCAGAGGTGGCTTATCCCACTGGGTCTTTTCCCCCCCCCTACAGCTTTTCCAGCTTGCTTCCCGTGCGGCTTTAATAAGAAATGAAGTTGAGGGAAGCAGAAGCAAGAGTGATTGCACAGAAGGGATATCAGGTGTCTGAATCCTCCCTGTGTAGATAAGTACTTCTCAGCAGATACGGTCAGAAATGTTTGGTGGAAGCAGCTTTCTGTTAGATACTATCAGCTTGTTACAACTGGGACGTTTTGCGGGAAATATTGATTATAATGATATTTCATTTTGAACAAAATGGAAAGTAATGAAGCTACCTCCTCACTTTCTGTAATGCAATGTTTGAAGAGACTGCAGCCGGTCAGACTGGAACCCCCGGCTCCGTTTTGGAGGGGCTTTCACCACAAGCTTTACTTTTAAATGAAAAATTGTAAACAAGAAATGTCAAAATTGAAAGTAGCATTTTAATTAAAAACATTTGTGATGCAAATTCTGAAAATAAACATTCTGTTCTGATCTAATGTGGAAAGATTAAAAATCCTGGGCTGTCTCTTAGACAAAAATTCTGGCTCCTGCATAGCTCTGATAATATCCAGAGCTCAAGTGTAGCATTGATCCTGGGTTCCTTGAGCAGTAAAGCTGCTTTTGTGTGTGTATGTTGTGTGTGTGTGTGTTCTCTGCAGATGGCTCCCAGCCCTCTTTATCGAAGCAGTTCCCAATATCAGCCAAAAATATCTGCACAAAAGCCTCTGTTATGTCTCCGGGCTTGAATGCTGGCCAATGTTACATATATGGAGAATAGCAACTCGGTATCTTGAATGGCTATCTCTCCCAATATACTGACATAGCATGAGCTGGATAAAATGCAGTGTGTAAACTGAAATTGAATGAGCCATAAAGACTTAAATTATTCATTTGGGAAGTATGTTCCGAGTGTCACCAAAACCCTGGAGATCAGGGGAAAATAAATAAAAGCATTTTCTCTTTTGTTATTGGCTTGTATCTTTGCTTACTGAACCCTGTGCTGGGCAGCCAGCAAGGGGCAGAGGACTTGCAATTTCCATTATGCTGTTGCCCTGTGGCAGCGTTTCGTATAGGTGAAGTGCCTTCTAAAAGCAGCCTCTGCACAGGGCACGCAAAATTTGCAGCAGCTTGAAAGCTACACGGCTTTGCCTCTCATTACTGAAGAAATAAAGCTTCCTTTTAGGCTTTGCCACGACAATAGGGGTTCCAGATGTGGTTTTCTATCACAGCCTGGCAACAACAAAGATATGTATTCTCTAGAAGTAAGTGCCATTTTCCATTCCAATGACGCTATGCAATTCTATGGCTCTACATGTTCCTTACTTTAGGATTAATATATCTGATATGAGGGCTGCTTGTTTGGCTTCTCCACACTGCAAGGGAAAAGGGGTGCTGCTTTTTAGAATACAATGTCAATTGAAGTACTTAGACTGCTCTAAAGTATGTGTATCAGTATTTTTTAAAAACCGTTATCTAGTAGTCACCATTTACTTTCTGTTGCCTGCAGTTCACGGAGCAGGATAATATACAGCTTGAGAAAACATACCTGAAAATGCCTGCTCATTGTTCTGCTGATTTTTGCAGCCTTTCCTTACCACACAAACAGGTTTCCCATGGCATATATCTCAATAGTCTCTGCTACACCATGCAGGACTGTTCCTGCCCAGTGCTGCGAGGTGGGCAGCTCACAGCGATGGCGCAGCCCCATCAACACAAAGCTTCCCTGAACGCCTGAGTACCCTCACGCCACAGGACCTGTGGGTCTCCAGACCTCCAAAACTGTCCTCACAGCAGAAACAGGTTCTCCTTTCTGTAGCCCAGGCAGCGGGATATGGCCAGCAAAAAAGTTATGAGGACTCACTGATTGCATTTGTGTAATGACTGTAAATTAGGGCGGACTCTCTACGGTGTTTGGAGCATGTCCAGCCTCCAGGGTGGAGATCCTCATCCCTCTTGCTCAGGTGAGCCCAGGGAATGGATCCCGCCATGATCGTGCAAAGCACTGCAGAGTTTAAAGTATTTTTTTTTCACCTCTGGGGTGTTTTTGGTTGAGGACAACCCAACATGCCTGAAAGCTTCGGACCAGCAGAGAAGAGGGCAGTTTGGGCCTGGAAACGAGGAGAGGTTTGGCATTAGAAACATACCCCTTTTTCCTCCATTCAGACTGCAGTGCTGCCAAATGGGGAGTGCCACAGCACCTGCATCCCGTGGGCTGGGAGCCTGGCAGGGAGACCAAACCGGGGTGAGGACTTACCTCCACACTCTAGCATTGAGAGGGAGAGGCTGAAGCAGGCAGGGGTGGGACCAGACAGGGCTGTCAGACAGCATTTCAAGCACACTGTGGTGATAGGGGATTTTTCTCTGCCAAGGGATCATGCGAGCAGCCCTGTTCCACCCACCTGTATCATTACCGAAACAATGGATGGTGTATCTCGCCTGCTATTCTCTGGATGGCAAATACACTTTAGGGCGAGAACGAAGGGTGGGTGTGAAAAAGCTTGACTGCTATAATTGTCTCCTATTAGTTTAAACATTTCTCTCTCTTTTCTGCATGTTGATCCAGCTTCAAGATGAGGGAGGGTGAGGAAGATGTAGTCTGGGGCTGGCTCGCTTCCTTGTTTTGTGGTTTGCTTGTTGTTTGAGTTTTGTTTTTTAAACTGGAAATTAGTATTTAGACCATCCAAGATTATGCACAGTTTTAATGAAACATAATCATCCAACCCATCCTCCTCTTAATTTCAACCAGCCCCTTGGAAGCTCACCTCAACAGGCTAAATGCTTAGTTTTAAGTGACTGTTCACGAAATGCCTTGTTCACGAAAGCAATGATTTCTTATGTGATCCATGTCACTGGGAAAAGTGACATAATTCTTGGGAGGGGTTGGAAGTTAGGATATATGAGTCGTGAGTTACCACATGAATCTTATTATTCTGGGTAGGCTCCTCATCTTTTTTTAATGTTCTCATCATATTCCACCGAAGGTTTTGACGTACATTGAGCGGCAGATTGAACTGTGACAGGGAAAGCAATTTTCATCTCTGGTTTCTGCCTTGCCCTGCTCTAGGAGACTTCTTCCCCCGCACTATGGACTGTGGAGCCTCTCTTAAACCTATGCAGTTTACAGCCAGACTTATTAAAGTAAATCTTAATCTGTTTTCATTCGTGGCAACATACCATTCAGCAAAATGTGATGGTCAAAAGGTGACTCAAAAGCCACAGGCACCTCAGCTACAGGGACAGCAGCTTTCAGGAGATGTGACAGAGTGGACAACAAGGGAGCAGAGATCACTTCAGCAGCAGGATTTTAATCTGACAGCAAATGTGTGGCAAGATCCTTAAAACCTCCGAAGGAACAAAAATTACAGGGTAGTAAAAATTTTTATACTAGTTCCTCTATAACTGTAGCATTTCATCCCCCTTTACCCCAAGTCCTCGGTGTGGTAAGCTTAAGACATCTTCAGCTTTTTATTGAATTTTCCAACAATGTATGAAATCCAAAGGAGGGATAGCAACAGCATCTCTTCTCATATTTAGCTGCTGTGAAATTGTGTGGCATTAAAGCACAGGGAGGAAAACAAAATCTTGAAAGCTGATAATCCCTGCACTTCGTTGGCTACAGAAAAGCCAGGTTAATCCCAAAATATTGATGCTGTTTCTGGCACTGACATACCATCTGCTCTTCTTCATGCTAGACGTGACCAGATATGAACTTTAAAGCCCTTCTTGTGGGTGACACTTATTTGTGTCTTCAGACATCTTACCTTCATGTGAACATGCTTTTCCTTTCCCTCGTAGAAGCATATTTGCTTTAGTGATGCTGTAATTAACACACAGCTGGAGGTGTGAGGTGTTAGCCTGGGGTTTTTGCATCCTTTCTGGAAGGGTTTTGGTGGATCCTGATGCCTAATTACTGATGTTTTGGCAGTGTTTGCCTTGCTCCCAAGTGATAGATAAAGCAAGAGAGGCTTAATTTCAGCAGCTATGTATAGGAAGGTGAGAATAAGTCCTACCAAAATCTGGCTAATGTGCTTAGAAAAGGAGGCCCAAGAACCGATGGGTAAAGCCCCAGCACTGGGTTGCCTTTTAAAGAAGGAAGTTGTGTGAGGATGGAAGAGTGACTTTATGACCAAAAGCTAATATTAAACCTAGACAGACTGCAATCATCCCATAAATGCCTCTATTTCTGTAGTAAGAAGCATTTTGAATGCAGCTGTATGACCAGATTAGAATTTTTTTTTTAAAAAAAAATTGTTTTAAAGGGGAAAAAAACAACTTGTTTCCCTTTAACTTACAAGAGCAGTGCTGCACCTTGCTTTAGAAAGCATCTCATTTTTGAAGTTTTCAATAGTAATAAAACAATTTATTTAAACTCTTTCTAGCAACTCACAACCAAATTTTCATTTCTCATTACAAGTGTTTATGACAAATATATCCAGGATTTTTCTATGGATGGAGACATGAATATAGCTTCCTTAACTAAAGGGATTGCCTGTTTTATGCTAGATACACACTTAACATATACATTTGTAATACACTTATTGATGCAATGGATTAACTATGGGAACTACAAAAGCATACAAGGAATTAATTCCCAGTCCCTGATAAGGCTGGAAGGATTCATGTGCACTAGGAGGAAATAGTACAACAAATAGAAAATGTAACCTGTGACAGTATTTCTTGCTTTATCAACATTATGGGAGTAAGGCTGGATACCAAATACAGATCTGTTTTGGAGCACACACCATTTTAAATAAACATACATATGAGCACGTGCAGAAATGTTGTTGAAAGATCAGTTTTATGACTGCAGAGTTACTTTACCAAAAAGACAGGAAATGTCAGAATTAAAATCATGTAGGAGATAAATCTGCCCCCCTCCATTGTGTCTATATATTATGACATAGTTGTTAATGACAGTCACATACAGATTATATATTTTTTTTTTTATAAAGGATCATACCTCATTCATCATGCAGGACGGATGCTGCTCACTTAATCAGCAGTTATTCAGTCTCTTGTTTACACCTTATTATAAGATGAGAGGCCCCAAGCCTTATTTACTGCACACTATTCAAATCCTTCTCTAAAGACAGAATTTTCAGTTGCCTCCTGGGCTTTTCTATTGAGCTCATCCCTGTGGTATCTGAGCACTTTGCAATGAATGCATTTATTTATACAGGACCCTTGTGAGAATAAGGGATATTATTAGCCCTATTTTACAGATTCACAGACAAAATTTTGGTTTTCCAGTCTGAGGCACCTACGGCCAGATTTTTCCAGTGTGCTCAGCTTTATCTGTGTAAAGCAGAGTTCAGGTCCTATTGAGCTCAGTTGCAGCTGCGATACTCAGCATTTCAGCAAATCAGGCCCCAGGGTATGAAGTCAGATACCCACAAAATAAAACATGCAGAATGAATTTTCAGCTTTGAGAAAGTTTGCTTTCTGCCCTTCCTGACTTCTTGTCCAATCCATTCCTCCTTCCACCTCTGACTGCTGCCCTGTCTCCTCCTCTCAGGCCCAGTGAGGGGAACCAGGGTCAGGCACAGCCATGAGATGATCAAGCAATGCAAAAAGGCAGTTTAAAGAGGGTGGACAGCAGGAAGGGGTGCAAAAAAGGATTTAGAAGGCATGGTGTTAAGAAAGCCAAAGCATAGTTGGTGTTGATACTTGTGAGGGATGTCAAGGGATGTCTGTGCTGTGTTAGAACTAAAGAGCTGAATGAGAAAAATGTGGGACTGTTGTTGAACAGGGCAGGTGATTTCATGAAAGTGGACAGAAATCTGCCTGGATGTAAGGAAAAACTGTTTCCCAGTGAGACCAGTCACGCAGTTGGGCTGGTTGCTGATAGAGGCTGAGCAGGTGCTGTCCCTGGAGGCTTTCAAGGAAGTTAACTGGATAAAACCCTGATAAACTCGGTCTGACTTTTCTACTGACCCTGCTTTCAGCAGGAGGTTGGACTAGGGAACTTCTGAGGTCTCTTTCCAGCTGAATTATCTGGCAGTTTCATTTTTCAAATATGTTTTTCCCAAACAACAGCTCATCTAAGATTTGACTGTGGTCTTTTTTGACATTTAAACTTGGCATCTTTCTCAGAAATTTGAAAGAAATCCACTTCAGTCCTGGGCTGCCCCAAGCACAGCCAGGCAGGAATCTGAGAAACAGAGTGCTGAAACCTGAACTTTCACTTAAATTTTCCTTGCACGTATGAACTGAGAGATTCCCTTCTTCTATTCCAATGGATTAGAATAAGGCAAAATTTGGCAATTTTATTCATGAGGAGAGGTAAAGGTAATTTTCTGAAGTGAATGCCACAGTTTCTTTCAAATATGGGGATGCTGGTGTGGTTCAAAGAGAGGCTGTGAGGCAGTGCCTGAAACAAGAAAGGTTACGAAAGGGAAAACATTGTGTTTCCCTCTAACTTCATTCTCAGATAAAGAATAATTGTATTTCCCCAAAATAAAGAAAAAACAGTGACCAGAAGCAACTACAGAAGATGAAGAATGAATAAGTCTGCCTAAACAGCTGCAGCTTCACAAAGCCATTAGCAGTGTAGGTACAGCCTGGTATGGAGAAGAGCCTTCACATAGTTAATGATCTCCAAATCACCTAGAAGAAGGGGCTTTCTAGACCTACTTCTGCATGTTACCTTGCCATGATAAAAATATAGCAAGAGGGAAACAAACTTCCAGGAAAGAATGACAAATCTATACAGGCCTCAACTGTGGTTCTCCTGGGTTCACAGCCCAAAGCATCTCCCTCTTTTCACTCAGTACATTTCTGCATATTCTCTTTCTGTGTGCAATACTGTGAATCACATGAAAATAAGAAAAGACCTCAAGAGCTTTTCCATCTATAAATGGATTTCAAAACTTTCAAAGTGCATTGGCAATGAAGACACAGTTTCAAGGTTGTAAAATGCAAAAGCGCTGCATATGTGTAAAACTGCATATTCTCCATTTGTTCTTCATTTCTTTCAACCAATAGAACAGATTTCAGCCTTTGTGAGGGCAGAAGGCATTATTTCCACATGAAATCAACCTACTCCTGTTATGTGTACATATATATACACACACAAACACACGAGGTTTGAAACACTTCAGACAGAAGAAGCCACATCTGACCTGGGAAAAGGGATGTATGTGTTCACACAGATTTGCATCATTAACTAGTTCAATTTTAGACCCTGGATGCCTTTGCACCCTTCACTAAATGCAGTGATATAAATATTATTTCCTTAGTTGCATGCTTATTGAGGCCAGTGATGAAATTTGTATTAAGCAGTCCCTCAGCTCCAGAGTGGAGGTGTCTGCAGAATCAGCATCACCACTGGAAACCTGAAATCCTGCCATGGTGGTGGGAACCTGTACATCTTCTCTACATCCCCCTCCTGGCAGGAACATCTTTAACATCAAAAATTCTTTCCATCAGCAAATGTAATGAAATGGTCTCACAGTGTCCCTGCATGTGAGTCCAACAAGGTTGTGGATTCTAGATGGGGTACTAAAGCTCAGCTTCTTGATAAAAAAAACTCACAGCAAACAAGTTGTGGGCAATTCCATCTTATACAACAGTTTCAGGTTTTAACATTTACATCTCTGGTCATGATGAGGTCCTTTCTAGCTCCATGCTGCCCAGAGGTAATAAGCTGGGAAACCACTTTTTCCCCCTTCGTAGTTTGATTCCCAATTCCATGCTGTGCCATGCCCTGTGGCACAACTGCAAGTTCAATCAGGAGGTGAATGAATGCATAGATGGCACAGCAGCCTTAATCCCTCTAACTTTAATTTTCTTCACCTTTACAGACTGGCAAAAGGAAGAGGCAAATTTTTTTTTAAGGGAATGAATCCTGTGGCTGTAGAGGATGGGCTTCATTGAAGTAACTTTCTATTTAGTATCGAAAAGAAAGGAAGCTTTAGGTTTATTGGAATCATTTTGTGAAAAGGCACAGAAAAAGCAGGTCATCCTCCTATCTCTCATTTCCTCTGCTTCCTTCCTACCCCTTCATATAGTTTGAGGGGGACTTTTTGACATCAGCTCTTCAATTTGGGGCTGTTCTTGGCACTAATTTTTAGTTTCACTGGGAGCATTTGAACTCTTGAATGGCACTTCTCTTATCATCACCACACCAAGTAGTTACTGCTACAAAAGAGGTGAGAGAGAGAGAGAAGCACCTGATACTTCCCAGCTGAGGCAACTGCTGCTACTAACCTGCTTTTTTCTACAGAACAGTAAGTAATGCATTAGGGTCAAAACAAAATTTATTTATCTGAGTTAGAAGAAATAAATAAAAATTGAGACCAAGCAAACAGTCACTTGGTACCTAATGAATCATGTTCTTGAGTTAGCAGAGATTCATATGTTTACTGAGCAATTTTTCCCTAAGTGCAGTTGCTTTCGAAGACTTCTGTGCTGGTACTAATTCTGTGATAACAACCCACTTTATCTCTTAGCCCTCTTTGCTTCCTGCTTGGTAATTTTGCTTCTATAGAGAAATTAAAAAAAAAAAATAACCTCTTTTTATAACAGGAAGGAATCGTCATGCACCTGGTGAGATCCCTCACTGACATGTGGCTTCCTAAAGCTGTGGTCTCAGTGCCAGCTTATGATGTATGGTGGGACACATTTGTGGTTTAGCAGACTTTGCTGGTGACTTGGTACTGATACTTTTTTCTGATTTTTAGTTGCTAAAGCGCACTAAAAAGATGAAAGCATTTAGTGAATAATCACAGAATCACATAATGTTAGGAGTTGAAGGGACCTCAAAAGATCATCCAGTCCAACCCCCCTGCTAGAGCAGGGTCATTGAGAGTAGGTCACACAGGAATGCATCCAGGCAGGTTTTGAATGTCTCCAGAGAAGGAGACTCCACAACCTCTCTGGGCAGCCTGTCCCAGTNCTTGGTGGCCCTGCACTGGACTTTTTCAAGGACTTCTATGTCCTTCTTAAACTGAGAGGCCCAGAACTGGACACAATACTCCAGGTGTGGTCTCACCAGGGCAGAATAGAGGGGGAGAAGGACCTCTCTTCACCTATTGGCCACACCCCTTCTAAAACACCCCAGAATGCCCTTGGCTGTCTTGGCCACAAGGGCACGTTGCTGGCTCATGGTCATCCTGCTGTTCACCAGGACCCCAGGTCCCTCTCACCTGCACTACCCTCCAGCAGACCAGTCCCCAACCTATACTGGTTCCTGGGGTTGTTCCTCCCCAGATGCAAGACCCTACACTTGCCCTTGTTGAATGTCGATGCTCTGGTACAACTTTATGTTGCTCCACTTGATGCAAGGCTGAGAGACAGGACTGGTGTGGGATGTTACTGTGAAGATGAAGGTGCTGGGAAGTTATCTGGCTCTGTGCTCAGAGCCCATGTTGGGAAAGGAAAAGGAAAAAAAAAGCTCTGTTTAGGAAGCTGCTGTTTCTTTAAATTGGAGATGGAAAGCTGCAGAAAGGTTTTAGGCAGAGGCTGTGCAGCGAGGGAAGAACGATTCACAGTAGTTTTCAGTGGTAATCATGTTCTCCTTTTCTAACAAACTCTTTTGTTCAGTTCAGAAGAAAAGATGAATAAGAAGGGGCAGGATGGAAGTATAGAAAGCAATGAATGCTAGAGAAAAGCTAAATCAGTTATGCCTACTTACTGTAGTACAAACATGTAAGATAATAGGATATTGGGAATGTGTCTGTCAAAGCAAAGGAGCTGGGGAGAAAGGGCAAATACAAGTGAGACTTAGCTATTTTCTGAGTTCAATGTCCACAACAGGCATTCATGAACAAGCCTAGACTGTTATTTTTAAGGCCTGCAATACAGTTGTTGCATTTCACATTGATCCCAGGGCAGAAGTGACTGGGATTTGTAAAGGGACAAAAGTGCACCAGCTCAAGGTGACAAATCAGTTGTCTACATCCATTCAAAGCCCATACAGGCTACAAAGGCAAAGAAGATATGAGTGACATTTTTGTAACTTGCTAATCCAAGGTCCCTCCACCAGCTTTTGCAGTGCACAGGGAAGTCACTGGGCCTTGACTTTGTGAGAAGTGTGTCTGCTTCAAAGGGGCTTCTGTGGAAGCTGGAAACCTACCCTGCAGAGTCAGCAATCCCACAGGTCCCCCTGAAAGGCTGTTTTTGGGCAGAGAAGAAAAAAAGTACCCAACCATGAGACAGGGAAAGAAGGAACCTGAGCATCAAGACAGCTTCTTTGGGCTTAGGCTCTATCTCCACGCTACCTAATGTGCAAATATAGCCCTAATGGGAGGCAGTCCACAACATTCCTGAAGTCCTTGTCCAGCTCAGCAGCAACATCTGGTGAAGTACAGAAGGCCGTCAAGGGTTACTGCTTCTGCAGAGAGTTGGTCTGAAGAGAAGTGAGTGAGATGCAGCCCAGAGGGCCTAAAGGTAGTGGAAGTTTATAGAGATGACATTTCAGTTTATGGGAAGGATAAGGAAGGACATGATGTAATCACTTCTGGGTGTTATCTTAAAGGCTCCTGGACTCCAACTAAATATAGAAGAATGTATGCAAGTGTGTTAGAGGTATGTCTGCAGCATTTATGGTATATATATCACTGGTGAATATGGGTGTGGAACAAATGAGCACAAGCACTGCTTTTTCAAAGCCTTGACCCAAGCTTATAGGATGTTCTTGAAACAGACACACAGATGTGAAAGAGCACAGAAATGATACTACTTGGGAGCTTTGACTGGAATACATTACAATCAGTATCACTGTTTTGTAAGACAATCTTCCTTTTGGTTCGAACCCCTTCTGTTACTTGCAAATCATCAGAGGGCAGTAGAATTACTGTTGTGTAAAATTATTTACTTCCAGACTTCTGGTAGTGAATTATAGTTTCTGAACAAGCTTTTTCTAAGGTTCCTGCAACTGAGCAATTAACTTTCTGACTCTTACACTGAAGCAATTCATGTAAACAGATTGTGGCTATGAAGCAAAATGCTTAACAAGTCATAAATTGTGAATCAGTTGTTGGTTTGCCCTTTTTTTTACTTATATTTTCTGAACAGGGTTTACATTTTAAGTGGGGTGCACTTTTAGAAAACATTTAAATGTGTGTGTCTTAGGGATGGAGAAGAATCCCCAGAGTCACAATCCCTGGCCGTTTACCATGTAGGGCGAGAGGATTCCTCTAAGGAATGGACATCTGGGGAATCATTACAAACATGACTCCATCAGTTATGATGGAGTGCAGATTTATAAATTTATAAGCAGGGAAAGATTACCTTGCATTTGCTATGAATAAGAAAATGTGGCTGTGCAGCTAATACAAGGTAGGTCAGGCTATACAAATTAGTCTCCTTTCTTACCCTTCCTATTTGTATGAGTAGCCAAGCTTACAGGATAAGTAATGCAGCTCTTTTGCATGATGATACTTCCACTCCTTCGTCCTTGCTTTGCAGAGCTTAACGGTGTTGCCATATAAATTGTCATCACTATCACAGAAGCTCGCCCCATTTGAATAGATGGGACAGCTTCAGGCTCACTGGAGCTTTAGGCCTTTAATGTAGACTTCCTTGAGTCACAGCAGTAAGACCTACCTAGATGGTAATGCTTGGAGAATAATGATATGTCTATCCAGTTGCTTTAAGACTAGTCCCTGCATCTTACCCGCAAGATATTACACAGTGAAGATTACAGAGCAGGAAACGGTAAGAAAGGACTTCTCTGCCTCCTTCAACTGCTTAGTAATTAACTATATGACCTCTGTTTAGAAGTAAAACCAAGTTAATTAATGCATACTTCAATAGATTACATTGTCTATAATATGACTATGATGTATAATATAGATGTAAGAAATATGAAGACTGAGTGTTGATAAAATGTTCCATGTACACCATGAGAAGGATTATAAAAGCACTTCGTTGCAAATGTCTTCTCTCACTCATTTTATGGCACTTTGCATCACCATGTAATTATGTGTAATTGCTCGAAAAAACAGTTAAGACTTCTGGCCCCTTGGGGTGCAACTTAGTCAGAGAGAGACAAAAAAGGGTCAGTGTCTGAGTAAGGCATCAAATTTTCTGCACTGGTACAGCATGTTCCCTCAAAGTGGAAATGTTTCTGCAACACCTCCTGCGGGAGAGCTCATCCTAGTGGTCTGCATCCCACTTAGTTTTAATCCAAACTTGAAACATTTTCTGCCACCTACTGCTTTTGTATCATCATTCTCCTGACAGCTGAAAAACAGAAATGCTTCTGATCAATTAAAACTCAGAAATGTCTTCTGTCAAGTTTCTGGAGTTATTTTCCAAAAATCTGCTCAATGTCCACGTGAGTCAAACAAGTGTGGTTATCTCCATTTTCAGGAGAGACAAATAGAGGAAGAGGTGGAGTTAGGCTTCTCTGGATGCAAGGTGGTAGCATGACTCACTTGGTGTTCTTGAGTCCTTGGTGTCCTGACAGTGAACTGTCAGACAGGCAGACAGATGCTTAACTCCTCTTGTGCGTTTATACATTGCCTTAATAGAAGGCTGGGCTTTTTCACTCTAGGTACGCTGACATGCACAGAGCTGCCTTTCTGTGATGGTCAGCTGGAACCTTTCAGCAATTAACTGAAAGGTTAGTGTATGAGAAGCAGCTAGAGTCCTTTTTCTTTACGAATCCTTTCACAGCTGTGGGCTATCTCATTAGTTAACTTTGTTATTTTACAGTTGTAGAAAGTGTCACGAGGTCTGTAATAACTGCAATTACTGCTCACCTTGTTCTCTGTGCCTTGACTCAAATGCTTTTAAGTATTTTGCAAAACCCTAAGATAAAGACTGATATGCAAACAACATCCTTGAGATAAATGGCAATAAACGTTCTGTATGACATGCTTTAGCTGTGAGGTGCTCAGATAAAACATTGATTGGTTCCTAGTTAGATAAAAGGGGCTTTATTTTTTTTCTCTGATCCTTATAAAGCTGGATTTTACATTTTGAAAACTGATTTTACATTCCAGTAGGGCTGCTCAAACTGGAGGCTTGAGAGAGGTTACCCTATTCCAGTGTCACAAAGGTGGGCAAAATGCAGAAGACCAGCGAGGGCTAAACCACACTTGCCATAAGGAATGAGAAATAGCATACAAAGTCTAGACTAGATATGGGCTGAAGATGTATTGATTGTCTGGATGACTGCATAGATAAAGGTGTTTGTTTCTGGGTGGCAGGACCTATAAGCCTGTGGTGGTCAGGGCTGTGCGTTAGTCTTTGGGCTGTTGGCTTTTGCCTTCAGCGGCGGCAGCAGGAACTATATCTGCTGAGGGTGATGGGAAAGCTGTGACCAAGAGCCATTCTGGTGGCTGCAGAAAGGGAAGGGGGAAATCCATGCTAAGAGAGTCAAATCTGACATCTGGCCAAGCCATGTTATCTGCAGTCCCAAACTCGAGCAGTTCGTGCAAATATGGAAATTGTTTCAAGGCCAAATCTTAGTTGCTGTTATTACTCACAAGCACGGCATTCAAGTCAGCATAGTGGTGAGAGTTAGCTGGATCTCAGTATGTCTTCCATGCCTTTCTTCTTCATCCAGCTTTGGAAGCCATCTCTACAAGTCACGTTTCTGTTGTGAATTTGACTCTGCCTTTGGAGTGATACATGAAAATGAGGAAACCACCTCTTAAGTTATTTCTGGTTAATGGTGCCTTTTCTCTCTAGATTATCAATAGCCCCATATTCATCACACTTTTTTCTTTCCCTGTCTACAAAATGAGAGTAGTCTCTAATTTTGTGTCTGCAAATCAAAATCCCAAATTTGTGACCAGATCCTTTCTCCAGCAGGCAGCGGTTGGCCCTTGTCTGTCATAATTCAGACCTGTAGGAGAAGCCTCATCTTGCATGATTTGAAGAAGAAAATTATTCACAATATTTAATAGCCTGAAAATATCCACGCTAGATCAGCAGTAATCAAAATGCTGGAGCCATCATCTGTTTTGGTTTTGGTAGCACATTCAGTGGTCTCAACCTAAAACTATGTTTTTTTAGACACGAAACTATGTCTTGAGTGCTAAAACTACAACTGGATATTAGAACTATGGCACATGTATTTTTTCCTTATTTTTCTTTTAATTTTTCTCAAATTGAAAAGAATTTTATGTTGAACAGAAATGCTTTTATAATTTCAATGGGACAAATTTAATTTTTTTACCTTCATACTAGCCTACAATGTTTAATTCAAGTAGAGTGACATGTTTTGAAAGGTCACGTCATTGCATTTCAGGCAACTGAGTGATGTTTGATTTAGTTGGCCTGTCTACATAGGCCTTCTGAACAGTCAGTGGAAGCAGAGAGGCTTTTGCAGGGGCATCTGAAATTTGTGTCACTGACTGAAAGAGTGATATTTCTCAGTTATCTATCTTGAAGCTTACAAAAAAACTCAGTCCTGATCAGCAATGTAGTACCCCAAATTGCACCTGACCCAAACCAAGATTATAGGACTTTTATTTCAGTTATTTGACTTTTTTTTTCATTCTTCTCTAACATTTTGGTCAAAGGTAAAAGCAAACCATGGTATTTCAGAAATATTGATATACATATTTCAATTTTTCTGCATTGTCATTTTCCCTCTATTATTCTGGCTAAAACCATTTGCCGTATTTGTTGAAAAATGCAATGGGCTTTTTGTTTCCTTGGAAAAGTGTTTTCTAGCAAAGTAACCATTGTGCTGGAAAAACATTCAAGGTTAAAGTCAGCTATAGATTAAAGCAGAGAGGTTCTGTTTTCCCTAGTCTTTGGATAAACACAATTTCCAATATTCCAGCCTGTTAACTTGGCATGTTTCACCAGTGTGCATTTAAGAGAGTATATGAATAATATTTCAAATAAACAGTGGAGTAACTTCTCCCTTTTAGGCTTCTGATTCCACCTTCCTCAATCTCCTTCTGCCGGTCTCCTCTGGGGAAGAGATTTGAGTATACTAATGACAAAATGGCAAACGTGCAGACTCCCTCAAGGAGCACTTAAGGAGCTGCTTCATCACAGCAGTCTGACATGGACATGAATAGAGGATTGTTCTCTTACTTCAGATTCCAAGCAGCCATTGACTTTATTGCATATTTTCACCTATGTGAGTTACAAATTAGTGACAAATACATTTGAAAGCTAGTCATTACCTCAATCAGTCAATTATTCAAAAGATGTATCAGTGTGATTAGTTGCTTGCAGTTAATTATAGGAACAATAATTAGCTAATAAGGGAGTCCCATCATTCATATAATACTGATTTTCATTGTTTTAGAGACAATAATTTTTAAAAGTCTCCTGAATCTATATATTGACAAAGCACCCAAGATAACTTTTCAAATAACTCTATCAAGTTGCAGGAAGTGCTTTACTTGCTTCTAGACCTTCTGGCCACACTTACAGTTCTGCCATCTTCTCAGCACCGGATTTTTGTTGATAATTAGTATATCTGCAAACGTAGTAGTAAATTGCTTTGAGAAGGTTGAGCAGCACGCAGATGTTTAGTCAACTTGCTAGTTTTAATCACTTCGCCCCTGAGCAAATCTAAACTTATTTGCCAAACACTGGCAACGGAAGATGGGTATGTCAAAGACATTGTATCTCATTCCTGTAAAGACATGATTTGTGCCAAAATTACAGATGCAAGAACATAGGATTTCATACATCTCCCCCTTAAAATTAATCTCCCTCATCTGAGGGAGAACACACATAGCTGGCATTTTTTTTAGACGAGACTTTACCTGCTTGTTCCTTATGTTTGCTCTTCTTCCCCAGGACTTCAGCCCCACCTTGTTAAACCCTTACAGCTCAGTCACACTCTCAAGTTCTAAAAATGAAATGCCCAGATCCTCACAGGTAAATAGGGACCTAACTCACTGTGACACCCCAAGATGGTTTTGTGAGTCAGGCCCAGTCCATCTGGTTCACTCCTAAGGACAATATTCCAGCATCTGAAGCCATGAGGCACACTTTGTATGAACACAATGCTTAAAACAAGTCTGAAAGAATGTAGGGGTTTTCTAATAGCTGTGAGGGTGACAGTAAGGCTAAGAGAAGAGGTCCCTACTTGCTGTTAAAAAGAGCAGATCCACATCTTCCCATCTCCACAGACCATACTTGCCTGACTGCTGGCAGAGACAGCTTGACCACCAAAAGCCTAATCTCACAAAACCACGTAGGGTGAGGGGAACACCACCCTCCAAGGACATGGGAAATGGGGCAATGGAGCCATTGCTTTCATCTGCTGTGAGCTACAATTTCTGCTTGCCCATATTGTCTATCTGACCACTAAGCACAGGCTATTTCCCCTCTATAGAATGGCTGAAAACTCTTCAGCCACTCCAAATAAAATACTAATTTCAGAGTTTAGAACACTCCTACTACTACTTACCCATAGCTCATAATCAAAAGGGACATTGGGGGATAATCTTTGCAGCCACCTGTAGAATTTTCTCACTTTTCCCTAAATGTTTTTTATCACATGCTAGAGACAAGCTTTTTGAAGACCTCCCTTTCTATCTGGCTCTCCTGATATTTTAATGAACAAAATGATTATATTAGGCTTTTGATTTTAATCTTTGTCTTTATTTCCCCTCTATCTTTACTCTCAAAGTCTTTCTTTATTCCTGCTCTGGTTCTAGCTGCCCTGGGAAACAATTTCATTAACGTATTGCTAACACACTCCATTTAATTATTTAAAATAATCTTAAAAAAAAAGATAAAATTCAGTTGGATCTCAGCAGACTATAATAATCTTTAGGCTGGTGGACAAAGCAATAGAAGCCAGGAAAGTCTTCATCTGACAAAAATCCCCCCAGAAAATCATGTAAGTTTGAATCACACTGTTTTTAGATGTGATGTAGGATTTATACCTGACAAAGAGTTGTGAGACATCTATATATGGAACGAATTATTTTACAGCTCTCCCTTTCCTTATCATAGGTCCTAAATACTAGTTGCATTACTTGGACCCACAGTTTTGGCAAGCTACCTCACATGCTTTCCAAACAAAACAACCCTTCATTTTCTGTTTTTCTGTGTTGTACTGAATAAATAAAAAAGTTTAGAGGAACACAGATAACCTGAGGTATTGAACTTATGGTACCTAGTGCCATTAATGCTTTAATAATCAAAACCATAGTTTATATGTAGTTTTCAGATTGATTTTAAAGAGCTCTTCTCCAAATAGTGAGAAGAATAAGAGACCTTGAACATTCAAATCGATATTCTTCAATGCATAAATCAAACCACGGCCCTGCACTGCTTTCTTTGCAAACACATGTAAAGGTCTGCAAGTTTCATCTGCGAGATGAAGGATTTAGGACACATTTATCTGACTATTTCTGATTATTTTGTCAGAACACATGTGGCACTTTCTAGACAAATCACACCACCTCTGATTTCTCATTAGTGCTGTTGTTTCTTTGCAAGATGGCTGAATACTCCCTTCTTGTATCCAGTATTGAAAAAGGTCCTACTCTCCCTGGTGCTACCTCACTTGACAGCCTGACAGCTATTTTCTTTTCTTCCTATCCCTGCTGTGTCTCCTGGATTTTCCTCCTAGTTCGATCTGGGGGGCTTCCAACTCAACCCTCAGTCCTTTTTCTCTCTCTGTTGTGAAAATTTTTCCCTTTTCTTTCTTCCATTCCTCTTTTTTTTTTTTTTTAAATCTTCTATTCCATGGTGCAGGTACAGAGGAGGCTGATTGGAGGTCTGGATAGTCTGGACAGGTATGACTGTTGCTGAAGGGAGAAGGTAAAATACGTGTCACTGCTGAAGAGAGGGACTGAGATAGATGTTGTGAGTGGATACGTCATCCTCTCTGGTACTTGGCAGATGGAAAGGTGAAGGACAAGATGATCAATTGTAGCAACCCCAACAGTGATGGGAAAACTGCATCAATAGGAAGGAAAAAGACTAAATTAATCCTTCTGGAAGCTGATGCACTAGTCATATGGACAAACTGGGGTAGTCACTACTAAATACATCTCTATAACTATTCCCTTTATACAGCACTTCAGGAATGAAGAGGTCCTTGCTGGACCCACAGTTATGAGACTCTACAGCTTCTTTAGGGCTTCACAAAAGTCCATTTTCAGGACAAATTTATCATCTGCTTACACTCCTTCCTGCTGGCACACTCCTGAGGGAGGAGTAAATCATAAACTCAAAGCTCAGTCAGTGCACTTACTGCACTTGCTAGCCACATGGCCAGGCCGTGCGCCTGTGTATGGCCAACACCTCTGCCTCACTTGCTCTTCCCACAGTGCCACAGGATGGACATCAGGCACCCGTGGCACTTTGAGACTCTTTCTCAGAGACCAGATATCACCTTCTGAAAAAGCACATGCTAGGCATCTAGGGAAGCCTGAAGAGAGAGCAGTGTGTCTCGGCCATGCCTTCATGTCCCTGCACCCTGGGAAGTGTGGACATTGCCCAGTGCAGACTGCTGGCAGGGAGCTGCTGATGCTCTGCAGGAAAACAGGAGCCTGCAGGTATTTCAAGAAACCAACCCAATGAACTTTGAAACTTCTCATTTGGGAATCCTTGTTTGCATAAGACGTCCAATTTCCCCAGGGCTGTAAAACTTTCCACCTGTACAGCTGAACAAATGATTTGTTACTGTTTCTGGAAAGGCATACCATCCTATGCTGGAGAATAGGAGCAATGCAAATGTCACTGGATGAAGCTGATCCAATTACTCTGTGTAATCCTGGATTTAATCTACCTGATAAGAATTGAGATAGATATTATGAATTACTTTTTCTTTCTTCCTATGCTCAGTTTTGTCATAACAGACACTGGGAAGTACTGATTTTGCCCTTTTCTCCCATAAACTATAGCAAAAAGATTATTTTATATATATTTCTCGTGTTTTATCAGAAGCTCCACTTTTCCTATACAATTACACAGAAAACCCCATGCAGTTAGTGTGGACTAAACAAATACCTACAACAAAATGTTGGTGTGTAAATGATTCCCTATAAATCCGACCCTTACTGGACAGCAGATCAGGATCTCCAGTAAGGAGAAAAGAGAATAAGGAAAGCGTGTGACATAAGGAACCGAACAAACAAAATCTATGGCATGATAAAAGACAGAGGAGCAAGGAAAAAAGCAAGTCAAAGACCTCTCACATGAAATCTCCCCTAATTGGCAAATTCCTTCTGTATCACCATGGCACTGCAGCACCATGAGAAAACAGATGCTCCCTGAAGCAGTCAGCATCCAAACAACTCAGTACATTTCAGGCCAAAGCAAATAACCTGAATTATACTAGGAGACTACCCAAATCCCAGAGCATTTCATGGTAAGCACATGTCATCTGCTTCCTCTTAGAGCTATGAAACAGGCAAGGGAAATGTTACCAGTTGTCAGGGAAGAACTGTATAAAATGCAGATGATAACTTCCTCGCAGGCTTGGTCTGAAAGAAAATTTTCCTCTGACACAGCACAGAAGAACATGATGTAAGCGCTCTTGGTCCCTGCTGGCTGCGATCTACTGGATAGCAAAGAATTAGTGCTCCCCCATGTCATGACGGTGTGCACTTACACAGCAAAGGACGGACTAGGTTCCTCAGCTGAGGGCTCTGGGATGACTTTCACTATTTCTTTCCTGGTTTCCAGCATTTCCTCAGTCCTAATTCAGCTTCTCATGGCAAGGCAAACCTGTATTTTTTCAGACACGGGGCATTTCCTGAGTTGAAGCTTGTCTAGAAGAATTTCAGCGGACTCGGTGAGTGCGGGACACCTTCGGAGCCCCTTCGGCAGCACCCACGTGCTTGTTCATCCTATTTATTTGACTGCCGTTATGTAAATGTTCTAGGAGTCCTGGAAATATTTCAGTGTGTTGATAAATTTTGGTGATTGTAATAATTAATGCCTGCTGGATAAAATGTGTGTCTAGAAAACGCTATATGTTTTTGTGTAGGCAGCTGCATATAGCTGCAACCACAGGCATTCAATAATCATAAAAAAAGTATGAATGCTGAATTCATACCCAATGTGCCTATTGATTAAAATGCCAATAACAGCTATGTATTGTAAAAATCAGGGGCATGTTGCAAGATTATATACAGAGCACATGAGTAAATTACTTGTTTAGATGATGTTATTATCCCTGGCAAAAGTAGTTCGCATAATTGTTGTGTCAAGTAAGTTTTTTTACATCTCAAGTTAGAAAAATGTGGGGAAACCTGTTAACCCTACTTGTCTGACCTGTTCCTGTCAGAACTATCTTTAGTTGGAGCTTCAGAAGCAGCAAACTGCATAAAGTCTACGCCCCCTTTCTAACATTATTATCCCCCCCGCTGTTTTAATTTATGTGTTTAATTTTGGTTTGCTGGGTGCAATATGGCTAATTGCTTGAGAACTGTGCAACCTTACAAGTGAAATTTTGCTTTTATAATTTGTAGCACATCAAGTATAATAATGTACATTTAATTTCTCAAAAAGATAATTATGTTAATAGAATTATTTGAATAAAAATTCACACTTTATGCAGGATAATGTCCTCTATCTCTTAATTTATACTAATGTAGGTCTGTAAGGAATCTTTAATAAGCCATTTCAACCCAGGGCCAGGAAGGCCTAGACAGAAGCAAAGGACTGACAGGACTTCAATGGGACAAAAAGGGCTTTGGAGGGCATTGTAGCAAAAGGTGTCAGAAGTGAGACAGGTTCTGGATAGAATATACAGCAACCAGCCCTGGTCACATGGTAGGATGTGGTCTCTCAGTGTTTAACTTACAGAGGTAAAATAAGGAAGGAAACAGAGACAGGGTGAGTGAGCAACTGTATTACGCAAGCAGGCTTGCAAGATGCAACCCATCACATCCCCAAATTGTGTTGCACTTAAGAAGGGACAACACCCTGTGAAACTGAACCTCGAGGAGCCAGCATGAAAAGGGACAGGGCATCCAACATCTTCCAGAAGCAGCCGGATGGGAAGCACAAGGAAAGGAGGGGAACAGCACCTGCCTCGGCCCCAGGGAAATGCAATTTATTTTCAAGGCCATTCATTAGGCACCAGTTAGGCGTGAGGGCATGGAATTGGCTTGAGAGAGATACTGTTCTCTGGCACCCAAAGAGACTCCATGCCATACCAACTCTATTTTAGCATTTCAGCAGTGTCTGTGGCAGCATTTCTGACAGATAATGAAGTTTTTGGAGCTGGTATGGGCCATACTCAGGCAGAGGTATCCAGAGAGGCCACCAAGCTGTCACCCAGTATGGGCCAGCATCTCATCTGACCATCACCATCTTGGGCAATGCACATTCAGGCCATTCCACGCCCCCAAGTCCTCTGCACACAGATGAAGTACCCTGAGAGGTGCCTCAGGGCCTTTGCATTTCAAAGATGGGCAGCACACACTGATTTTCCTGGAGAGGTTAGGGTTCTCCTGCACTGGGTAACCTCACTTGCAGCTGGGAAGGCCATGCCTTCAGCTAACCTTCACATTCAGTCTATAGGAGCCTTATGCAAATGTGTAGCACGCTTTTCTGTAATTTATTTTGGAAGAAATCAATTATCAATATGGCCAGGCTTAAAAATGTGTGTGTGTTCCCCATCCCTTCCCAGAGTAAAGCTGTCTTCCCTGCCTCTGCATGTGTTGCTCAGCAAAAGGCTGGTCGCTGGTCTCTGTGAGCAGTAACACACACTGAGATCTCATGCAGCAGTACACAGTTATTGTTTTTAAAATCATGCTATTGGGGATTTCCAATGTTGATTATTGCATCTGTAGTAATTCCCTAGCTTTGGAATGAGGAATCCACTGCAAATCATTGGTGAACTGCTTAAACAGGGATGTATGATAAATGACAGTTTCTAAAGGTGGTGACTTTCATACTAGTTTAATATAAGATACCATGATTAATATCCAGACTGTCAGTTCATATTTTTTTCCTTTAATTATTTCAGGACTTTTTTTTTTTTTATATGCCATGAGTATATTTATAGGTGATAAAAAGAGCAGGATTGGCAGCCTAAGAGTTTGAAAAACTGTTTATCTGTGAAGAGGGTGTAGTTAGGAAGAGCAGATTTTGCAAAACTCCTCCGTGTGTCTTCCCTTTACTTGCCTTCCTTCTCCCCCCACATGAAGTTAATCAACTCAAGGGCTGGTGATTTCAAGGTCACAAATGAGGAGACACTTTTTGCAATGTCTCCTTTTTTGCTAGAAAAGAGGGGGACTGAGGTCAAGCCTATTCATTTCGCAAACACTGGCCAACATTAATATCTGAATACTTTCTTGATTTCCTCTTTTAGGAACGGGAAATAGCTTTAATATCTTGGATACCATCATGTGGTAGCTATTGCCTTTTTAATGTTGATCCCTACAGGCCATCAATCCCTAACTAGAGTTCCTACTTACTGAAACTGAGATGGTTTCAAACTGAGATTTATAGGTAAAAGATTCCCAGTCTTGCGACTAAGTCCCAGAATTGTATCGTTTCACTTCATTTTTTAAATTCCTTGGGCCATCAAATCACGACTGATTTTTAGGTAGTACTCTTCACTGATTTGATTGGGAAGTACTTTAAAATATTTTGGATGATATGGCCTCATACTTCTATGGAGTTGAGTTACCTAATGATGCCAGAATGTTGGGAGTTTTTTTAAAACTTGTTTTTTCTTTTGTTGTTTGTTTTGTTTTCCTTTGATAGCTTTAGATACAAAGTGCCTTATAACTAGGGAAGAGACAAGAAATTTGTATGACATAAAAATGACTGTGGATCTTCACTGGAAATACATATAGAAGCTATTTTTACTTTCACTGCTGAATTTTGCAGAATAAACAGATTACAATAAACAGAATACAGAGAGGTGATGGCATTATTATTATTATTATTTATACAGCACCATAAATGTGCGTTCTGCTTAACAGACAAATAAAAGGCATCTCTGGAGATCACTTCAAGTTCAACTTCAGCATAAAGTACAACTTCCTCATGAACATTTAATTTATTCATAGTTGCAAAGAACAAATGTTTCAGACTGGAGTGCATTAAACTGAGGAACTGAAATCCTTATTTAGGTTCAAAAAAGAACATGATTTGATCATGCTGCTTAATTGTATAGGCCAAAACTCACCCTCTGATAAAAATCCCCTTGACTTCAGTGGAGGCCAGAGTTGACCTAACGTTCCCATCAAAGCTGCTGGAATCCAGAGTGCCCTGAACTTTTGAAAATGAAGAAGATTTTTTATGTTTCTAAAGGTGATGCCTCATTGTAGGTCATAACACCGCACACAAATTGTTGCAACATATCAAATTCTGCATTAAGCACACACTCACTTTCAACAAAAATCTTAATCTTTTAAAAACTTCTACATTTTTTACTTTTTTAAATAGGATAAACTCTGAAGTGGCCCAGGCCCAAAGAAGCTCCATGAGGAAGGAAAACTATGGGGATTGAATTGATTTAGAAATCCCAGATGGACTGCTGATCTCAGTGTTAAAGACAATTGTGTAAACCTACCTCCCAAGGTGCCGAGAAGATGTATACCTACTCCTGTTGCCCACAGACATGAGCTGGGAGCCAGCAGAGTGTGGGAAAGAACGCATTCCAAAGGAACAAAATATTCCAAATGAACAGTTTCAAAGGAAATTCACTGAAGTTACTAACCAAGTAACAAATTAATTTAAAATAATTCATTAAAAATACTAATTAAAACAAGGTCCTATCTAGCAAAATTCATACATATTTCAGAGGGAGGAAAGAATGTTTGTCTGAAACATTTGCAAATTGCAAAAGAATAAGAAACAACAGCAGGTGCCGTGCCTGTTAGGAAGAAATCAAGGCCAAACTTCAGGTGTTAAATCAGGAACAACTAAGATCTTTGACAAGACAGATTGACACCTCTTCAGATCAAGGTCTTTCTTTTATAGCTTGTTTGTTGGTGTAAAACACGTTAAAACAAATCTGGCTTGCATATTTGTCTTAATTTAATCTCTGGGCAGGCTGGAGAGTTCTTTTAAATAGCCATTTTCAATACCTGTGGGAATTCACCTGACCAAAAGAAACGACTCCCATGTCCTTTTCATAATCAACAGGGAGAAAGAGTCAGCTTTAGAGTACAGTTTGTTTCACCTTGTAGTTAACATCTGGTCAGATGAGTCATGTGCTGTGAATGTGTAGTTCTCTCCGCTGTGCACAGTAAGTCAGTCTGGTGTAGATGCAGACCATGCCACAGGGGATGGATGATACACATTAAGGAAGATCCCCCACTTTGTCCCTGCGGAAAGGCGTCTCCTTCATTCCACTGGTGGGGCACTGAACACTTACTGCAACAACAAGCAATGAGAAACAGTGCTCCAAGAAGAATATTCCCTTCAGCTTTTCATCCTTATGCAAAGTTAAACCCAAGTCAAAAAAACTTTCCCCTGAATAAACATATTCAGAGCAGGTCCCCAGAGCCACACTTCATCTGTAGTCCGTGCTTACTGACATAGAAGTTGTAGGAATGCTGAGGCATGCTGCAGGAGTCGAGTAGCTTCCCTAAACATGAAATAATGCTATTCTTTCCTATCTACATTGTCAGTTAGTTAAGGACTCCTGGAGTCTCAGCTAAGCAGAGATGGGGGAGAGCCTTCAATATATTCTAAACTTGTACCAAAGAACAGGAGTACAGCACTTTTTTCTGTGCAGCAGTTTGTTTTAAGCATATGCACCATCCATGTCCTGAACTCTCCATAAACTGTAGGAGTAAACAGAGGGTGCTGCGCTACAGGGCTGCTAAAATCTTCCAGAAACCTGTGATGCTTGTCATTAAGTCTTGAGCAAAAATGATTTGTGAAGTCTGTATTGAATGCTTCCTTTTCAGTAGGAACCTGTGGAAGCCCATTTTTAAAGAAATGGAAGAAAAAAAGGCCAAAAATCATATAATTCTTACTTCCAACCAAGTAAGGCCTGACACACATTCAAGTAAATAGAAATGTTAGATGATGTCCTAGCACTACATTATATTCTCAACTTGGAAAAAATTAGTAGACTGGAAATATGCATCATTCCAGATCTGTAAAGATACTTGGGACTGTGCGGTTTTTGATGGGGTAGAGTTAATCTTCACAGTAGCCAATATAGGTCTGTGCTTTGGATTTGTGCTGCAAACAGTGTAGGTAACACAGGGATGTTTTGGTTATTGCTCAGCAGTGCTTACACAGATACAAGGCCTTTGCTGTTTCTTACACACTTCTGCCTGTGGGTAGGGTGGGGGTGCACAGACAGGTGGACTAATCATAGGGATATTCCATATTATATAATGTTATGCTCTGCATATTAAGGTGGGGGCAAAGTTGACTGGGGGTAGACATTGCTTGGGAACTGGCTTGGCACTGTTTGGTTGGTGGTGAGCCATTGTTTATCATTTGCATCACTTGTCTTTCTACAGTTTTACTTTTCTCTCTTTTTGTCAATTTCCTTTATAATAATTAATATTGTTTTGTTAATATATTTAAATTAGCAAACTGTTCTTATTTCAACCAATGAGTTTTCTCACTTTTACCCTTCTGAATCTCCCCCCCACTCCATCCCACTGTGTGGTATTTGATCGTTGGCTGTGATTAAACCACAACCGGACCTTTGGTCCTCAACTGTTTATCCATAAGAATTCAGACCACTTCATAGTTTGGGAATTCTCCCTTGAGAATTGGCCCAGGGGTTAGAAAATGACCCTACTGGAAAAAAAATCTTGACTCCTATGAATTCAGTAGGACTTTTGCAGTCAACCATAACTGAAGTGGTATTTCCCTGATTGTCTGAAACAACCAGAATAGTGCCAGCCTGACAGAAAATTTTATAAAACTGAGGAGAAAATTTCTCTTCCAGGGATCTGAAACCACTGAAGCCAATTCTGTGGAATTGAGGCCCACTTCCTGACATACCTTACAGTCCTTTCCAGTGTGATAATTGATTTCAAATACCTCCTGAAAACACTGTGGGATGGCATCCAAAAAAGGGATATCTGGTATACCTGGCTGACATTACAATCCAGTTTTTGAGCAAATTATTTTGGACACAGTTTTCTTTCTGTCTAGAAAAATAAGATCAGGAAGATTAGAAAGCAATTCCAATGAGGGAAATAAAAATTGACCTCGACGTTTTGTCTTAGAAGTCTCAATCAACAAATAGCCTCTAAATCAGCAAACAGCCCCTAAAGCTGTTTGAAAACCCATTAGAAAATTTCTGCTTAAGAGCTAAAAGAAATTTCCCTGATGTCTATGGAAAGGGGTTCAACTAGTGTCTCGAGCTCTGTTCCAGGCTGTTTTGAACCTGACTGTTTTAGATCTGCCTTACTGCAAGAGTCCTTCCCAAGATTATCCAGAAAGAGGTCTGGGTGCTCTGAGGATTCAAAGATAAAAAAGAAATGTCCAAAGTGGACTTAGTGGTAACTTCAGCGGCCTCTGGCCCTCATCCAGCAAAGCACTTAGACCTGTTCATTGCTTTGAAATTGGCTTGGCCATGTCAACAGGGCTTCTCATGTGTCTGCAGTTAAATACCAGCATAAATGATTATTTAGATCTAACCTGTCTGCATCAACTCTTGAAGTACCCATGGTAGGCACTGTAAGGGAGGGCCTCACTTTCTGTTTCTGATGCTCACGTTAACAAGTTACTTTTCCCTTTCAACAAATATCTGGCATTTGGCTTCTTGTTGCACAGTGCTCCAGTTCAAGCTATGGCTTCTCTGGGACAAACTCTTCCTCCTCAATCTTGCCTCTGAGCAGCCCCACTCAACCCAATCAGACACCTTCTCGGTAGCCAGACAGATTTAGTGCTAAAGCCTATGCCCATTGCTGGTGAGAGCTGACCCTCAGTAAAGCCAGCGTGGCTTTTACTAATTAAAGAGCAACTCACTTTCTCTAGTTTTGCCCTTCAATTTCTCTTAGAAATCCTTTTCTCCTTAATATAGAAATGTCTACATGACAAAAAAAAGCACTGTCTTCTGGTGACCCTTGTTTGAGTAGAAATCTAATAGCTATCTTGCAAGTTGTGAAACCACATTTTCTTTTTTTTTTTTTTTTTATTTCCTTAGTACTTTATAAAAGCTAATTGGGAAGCAATCACGGCCCAGCAGTTAACAGACTTCTGAATTTCAACAGCAAACAATTCTTTTCTGTTTTCAAGAGGCACATCCTGGGCAATGTGCTCCTTTTCATAGAAGATAGGTAGTTTGATCTTGGTTAGAGAGAAGGCTACAGTATATCACTTTTATTACCTACTTCATATGAGAATAAATGTTTTATAAAAGTTCTGAAAATAATTTCCTATGTCAGGAAGGGTGAAACTTAGTTCTAGTACTCAAGTTGCTTTAATTAGTTTTCCCTGAGTCTGTTTTCTCAGTTGTCTCTCTACAAATGGATCAGCTTTATTACCCTGAAGAAATAATTTGCTCTTATTAAGACCAAGTACTCTGTTGTATAATTTAATATGTTACATTCATCTTTAACGTTAAAAGGCCTGAGCCAAAGTTCACCAAAATCAATGGAAAGTCTGCTAGGGACACCAAAGGGCTTTGGATCCTTCTAAGGAAGTTTTAGTCTGAAGAAGCATCTATACTGCAGTTATTATGTGCAGCACACTTAACTTGTATATTATTAGAGGTATTATTATTATTAGTTGGCTCTGCAGGGCCAAATGGTAAGTATTTATGTAACTCCTTGAGCAGGTGGAGCTTTTTTTAGTCCAAGCTGAGTTTTATGCTGCCATGGTTACATTACTAGAAATACCTGCCCTAGTTAGCTTAAATTTAGCTTACGTGTGGTTACACAAGTTGAAGTCACTCCTGTATAGACATAATTACTCTCCCTAGAGGTTCCTTGTGTTACAGTGGTATGATCTGAACCTTTACCTCAGAGATATATCTCTTTCTGGTTTTGTTTCATCACTGGCTGGATCATACTCCTGCTTGTCAGCAGTCACCTGTACCAGACAGGTCTTCTCTAGCAGTATTGTCATTTTTGGTTAGAATCTATTTTCTTCTTTCATTACTTGAAAAGACTTTGATACTCCTCCTTTTCTGATAGGTAATTTTTTTTTTTCCTAGCCACCTGTGTTTCCCTGATGGATTTGCTAATAGCAATAAATTAATCCCTAGATGCATTATAGTATGGTTGAGGACCATTATATTGACAAGTGAGCCAAAAAACCCCTTCTAGCTCAGTTCCTTAGAGACTGAATAATAATAATAATAAAAAAAAAATCCTAGAACTATATTGGTATTAGGCACTATAAAAATGGTGTTATGTGCTGGAAGCATTATTTTCTTCCAAGTGATAATCAAACATAAAGCTTAACAATTTAGAAGTGTCCAATATGCTTGTTTATTAGTCTGAGACTCCTGAGTATCTATTCTAATTTCAGAAAAACAATTAAAATTCCTCTATGAACACCTTAAACGTTCTTTGATCAGGAGACAAAGTCCCTTATTATGTTCACTTATAGTCAGTGAGGGAAAATCCAATGTCTGTAACCAATCTTATGTGTTCAACTATAGTCTTGTTTTGTTACAGTCTTGAATGTCCAGTTGAAGATCCTTTGCCATATCCTCATGGGTCATTATAGGCCAGATCCAAAGCTGACCAGAAGGGTCTTTCAGTGTCTTTTGTCTTGTACCAGCTAGGGATAAAAACTTGCTCTCTCTAACCTGTCTGTAAGGCTCTTTGTTTTTTTCTTTTCTTTAATTCAAAATGTAATGAAAGCTCCTTAAGGCAGGCAATTTTGTGCCCTAATTTTCCGTTGCTTTAATTTTTATTTCTTTTTTTTTTTTTTTTTGTGAGAATTTAGGGTAGATTTAAGTAATTTCCTCTAAGTTTCTTCACAAGTGTGACAGCTACAAGTTTTTAAGGCAAGCCCTGAATCAAGTGACTGAGGCATAGAGAGCTCTCTCTGAAACCACAGGTATCATGAACCCTGCAATTAATTTTCAAGTCATGGTACTGGAACCCTTCCACCTTCTGTGTCCACAGTGCATGGACTTCATGGGAAGTATTACTAGACTTGTAAATGGAAGGAAAAATGAACGTACAAATTGAGCAGTTATTAAGAATGGAGCTATTTTCCTGATGAAACATGACTCATGCTGACAACAGAGATTCGAAGTACTCTGCAGATTTAATAGTCATAAGTAATATTTCACTGGTGATAACTGATGCTTGAGAAAGATAAATCTTGAAGGGAAATAAATTCTGCCAGAGTTTTTTCAGACACCTTTGTATCTTTTTTCTTCAATACCTTTATCACAATGTCTTGAAGGAGCCAATGCCCAGGCTTCAGGGGTGGGTGAACTTGATTTCCAAGCCTAACATGTGCACATTGGTATACACTGGAGACTTTTTCCATACCTTTAGTATTTTTAATTTTTTTTAAATAAGCCTCTTCAGAAGAGAGGCTCTTTCCATTGAACTGATTAGGTGAATCACACTGATTTAACCAATTGGTAACATATATTCCTACTTATCTTAAAGGGCTAATGAAGACAGCTGTTGGCAGGAGGATTTACAACATTCAAAGTACCTGGTATGAAGGAAGACATGAGCTCAGAAGCCAAAGGAGGTATAGGTAGGCTTCATGCCCTATTGTCTTTTTTCTTTGGGAGGTTCAGAAATACAAGGGTTCAAAAAAGTCCTTGTCATGACTGTGTGTAGGTGGAGACGGGACTTAGTATGTATTAATTATAATCTACAAGCCTATCTGAGTGCTATTGCTGGACCAAAGAAAAATAAGTGTTTACTGTAATCCTATGGTTGATCAAGCTATCATCGTTCTCTCTATGCATGTAAGAATGAGTGCATTACAGAATAACTGTATTAAAGTTGCTTTTTGAAAAAATTCTTGGCTTCTTCAATGAGTTTTAAAAGTTAATATCAGTGTTGATATAATATAAAAGAAAGATTTTGTTCTTACACTTTTTTAAATGTGAAGTGCATGTTTGATATCCTTCATACAATACTGCTTTTTAATGAGGTTAAAGGCTGTGCAAGGTGTCTGTTTCTTGACTGATAGAAAGGCAGAAGGAAAAATTAGTACTGGGAAAGAACATTATTTTCTTCTCTCAGCATGATCTCTTTGTCTTCAAATCTGATCCCTTTATTATTTTTATCCTTGCTCTATTGAAATCTGGGGGCAGGGGATACTCAGGTAGCTGGCTGTACCTCCAAGCACACTCAAGTGTACTAAAAAGCCTTATGTGTGAGTTCCTGGGGTGATTCTCTAAATCCTTAAGCTAATCTATTGTCCACCTCCTTTTTACCAAATGCTCTGTTCTTCTTTTTCTCTGTTTTCAAGCTGGACAATTCTATTTTCCGCTTCACCAAAAGAGTCAAAAGCTTTTGATTTATACCCTCAGTTCTCTCATTTACAGATAGTACCATTACAGAGATTTTTGACTATCCATTCTGCTTTCAGGTAAGGTTAAAAGTACTCTGGATCTTGACAGCTATGCAGCAGCAGTGGGCTCAGGAGAGCTGCAAGAATGAGTCATGTGTCCTCCAGCAGCGAGTGGGGAGTAATTCGTATTCTCGAGCTGCAAGAGGTGGTTGTCTCCTCTTTTATTTCAAAAACAAGAGTTATTCCTAGGTGCTCTAGCCAACTAAATCGATCAGCAAAGCCACAAGCTTTAGGTCAAGAAGAAAGGAAGTATGTTTTGAAGCTCAACCAAATGATTCACATCCTTTTCAATATGAGGACAGCCACACTTCTGTCAGTGTTTCTCAAAGGTCGTGTCTCCCCTTCACCTCCAGAGCCTGATCAGCTCTTAGCTGAGGTGATCTGGAGAAAGTGGGCACACTCCTTCACTTACATGTTCCTTGGGCAGCCAGCTCCTTTCAGCCTGTGGTCCCCAGAAGTGTAGAGTGCAAGCTGTCCTCTGACAGCAGGTGTTGATGCTATAATTGTATGAGCTTCTTACTGCAAAGCCAAGAGCCTTTGGTGGGCCAGACTCTATTAGTGGTGCAACAGAGCATTTTTAGGAAGGAAGGAGTGTCAGGCCATGGGTACAGGAAGAAAATTTCAGAGCGGTGCCCAAATCCTAAGGAAGTTGCTCAAGTGACCCCTTCTGCCTCTGCATGCCTTGTCCTGAGACAAAGATATAGTACTCATGCAGGACTCAGTGCTTCTAAGGTGGGATTTTTTTTTTCTGTTAAGAATAAAAGAAAGAAAGAAAAAAATTCCACAATGTTACTTGCTGCTGAGTTTATAAATGTAAATGTCAGAAGGGTTCAGGTTCCCAGTCCGTATTTCTTCCTAGCTAGACTCTTAAATATATTTAGCTATACTCAGAACATAAAATACAACAGAGAAGATCAAGGGGGTTTATTTCCATTTTCTGACAACCTGTAATTTAAATTCATTGCACTAACACATTTTTAAAAAAATTCATTTCCCTGTATTTGAAAGGGTTAAAAAGTAGTAAAAGTGACTATAACAATAACAATAATGCTAGCATTATACAACTGCACATTAATGCTGATATTAATGCTCTGCTGAGTTTAGAAGGAAAGCAAAGTTTTTACAGCTTTTATGTTTCTGAGATTTTTCTTACCACCAACACTCAGCCAAGCTGGGAATAAGGTGGCAATGCTGCATTCCTTCGTGTCCTGCCAGCTGTATGGCACCTCAGGTTAACGTAGCCTACCTCCAGCATGCTGAATATATCAGCCCATTTCAGTGACAGCTGCCAAAACTAATGTCAGGAAGCCAAGTGGAAGACCAGGTGTAGGGCTACTTTTAGGCTGGCAGTCAGAGAAAGAGCTCTTTCTGAAGATTTTTTCTTTCTTTAGAGGAAAATTTATTTTGTAACATCACCAGAGGGCAACAGGAAGGGTCAGAAGTAAAATGAGATAGCAATTTGTTGACAATATGGGGAAAATGCTGCCAGTGGACTTTGAAGTGGGAAACGTTTCTTAAAAGCAGGCCAGATGGAAGTTGATCATTTTGGTGCTTGCAGGACGCAAAATAGACAGATTGTCAATTACCTAAAAGACTGCACAATTTGTCAAATATGAGTTGGACAACAAGTGAAAGAGAAGTTAACAGTATGGGGGAGTTCAATGCACAAGTTAACCTAGCTGTGTGAAGATCTCTAGCAAAAATGGTAATACTTCCAAACATATTTTAACCCCAGATAAAATATTTCAGTTTTTGGTGGTGTTCTTTCTTGCTCTTGTTTAAGCTGGATTTCCCAAGAAAATGTTTAAGCACGAGGATCGTCCACCTACCTTTTGGTCTCTTACCTTAATTTTTTAATCAGCTAGAGATTTTTGACAGAGGGGCCCTGATCTCAGATACACTCACTTCTGATGTAATTAATGCATATAGACAGTTGGATAGAGAAGGCAACCCCTTGATAATGTCTTCTTGCCACAGCATGAGCACAAACTGGTGTCAGTGAATCTGTATTGCTGTACTTTGCGCTGAGAAACAGAGCCAGAGAAAGGCAGGTTTTATTATTTGTGCTGCTCACACAGTGGCTTTATTTTTCCACAGTCTACTAAATTGAATAGCCAGTATATGAAATATGCAAAAATGACTGTCACATTTACTAGAGGACATACATTAAGAAACTAATTCCTCTGCATTATTATTTCCTACTTAAAATACTTGAAAACTTGCTATGGTACAAACTTCTGTAGAGATCTAGGCAACCAAGAAAGAAATGGCCCGGTCCATTTTCTACTAAAGTCAACCACAATATTTTCTTTGCCTCAAAGATGGTACTACAGCAAGCCATTGTGAATGATATTATATGGGAAATACATGACAGATGAGCTTGTAATGTTTGAGATGAGATATCAAAAAAAACCTACCTCCACATGGTTTTGACCAAAAAGATCAGGCCAGGTATCTCAGAACAGAGATGCAGGAAGGAGAGGAATCCTTATACATTCCTTATATATATATGTGAATATATATATATATATACACACACGGATGGATAGTAGGAGCAAACACATACTGAAATACATGCCATTTTTGTTATATCTGACAGTCACACAAACAAGCAAGCTATTAGTCAGATACCAAACAAGACACCAATCTGACCTAGATCCAGTACAAACCAAAACTATTTTAGATAGCAGTGATGCTCAGCAAATGGAGCTGTGGGGGTGGGTGTTTGTATACACGTGCGTAAGCGTACGTGTGTGTGTGTGTGTGTGTGTGTGTGTGTGTGCATAATACACCCAAGAAGGGCCAGATTGGAGCTAAACTGCAGGACAGTTGTTTACAGCTTAGAAAATGCTTAGAATAACATCAACAAGAAGCCTGTGGGATTATCTATGCAAGGACAATCCTTGGGGCATCACAAACATCTTTGCAGAAAGTAAGTCCAGCTGGCAGAAGGGAAGAATCACTTTAATATTTGAACTTATTAGCCATAAAGAAAGCCACACTAGAAATGTGAGGCATGACCGTGTACAACAGGGGCAGAGGTCAAATAAATACCGCATATTCTGAATTCCACAGGAAACACTCCTCTGGAGGATACCCCTCTCAACTTCAGGTGCACTGCTGAATAAAATGAAAGAAGAAAATACAAAGACAAAAGCAGTAGTGGAGAAAGTCGACATACTCTGAGCTGTCTGCTACCAATCAAGTTAGCACATTGCCTGCTATCAGCTGGAAATCCAGTCTTCCCTTGGCAGAGCTGACTGTAGGCGCTTCCCCAGTCTATTCCAATGGAAAGTTCAATCACCTCCAGAAAGCAAGTTGCAATCCCAGACAAATGATGTATTCATAAAAAATACCCTGGATCATTTTAAGATCTTCGTTCTAACTTGTTTGAGACACGGCCTTATTGAAATCTTTGAAGGCATCTTTAGGCTCCCCATGAGGTCTAGGGGGTTATTTGAAAACACAGATATTAGAGACCATGTGAACACAGTAGATGTTCTGCAATGCCTGTCCTAAGGCTAAAAAGCACCAGGCCATTCCATCTGGCAAAATATTTTAAAGGAGCCGTTAAATTCAGACCTCACTAAAGTAAAAAATAAGAGAGGAAAAACCCAAACCCTCCAAATGCTGATGTGTTCCTGAGGTGGGAATGACTGTGTTTTGTACAGTGCACACTTATATGTTAAGTCACACATCTACAAAGAGGGGAAATACAAAGGAAATAAAAGGGAGGGAGAAAAGACTCGAGAAACAAAAAAGAACAGCTTAGGCTGAGGAAATCAAAAGACACAGTGACGAGATCCAGATCCAGAAAGCTGAAGGAGCTCTTCAAAGTCAGTGTGAGAAAACCACTTTCTTTCCACTCAAGATGATATTGCCAGGAAATCTATGAAACATTTTATCACATGCATAGACCAGACCCTGACAAACGGAGCTAGATGTAGGGGGTGTGGGGAAGGGGTATGCATGGCAGACTGACAGCCTGAACATACTAGTTGACTAGCGGTAGTTCACTCACCTGCCATTTGCAACATCCTCCACCCAGGAGGTACTTCACATGAAAGCAAATGAGGTGTTAACTGACTTAGGGGGTGCAGAGGTCACTGCTGATGAAAGACTAGTGAGCAGGAATTCAAAGGAGCAGCTTGACAGGAATGCAATGGCATGACAGGAGTGAAAGGAGTTAAGTATGCCACCTGCATCCAATCCCAAAAAACAGTGCAGAGGGAGGTGAAGAGGCTCAGCTGTTTTGCATATAACTTAAGGAAAGAGGACCTGGCAAAGAAGGACTGAAGAAATCAAAAGTGGGTTGTCTAGAAGAGATGACAGTGGCAATGCACTTTCTGCTGTGCTTTGTCCTGCTGTGGGCTGGGGTCGTGCTGTCCCAAGGTGGCAGCCCTGCAGCTGCGGCCCTGCACGGCACCTTGAGTTCTGGCGCAGGGGGCTCATTGTAGCTGCAAACAAAGCTCAAGAGAAGAGAAAGTACATTATTGCAGGAAGGGAAACTGCTGCTGAAGCACATATGCTTTCTAGAGAAGAGGGGAAGGTGATAGGTGAGTGTGAAAGGTAAGAGCAAGCTCTCTGGCACACTTTAGCACAAGGTAAAGCTGAGGTCTGCTTGAAAGCTTTCTGATGCTTTTAGTTAGTGACAGAAAACAAAGGTTTCTGCTAGTTTATATATTAATGAAAAGATATGATTTCTGTCAAAAAAGCTTCATATTTTTAAGAGGGGGATTAGAAGATGAAATTTTTCATGTGACTAAAACAACTGCAAACAACTCTTGATTGCTCTTAATGTTGTCTCAGTGTAAAGAGTTGCCAAAATTTTCTCTGTCCTCTCAATGATTGAGTACAAAAATGAACCACAAGCCAATGAAATCTATTTTAAACAAAGCCTTTTAGTCAGTATTGCCAAAATATATCTTTATCGTTAAAATAATAAATAACACTGACAAAATATGCAAAAATAGGAAAGAGCTCTGTTATGGCACAGCTCAGGGAAAATACGTGTCAAAATACCTGAGTGACCTTTTGAAAATATTTTATGCTAAAAAAAAATATGAAGCATGAAATTGAAATCATATTCTGCTCTTTAGTTTGTGTCACTGTTTAAAGATAAGAACCAAACCACTTGTTTTGAGGTCTGGAAAAGAATGCAGGCAATAAATATCAACTTCCATTATTTCCTCCTCAAACAAGCAGCATAATGTTTCAGCCTAAAAATCTCAAGCCACATTTGATTGTTTCTAACAGCCAAATATAATCTAAAGACTGGGGACATGGATGAAAGTGGGATACAATATCTGTCTTATCCTTAAGCCTATACCAAGAATAGCCTTCACTTGATCCAGAAAAACAGCTTACAGCTCCAGGACTTGAATACTTTCCCTGTCGCTCACTTATAGCCCTTGCTTGCAGGAAATCAAGTTCCTGCTGCCAATTAGATTCATCACCATCACTCATCCACAGAGTCCCTCTAATCTTACAGACTTTTGTTACTCTGTGTGTGGGGGTACCCTGAGCTGATGTTTAACCCCTTGTCTTCCAGGTCATGGAGTGTAGTAGAAGACTGTACACTCCTCTATGGATACAGGGGGACAGAAAACTGTGGGGTGATTGGGTCAGCAGGAGATGCTTCTGCCTTGTTCCATTGGGCTTTATGCCATGCCTGCCATCAGGAGATCTGTAAGTCAAAGACTTTTTTTTCTTGAATAGCATCTTTATTTATCCCAAAGGAAAATGGCAAAAATGCCAAGGCTTCTTATAAATAGTCTGGTGCTGAAATGAAAATGTATTCAGTGTTTTTTGTCTTTGTTACAGCAAAGCAGTAGAGTTTAGCTGCCACACTAAATAGTTGTTGTACTGCCCAGCTCACACCTCTGTCCTCTAATGATGTTTACTGATGGGCCAGAAGCATCAGGCTGCTATAGGAAGACACTGCATTATGTATGGCTGAATGTAGACTCCTGGGTCTTGGAGTTTGTCTCCTTTGAATTTGAAGGACCTCTCAAATAGCTTTGTCACCACCAGATGAAGAGGCTCCATGCAAAGGGGAAATAAGATGAAAATATTCTGAGGTTTGTGTAGTATTTCTTTCATTATGCTCTGCATTTTGCTAAAGTGCTTGCCCTGGTGCTTAGACTTGCTAAGCCATTCTCTGGCCTGGCTAAGCCTGGTTTTGTTGTATTGCCATTAAACATCAACATATTTAAAATTATTCAGAAACAGAAGTGTTTTCAGAGAAAGTGGCTGTTGGCATCAGATGGCTGTGACAATTTACACAGAGGGAGTTCTCACATGGGAGAAAATTCCTTAAAAGAAAAGGAAAAAAGCAGGCAAGGGAGGAACACTGCAGTAACTCAAAAGAGCAAGGAAGGACCTTGTTGAGAGACAAGAGAACTAAACCAAAAACCTGTTAAGAACAGTGCTCCATAGATTCATTTTTTTATCTCTTCAGCTTTTTCTGGATGCTGATATGCCTGTAAGGACTGAGGTTTAAATGAAAAGTATAATTTTGTCCTTTTCAGTTTGCAAAGATAGAGCCACTCCCCTGGACCTACAAAATGATACAAAAAGGGATCTGCCTCTGAGGCTTCCCAGGCACAATGAATCCATTTATCTTCAGGAATACCACTCACAGAGCCCAATCCCCCAATTTCTGTCTCTGTTTCCTGTTACTACATTAAAGTGACAAGGTCGTTCAGGGTAATGATTCTGAGCTCCTTAACTTGGGATGGTGATGCACCACACAGTCCCTTTTTTCCCTGTAAGAGGCCATCTGAACAGTTGAGATCCTCTTTCTTTCATGTGATGTGGGCTTGCTATGTGGAAAGCTAACTGGTTTTGGAAAGTGAAAGTCACGCCTTTTCCTGATGCAGGACATGTATTTTCCTATGCCACAGGTAATCTGAAAGTGGGCATTGGTTAGTCCAAGGCAGCACCTTGATGGGTCTCATGATTTTTGCCACTCTCAATCACTGCTGTTCTGTGGTCTCTCAAGTTATAATTTACACCACTCCCAGCAACCACAAGTCTATTGGCCAGCCTAGGAAACTCAGGAAAAAGTAGCCCTTGAAAATCTGTGCTTGGATTCTTCCTTCAAGCTGTCTGGCTGTTCCTTTGGCTTTCCATTCTCTATATTGTTTCTGTGTACTTTTCATTTACGGGTTTATATTTGTTTCTATTTTCCTCTGATTGGCAGCAGCAGATACCTGAGTCTGTTCACTGACATTATGAATGAGAGAATCCCTTCTCTCTAGGATTATTCCCATCGCTGAGTACACTGGAGTCCTCTACTGCCTGGGTAGTTTCCTTTGCTTTGGCCATGTAACAGTTAGTCAATGAATTTTGCTCTGGCTGCCTCATTTCTGGAAGCTTGCTTCAGACTTCATTGAGTTTATTGCCTACACTGTGTCAAACTGCAGTTCATTATTGTTGTCATTTTATTAAAATAGCCCCTGAGTGCACCAGATTCTTAACGCTTGACTGCAATATTCCATGGAGGTCTACTTTATTTTTATAGTGGCCAAAGCCAACAGTAAAGCTGCCATTAGCAGCCAAGCTAACGCCTTTGTGAAGCGCTGCCATGCTTTCCCAGTGCCTGGCATTAAGTCGTTGGCTCCTGAATTCTGTATCTTGACACTGGGTACGTATGGCTTCTGCATACCAGGGGGTAAAATGCACTTCTAAATGCTGCAGAGGAAGCGGCATTAAGACGAGCTGAAATCCAGTTCTATATTTAGAGCTTCATGCATTCTTTATGAGTTTTATGTTATCTTTTCTGATCTGAAAAGGAAAGCAATGTGTTTGGCCTTTATGCCATATATTAAACTGTGGAGTGTTAAATAGAAAGGGGAAATGTGCACGAGTCGATAAGTGATCTTTAATATGTAAAACATGCTGCTTACATTCTTCAGATCTATACTGGAGATACTGTCTGGTTTACGTGTCGCGCCACAGTTCAGAAGTTTGTCTGTTTTAATGCCAAGCTCATAGGGATGCTGTGATGAAATGCAGATTTCTGAGAACTTTCCAAAGTAAGAGAAAGTCAAAGAGAAACTGGAAACAGCATTTGTGATTCGTGAGGTGTAATGATTTGCAGGGGTTTTGTGATTCCAGGCCAGCATTGTGGAGCAGAAGCAAAACAGAGTTTTAGCATTTGTGTTCTGTTGATATTTTAGTGTTTCCTCAACCTCAGCAATAGCACTGTGGAGCATTTTAGAGTTTTTCATGCCTTTATGTTCAGGTTTTCCAGGGAAAGTGGGAAAACATGTGTACAATAGTGTTTATCTTGTGTGTGAATGACTGTTCTTGAAGTATAGGCATACTCATAGTCTCGTTTTCGTGCAAGTGAAGCTCTTTAGATAATCATGGCTGGATATTTTTAATAGCCCTTGGTAGTATCTTATCCCCTTCCACTCCAAATATCTTTGAAAACCCTCCAAGTGCTCCAGGAAAATGCTTTGGAACAGAGCTATATGCGTAACTCTTCAGGTATTATCAAGAAAAACTTTAGATAATAAAAGAAGTTCAGCCCTCAGACTTCCCAGCCTTCTACAACTAAGACCCACTGATTTCATTACAAAATTTTTATGGAGGACTAAAAATATGCAGCCTCCTCACAAAACTCATTATAAAGGGATTCATTTCGTTAGCTCTTTGAGACAAAGTACAACAGCTTCATAATTGAGAAGGGCTAGTGAGCTGAGTGTGAGGAAACAAAATCATGACCTCAATCATATTAGCACCATCCAAGTGAATAAACTGGACCAGTCTTGTGTTTGAGGCCCTGCCTCAAGCAAACAGAATCAAGCTAGTAATGTAAACAAAAGAAGTTAAATTTGTTTAACAGGTCAGCATTGAGATTAATCAAAGAGCAGAATCTTATAAGCATAATTTTGCTTCCACATCCTGTAATTTATTTTTTTTTAAATTACAGTCATAATAATAGATTCCTTTCCCAGTTGCTGATTTTACAGCAACTCTAAGTAATTGCACACATCTGGTGATAACTTTAAAAACTGCAGATATAAAAGGAGCTGAACTAAAGACTACAGATTCCCTGTGCTATAATAGATCAGGTTTTGAAGCCATATCCGTTGTGACACCCTCTAAAGGACAAACGCTGCTGCCAATTCGGAAAGACTCAACTGTAAACTTATTTAGAACATTGTTATTATTAACATCTGTGTTACAGAGATCTTAATTTCCCCAATGGTGGAAAAGCAGCATGAATTATTTTGCTGCACACCTCTAATAAAGTTCAACACAATAAAAAGCCATGTTGTACGGTAAAATTGGTGTCCTTGACTGGACTGGCAGATAATAATCACAGATAAATTTTTACAGAGGTTTTAAAAAGGGAAGACACCAACCCCTCCCTCCTTCCCCCCCCTTAGAGTTGTATAAAGAGCAGTGATATACATTGCAAAAACATGTACAGTAGACATTTCTCACCATATAGTTCAGAAATCCATCACATTCTCTTGGCTGGCTCATCAAACCCTGATCACTAATCCATCTTCCCTGCTCAACTCAAATATTACTTTTTGAGTAATATTTGAGTTGAGCAGGGAAGTTGATATTTGAGTATCAACTTTGAGTTGAGCACTCAAATATTGAGTAATATTTGAGGGCTTGGGGCTCCAGAGTTGGACACAACACAGAGTTGTGTCCAACTCTGGAGCCCCAAGCACAAGAAAGACATAGACTTCTGGGAGCAGGTCTAGAGGAGGGCCACAGTGATGGTCAGATGCCTGGAGGACCTCTCCTTATGAAGACAGGATGAAAGAAGCGAAGGCTTAAGGGAGATTCAATATTGGCCTTCCAGTACCTGAAGAGGACCTACAGGAAAGCTGGAGAGAGCCATTTTGTAATAGCATGTAGCAATAGATGAGGGGCAATGGCTTTAAAGCAGGGTAGTTTTAGATTGGACATTAGGAAGAAGACAATGGCACAGGTTGCCCAGAGATGTAGTGGAGGCACCATCCCTGGAGGCATCCAAGGTCAGGCTTGATGAGGCTCTGAGAAACCTGATCTAGTGAAGAAGTCCCTGCTTACTGCAGGGAAGTTGGACTAGATGACCTTTAAAGGTCTCTTCCAACCAAACCTAACAGAATCATTCTATGATTCTATTCTATCCCAGGTCTCTTACAGCTGCAATTTTTCAACCAATCCAGAAGACAAGACTCTTCTTTCTTTCCCAAAGCAGACGTTCCCTCCTCCCCCCAAATTTCAAGATGTTAGGTAGTCGATTAGTGGCAGAATTAGTGTTTGATGCTTCTCTAGCCGGCACACAGAGAAATGGGGATCTCGGTAGCTGTGTGCTTCCACTATATCATGAGGGTTTGGCAGCGCTTATGTGCACTTCCAGTTATTTATCCTGCCATTACACTCTTATCTGGATGCCTCACAATCTTTTGGGTCCTCAGAGCAACCCGTGAGATAAAGGACTATCGTCCGCTGTCACAGGTTGGGCAACGAGAGGCGGAATGTGCAAAGGCATTTAGTACATTGTATGCTGGGTCAGAGACAGACACAGAGAGATGGAAGGTGGATTTTTGGCTCTTTAACAGTTCAAATTCAATCCTAGGCCTGAACTTCTTTATCCTGTGGAGCGGTGGACTCCCTGTAGTGGACGCTGCTTAACGCGCATACCTGGCAGTGAGAGGAAAAGAGTAAGCAGGGACTCCCAGAGGTGCAATTGCTCACTTGCCAAGGTACTCAGGGTCACAGACATGAACCATTTCCATCCTGTGCTGGACAGGTGAGTCCTTGAGGAGACACCAACATCAGAGTACTTCTCCTGGAGTTCCTCTTTGTTTGCTCACCAAGGTGTGCTGTACATGTCTTATGCCTCTTACCTGTATGAATTGCATGTGTAGTTGTAAGAGCAAGCATCTCACGGTTTATTAATCCATCCCCTTGCCTAGGACATTAGGAACTGAGATGGTGAACCAGGGGGTCCCAGAGGAGCATTTCTGTCTGTTCTTGTACTGTTTCTTGTACAAAGTAGTCCTTATCTGTTGACATCCATGAGAGTAGACTTCCCCTTCCACAACCAGCATATTTAGGAAGAAGAGAGAAGGATGGTAGGGGAGGACACTGCCATAGAACAATTAACTTCAGCCTTTGGTACCTCTGAGATCTAGGTAGCTTCATGCAGAGCCTCAGTAGAGATCTTCAGCAACAGGATCTTTACCACCATAGCGACCTGGCCCCAAAAATGATCAGCAGAAGGTTTTGAGAGGCATGACAGTACATGGCAGTGACAATGTTCTTGGGGAAAATACCTGTTGCAGTTCTTGGATGTAAGGTCACATGAAAAAAAATTTACTCTAGCAGAGTGGCTGGGTGCCCTGGCTGGACACCCCACAAGCTTCTGGGCTATTTTATATTTTTTTGCACTTTGAGTAAAGAGATATATGGTTGTACCATGTAAGTAGTTACAGGGGTTGGGCGGAGGGGGGTGTGGGCAGTATGTTTTGTTTTGATTTCCAGAAGATATAGAAAGTCATTTGGAGAGGGGGAAGTCCCCTCTTCTGACTTTGGGATAGTCCACTGAATTAGATTAGAGGCATCAGGTAATGGCCTCAAGTTGCGCCAGGGAAAATTTAGGTTAGATATTAGGAAGAACTTCTTTACTGAGAGAGTCATCAAGCACTGGAACAGTCTACCCAGGGAGGTGGTTGAGTCCCCATCTCTTGAGGTGTTTAAAAGACGGGTAGATGCAGTGCTTGAGGATATGGTCTAAGGGTAGACTTGGTGGCGGTACGTTAATGATTGGACTGGATGATCTTAGGGGTCATTTCCAGCCTTAAAAATTCTATGATTCTATGATCAGACTCTGATTCAGAGGAGAGGAAGATCAGCTAGGCAAGATGTCTGAGTTAAGGTGCAGACACATGGGCTTATGGTATGTGCAGACAGAAAATGAACTTGCATATGTGTCTGTGTATGTATGTTGGGGGTTCTGGCACTTGGAAAGATCTGTGTAAAAATTCAGTCTTTGCATTTTACTTGACAAGTAACAAACCCACTCCCAAGTCAGGACAAAGTCCTATGGCCATATAGTCAACACTTGCTTCACTGGGTCATGGTGGTGGGGCAACAAAACAGAAAATAATTAAAATCACATTCAAAAGATTTTGTTAGACTATTTCACCTAAAGTACCTCCCTGACAAGCCAGGCACCTTAGTAGCATCAGTCCAATTACAGGACCTGGAGGGAAGGGAAATTATAAGTAATAATTTTAGAAATAGCCCCAGGATGTACTGTGTGTGTCTTTGAGCCAGGAAAGCCCCGAAGGGCATAAGTCTGGAATATAGTTGCTGGCTCATTCCCAGGCAGAAAGCTGCAGTCTCACTGAAAGCCTGACAGACACACCGCAGTGCATATATCTTCAGAGCAGCACCAGTGGCACTACGCCATTCAGATCTGATTCTCAAAAATAATCTGGGGTCAGGAAAGCAAAAACGGCAGAGTTTTTGTGGATGAATCCGAAATGTCATTGAGGCTTTGGATCCATATCCCATTGGAATGATTTCTTTGTTATTATCTCTCAATCTAATGATCTAAAACCTGTTCTTTCAATGACCTGATGAGCCACGTGAGTTCATAAAATAAGTGGTCCTGGGAAAACCACTGGACTTGCATGGTCCACAAGATCACAAGTGTACATAAATTTTTTGTAGGCTGTGGCCCCAAGAGCAGCACTCGTCTGTAATCACTGTGGTGACTTTCATTAAGAGAGCTGTTACTGTCTGGTGAATGTTTTCTTTGATGCTACCAGACAGGGCAAGACATACTCGTCTGTTTATGCTCATGCTTTCAACTCTACTCAGCAAATCAATACCAGAGGAGGGCTTTTCCTCCATTTTAATTTTTAACTTCCCTTGCTTCTGTTGGAAGGAGCATGGACAAAAGAGTAGGATTCACTTAGCATTTGAATTTTGGAACCAGCTCTTGCAAATCTGAGTAGCCAGCCAGCAGCTGACATCTTCTAATGAGAATGCTTCCTTTCTGCAAACACCCAAGTTCCTCCTGGGTTCTGCTGTTGCCAGCGTGCTGCTATAGAAAAAGAGTCTCAGGGACAAAAATACGTTAGAAAATAGTAGCAGGAAGTAAAATAGAATTGGCTGCAAACCTGTCAACCCAAATCAGATGTTAGCTTCCCTACTTGCTTCCAATTTAGTAGAAATATGCTAAGGATTTGCAAATGTGACTTTTCATCAAATATGATCCTATTTTTCACTCCCTAAGTTAAAAAGTGCCATTATATTAACGCTCTCTCTCTCTTCTGAGTTTCCAAAGTGAAAAAAATGTCCTGTTTTTAATAGGCTGGAAATGTAATATCATGACAGTCATTTATATGTGAAGCTTCCTTTTCCTCTCACTTCCCTCCCCACACCCCATTCAAGTCCACAAAGGCCTTTTTACATGTCAAGCACATGGGAGCTTTTTGTGTGGTCAAATTGGTTTTTGCAGGCACTACTAATTCTGCCCACTGTTAAGCTTTCACGCACACAGAATCACAGAATATTAGGAGCTGGAAGAGACCTCAAAAGGTCACTAAGTCCAAACCCCCTGCCCAAGCAGGATCATATAGAGTAGATCACATAGAAACATGTCCAGATTGGTCTAGAATGTCTCCAGGGAAGGAGACTACACAACCTCTCCTGGCAGCCTGTTCCAGTAATCCATCACCCTCACAGTGAAAAAGTTCCTCCTTATATTAAGATGGAACTTTCTATGTTCCAGTTTGGAACCATTTCCCCTTGTTCTATCAATGGCCATCACTGAGAAGAGCCTGGATCCATCCTCACTCACCCTTTATATATTTCAACATAGCAAAAGTCCTAGCATATCATCATCTTCGTATGCCTGATGTTTTATTTATTTATTTTTATTTAAGATGAAAGAACAAGCCCAGAAACTCCAGAAGGAGCAAGGAGAAGTCCTCTGTACTGATATAGGCCTCTTGCTTCTTCCATGCAATTCTCTGTCTCAGGGCTCCCTTCAGCACTGTAGATGTGGAAGCATACAGCATGACTTACCAGACTCCCCATGATTTTTGGAGTCCCCCCTAGGCTCCAGCTGTGGGAAACAGACAACGTTTTTCTCAAGGCAACTTACAAGTAGGGCTTAGAGTGCAGACAAAAAGTATGATAGAGGTGCACCCCTCTTGGCTGGAGACAAAGGGCATATTAAAAATGCAATTGAAAACTTCTTTAACCCAATGTCTTAGTTCTCTTTCTCCAAAGTGGGTGAGACAAAAAGAGTCCACTAATTATTTTGGAGCACTTTGGCAGTCCTGAGCAGACAGGTAGGCATTCATTTGATGTTTAAACCGCATGATACACAAGAGGCAAACACAACTGTGTACACCACACATAGGGGGAAGCTGGCTGGAGGCCCTGTGTTCTCTCTATAAATTGCCAAAGGGAATGAAATTCAGACTAAGTAAATGCTCAGACTTTTTGATTAAATCAATCCATTGCCTCTACCCAATGCATCTTGTGTTCTCTTTTATTGCAGCACATTACCCAGCAATAGTTGATACCATAAATGATCTGTACAATCTTCTGGAGTTCTGGGTGAAATAAGGACAGGATGGGCTCATTATCTTCAAATTTCCCTACTTTTTTGAACTTCAATCAGGGCTTCAAATCCTTTTCAAAGTCTTTCTATATAGATACATATTTATTGTATGATAAAGTAATTCATTCCAAAGATGCTTAAATAGTACTTAAATACATGTGAATGAGGCAGGTGTAGAGTCAAGCTGAAGAAAATGCCTTGTTAGAATGAAATTGCTGTACAGGAGACCTACCTGTGATGAAAGAAACGGTAAAGGGTAGACAGCAAGATTCCTACGTACTTTACTCTTCTGTGCCCTTTTCTCTATTCATCAGTTTGCCTGGTGGGAACAGGCCATTGTTTAATTTAGTGAACCTGTCTACTAGCCCTGCTGTCAGGACCTGTGGACAACATCATAAATTAAAACCTACGCGGGAGGAATTGGTGCAACAGGCCACGGGGTTGCTTCAGGCTCTTCAGGCAACAGCAGAAAAACTGAGCAACTAAGTCATACGCAATCTTTCCTCCTTTCAAAGGAACACACAAATGTTCTTAATATCATCCTGGAAAGTATGTCACATTGCTTTAATGCAGTAAAAAACCCCATAATCCATCCTATATATGTATGGCACACAAGACAGCATGCGCAGGCACTCAGAGCTGCCCAAGACCTCTCTTCTCTGGAGGCCTTTGGAGCAGCACAGACAGTCTGTTCACTTCCCTCATCCCCAAAACGTCAGTGAAAAATGTTTCATAAAGTTAGAAGCTCATTTAGGTTGGAGGCAGACAGTCTTCCTGGCCTAGTGCCCATCACAAAAGTAAACAAGAGACACTGCAAAAAATTGCTGGCCATAAAATACACACACGCGCGCGCACACTCTCAGAAGAGGCAGCTGGACTTTTCACAGCCTGTCTTTATCAGTTCAGTAGTCCTGAAGAAAACCAGACAATACTCCTAGCATTAGTTGCTGAATGCCGAGAGCTTGGGGTAGCAACTGCACTGTGTATTTTATGGATACACTGGGAAAACAAAGAACTATAATGGCCTTATATGAACATGTATACGTGTGTGTGCCTGTGTGTATCTGCAGGACCTTTGTATTCCTGCCTATCCCTGTGACTTAAATAGTCACAGAGCTGAGGACTGCACACAGGCACTAGCTGAATGTACTTCCAGAGTTGGGATGCTTGCAGCATCAGCTTCTTGCTGGTCTTCCACAATAACTGCACATGGATCAGATGCCATGGCCTGGCCTGGAGGCATCTTCTGGATTCACAACTACTTCCCAACAGTTAAGATTTTCATCAAAGTAACTGTGAATTCTTGTGTTTCCTATTAAAGTGGGCTTGTTTTTTCCCACAAGGATTATGAGCAGCACTATGGCATGACTGCCCAGCTGGGTGGGGTGCAGCACCAAGCACATCCTGGATGTGGCTCTGGGCATAAGTCCTTCTATCTGAGAAATTCAGGTTCTTTTCCTAATCCCCAGGAGTCAAGTGGGAGGGGTTGGAGTGTCAGACTTAGAGAGTAAAATGGGGACATGCTAAGCTGCAGGGCTGAGACCTACGATGAGCCCCAAAGGTGACATGAGGCCCTGATGAAGGTTATCTCAGCCCAGTGTGCTGCCTGAAGCAGTTCTGTGAGGCTGGAGCTTTTCCAGAGGAAGCCAAGCCCATGAGAACAGGCTTCAGCCCCTCAAGATCCCCATCCACTTCATCATCCTGTGAGCTTTATTTTAGCATTTCTGGCCAGTAGAACTCAGGATATTTCATACCCAGCAGTAATACAGTAGAGAAAAAGCAGCAGGCTTGTATAGGGTGACTCAAACTCTCACTAAACCCCAACATCCATGACCAAATAACAATGTTGTCCCCCCAACCCATCCAAGTGCACACACAGAGGTACACTCTCCCCACAGTCCAGGCTTGTCTATCAGAGAAATAACATTGACATGTATTGCACATCAATTCTAATTTCATCTCAAATAGAAAAATAAACTAATTACTCCTACATTCTTTTTTCCCACCTCCCTTTCCCTGACTGTCACCAGGAGGCATGAAAGCAAGCCAGCTGGCCATTAGTTTCAGCCCTCATTAGCAAAGGTATGGGTGATGAAAAAATTTGTCTAAATCTTAATCTTTTTTATAAAGGACAGCCTGAAAGCAGAAGAATCAATCAGTCATATTTCTCTACCCACTACTCCTTCACAGAGCTGGATGATGCTGCTATTAACACCTGACCAGATGTAGCTCCTTGTATCCACATTGGGGTATAAACACACTTTTATCTGCTTTGATAGAAAAAAAGAAAGTGTTGTTTAGACTAGAGGGGGTTCTAGGTCTTCTTCCTCTTTACATAGCAAGGGTTTGGGTTTTCCCCCTTTCCGGATTCAGCTAAGGTAGAGTAGAGTTATATGTGCCAAGGAAACCTTTGTGCTCTCAATGCTCTGCAGGTGGCATTGGGAAATGTTTCTTTTAGTTTTCTTTTGGCTTCCTGTACTGGGGATAATCCTTTGTTCGCACCAAGCTGTCTCTTGTCCTCTCCCTTGCAAAGCGGGCTGCGGCACACCTTCAACGGAGCAGCTGCAATAGGATGACTCGGGCTAGCATCACCTAAAGTGACCATGACAGCCAAATGGAATTGTGGCAGGAGCGCAGGCCAAATGCTAAATAACATTTACAGAAACTAAATAAAGTGGCTGGGCCCAAAGGCAATGTGAAAGACAGCATTTGGCAATTGCTCTTTTTAAGGATGTATATTTTTAATGGTATTTTTACATCATGCAGATATTGCAAATACGAATTGCTCACCAGTGAACACTCATCTCGCAGAGATTCCAGCGCTAACTGGATCTTACGCTCTCACATAAAAGGAATATGTCACAGGAAAAAAATAGGAGTGTCACCCACATGGTCAGATTTTAGCAGAAATTAAAATCTTAAATATCTCCCATTTATTGCTCTGTTGTTAAGCGGAGAAGTAGAGTGCCTGGAAAGAAGCCAGTTAACAGCCAGTGTACAGGAGAGCCATGGCCCATTCTTGCTGTTTTGAAAGGCAGATTTCTTTACCTAGGTAACTGTGCTTGTGCAGGATTCTCCTGAACAGGACAGGAAGAAAGCCAGCCTATCATATCTTTATCACATTATCACTTAAAATTCAGGAATGTCTTAAGGTCTGAGCCAGGCTGGGCTTCAATTGCGTAAGGCCCAGTGCAGACAGGGAGTCTATGAGCAGTCACAGGTTTTGCAGTTTTAGTCTGAACCTTTTTTTTTTTCTGAAGACCATAGCTGCCGCACAGAGATTACTGCCTGAAAATCTCACTTTATTTTTAAAGGAGTATGTTTCTCGCCCACAGTGCCTGGAAATGAAAGTCCTAAATGCTCCAGCACCAGAACACATATAAAAAGACTGTAAAATGAAATTGTCTGCTTTCATGGTGTTAAGTCAATCCTGTGATTGATTGGGGAAAGGAGAGGGTGTGAGGAAGGAAAAGTGTTATTCAGGGTTTCTGAATGCTGGAGTCGGCCAGAACTGAAGATCATTGTTTGTTCTCCCCATTCCAAATTTTAGCAATTTTAAGCAGACCCCATCTTAGCCAGACCATCTGCAGCCAGAGTATAGACCAGTAAAAACCAGTTCTCTGATGCTGAGACCAGCGTCTGTAGGCTGCTTTGCCATTACGTAACAGAATACCAGTACCCTTGGGTATTGTTCAGGGATATGTCACATGCTGAAAAATGCAATTAATGTCCCATCATATAGGTGCACTCTTGCTGCTGGTAGTTGTGAGTGATAGCTATTTCCTCAATGTAAATTCTATTTTATTTTGCCTTGTGCTACAGCTCTGGGTTGCCACTCACCTAGAATTCACAAGAGATTTAGGCAAAGCCAGTGCAATTCACCACATGAAACTCTAACCCCTCTTTTTAGCCTAATCAAGACACAAATCAGCTTGCAGTCACTCATAGTGACCTTCATTTCAGCAGCTTTTGAGTGTACACAACCAGTCTAAGAGTGAATTTTTGTAGGGGTGCAAAGCTCTTGGTGCTCATTCTCTACGTGCTTGCCACCCCAGCAGTTCTGAGGCATGACGAGAGACTATTTTATTTTCTTTTCTACTTTGAAGATGCTCCATATTGGTCTTTGCTGGACCTCTTGCTTCAGTTCAGAGAGAAAAGGCTTCCATATGTTTTACTTTCTGACAGACTCCTTTGGCCATAGCCCAGAAACACATGAGTTATGGCCAGGCACCAAGCCAGTACGGCCTTCAGGTCAGCTGGTATGGACTCTTCATGACTAAATCAGAGCTGGGGGAGGCTCTGGATTTAGAAAAGTTATTTATCATGCAAATCCCCTTGTGAGCCTTATCTTGGAGTTAAACTTTGCTATCTGAGTAACAAGGTTAATCCAGTAAATTGGGCTTGAAAAGACAAGATTTAGGTAAATGAAAGGACAAAGCAAGCTACTGCTAGCAAATGTAACAAAAAGGAGAGAAAACTCTTGTCATTTTCTTGTAGAATTTATTTCATTTTATTTCATTTCTCTGTTATGAAAGAAATTGTTGAAACTCTTTGAGGTTTTCCTTAGTTTCCCTTCTAAAGAAAATTGATGATTTACATTTCTAACAAGACCACACTTGGGTTTTTTTCTCCTTTTTCTCATCCTCCTTAGATTTCACAGCCCTTCATCTGTTTTTTTTTTTTTAATTTGTTTGTTGGTAGTTTGTTGTTATGGTTATTCCTGTGTCCTCCTGCCCCTCCCCCTTGCCCCCAGCCCCTTTATATCCTTTTGCTGTATTTCAAAGAGTCATGAGCTTTCATCCTGAATAGCTCAACCATCATGGGACCAGGTCACTGCAAAAGTCACATGGGTGACCAAGGAGGTGGAGGGGGTAACTTTTCTTTTTCTGCATCAGAATGAAAACCTGGAACACCCAACACCTGCTGAGAGAAAGATGAACCATAAATATTCTATTCATGTCCATTCGTTCTGAGTTTCTGCTTGTTCTCCACCCTTTCGTTACCTGTGTTTTTCCTTATTGTCTTTTTGGATCACTAAACCAAGCTAAATATTGATCAAGGGACCTGATTCCTTACTCTCTTTTTACAATGGTAAAACTACAGTGGCCAAGGTGACGACTCTAGCTGAGCAAATCACCTGATTCAGGTAGTTTTGTTTAGTGGATTGTAGGGATGACATACTGGCTCCTGCCCTGCATCATGTCCTTGATGTTAGGCCATCTTAATCAAAACCCACAAGAAAGAGAGCACAGCAGAGCATTTCTTCCTGCAGCATTCACTTCCCTTTGCTCCTGTTGTTCAGTGGTTTAGCGAAGTCCTGCAGTGGAGGTTGCGCTCGATTTAATAGGGAAAGGAAGCCAGATCAGTGCTGGGATCTTAGCAGAAGCCCACACCCCCACCCAGGTTTCAGCAGATCTACATGCATGCTTAGCTTACACAAGCAGGGGAGGAAAACACCCTGCTTGTTTGCAAGATGACCTGGGGATCTGCAAAGGTCTGCTCTCTCAAATCCATCACCTGGTGTCAAAGTGGGATTACATCCCCTCCTCCACAGCACACCCGAAGCAGCTGGAGAGTCATTCCTGTTTGCTCTCACAGGGCCACAGGCTACTTGAGCAGCCTTTTCTCCTTGCATGGGGCAAGGAGTGGCTGTTTGGTTTCTTAGCAGCATGTTCGGGTAAACAGGGGAACTGCTTGGAGAGAAAGGCGCTTATTGTATCTTGTGTTTGCACTGAAAATTTGGAAGGTGCAGTGCAAATAGGGACATCAAATATAAGATATATCTCAAATATGGTCTTAAGTGTGAAAAGTGTGAGAGAGATATGACCTCTACCTTGCTGGATGTTAGCGTTGCTAACAGGACTAACTTAACATCATGTTGTGCATAGACATCATGATGGATGATGGCAAATTTTCTGGTTAAAATTTTTTTTCAACTTCAAACATTGTTGTCATTTAATCTCTGATTCCAGTGGATAATTATCTGTGGTGTACCAAACTGTACATGGTGGATGCTTTTTCTTTTTCCTAGGGAAACCATAACAGACATATGAAAACCAAGCAAGAATATAAATAATTGAAAATTCAGATGGTAAATTCCTTCACCCTGAATACATGCCTGGTAAATACTAGAAACATGCTCTGTCAGTGTATACTGTGTAACTTTCGCAGAAGTGGTGTAACAGAAAGGCTTAATCATAGTGAAATGAGGATGGGACAGGACAAATAGCTGAGAAATGGCAGCAGGAAAATTCATTTCTGTAAAACTTCAGGTGTAAACCCAGGAATGAAAATAAGAAAAATATCATGAGACATAGCAAGCTGTTAAAGAGACATCATAAAAATGAAATATAATAAAAGAGTGATAAAATAATCTCAAAAGGATGACAGGCTAAGTTTACATGACCTGCACTCACGTGCTTCAGCAACTGTGGTATTTCGATGCCTTTGTCACAGACTGTTATGAAATTCTAATATATGCAGGCTGCCAGTAGAACATAGAAGAAAGCCACATCTTCGGTGACATCACATAGGAAGAACTGAATGTAAATCTGAAAACCACAGTTTTCATTTGGGAAGTCCTGGAAGCACTACCACCTGCCTCGAGATGGAGAGAGACATGCACTGAGGATAGCGGGGCTACTCATAACCTTCAAGCAACGCACCTCTCCCAGGCACATGCGGGACTGCAGCAAATGTGCCAGACGTGCCTGGGCTTGTTTATTGTTCCAGCTGAGTGCTGTGCAGTCAGAGAAGGCAGAGACAAGCTGTGGAGATGTTTAAATCTGGTTTGGGTCTTGGGTTTTTTCATGTTTTACTTGGGCAGACTCAGAGATTTCCTCCCTCCTTCCGCAGTGAGGGCCTCGATTTATAACAACTTGGGACAGCAATCATCTAGACCTGTCCCAGTTGGATTACACACCATGGAAAGTGTGTTTAATTATGAAAAATTAAAGACAAGAGGGATATGTTTAGACTAACAATGTAGACAGTTTCTTGGCTAGAAGCAAAGCTGAATAAAAGGGTAAGAATTTTACAACAATTGCAAAGGATTTATTTACATTTTTTAAAAATCTACATATGTTTTCACTTAAAGCTCTTGGGAGGGTCATTTCAAAGATTAGGACTCCTAGCTGTTCACATTCATCTCTACCTCTAGTCCCTCTGCTTGTAACTTGAACTTTAATATACAGACCTCAACAAAAGAAAATGCATTTCAGGTGTGACATATCAAATGACACAAAAGCTCAGTCACCAGAAACAGATTTTATGTTGATCAAGAGCTGTGAGTCCTTTTAGTACCATTGGTGCATTTTGCACTGTTCAGGCCACAGAAGTTATCCAGAGAGTTTCTAGTCTTGCTGCAACGAGAAATAAAACTTAGAATCTTAAGGTATGTTTATTTTAGGCTGTCCCACATCATAAAATGAAAAAAAAAAAACCTCAAAACCAAACTCCAAAAAAACCCCAAACATTTCTTTCCCCATAAGTCTCCTTTTAGATTTGTTTTGTTTCTGCTTTCTTTACTATACCTTCCATGTGGGTTTCACTTAGTCTTCTCTTTAGCGTTCTGAAGCCTCGATAATCCTTACCCTTTCTGGGACACCCAGCAGTATAGTTGATCTGCAGATTTGAAAATGGGCTATTAGAGCTATTCATCACAAGCGATGCAGCACAGTTTAAACAAGAAGAGAGTGCAAATATATGCCATCCTGAGTCAGATTAAATGTCCGGTTGCCCTAATGTTCTGTCTCAGTAATACAGGCTCCGTGACTAATTTTCATGATAATACAGGAAAAAAAAAAATCAGCAGAGAAGAAAACTGTGGTAAGGAATGGGGAATGCTCTGGATTTCTTCAGCCAGATCTTCCCCCTTTAATAGGGATGATGCTCATGTTACCGAGCATTCTGGCTGCAACTCACCCATGGAGCGGGGACAGGGATCGGCCTACCTACCATTTACCTTCCCTAAAGAGCTATTATTACTGGATACACACCTCAGGCTCAGAATACAAAGGTCAAAGCTCTTATCCATGGCTGGGAGTCTGGATTTCAGGGTGAGGTAACTGGAGGCTCTGATTATCGTCTGAGATCTCTATGAGAGCCATAGGAAAAGGGAACAAGAGCAGGGGGCAGAGCCTTGCCACGCAAGCCATATTGCCACTCGGGACCTCAGAAAAAGGTAGTAAAGACTTTGAACTCCTCATCTGAGTGTTTTGAAGTTTCCATGCTAGGAAAGTGCTGTATGTCACTAAACAAAAGGAAATGCAACATTTCCTGAGAACCTTGCTGCTTGGCATATTATGTGTGCAGACTCAAGACAGCCAAGGAGAATTTCACCTGAATTTCAAACACAAGGGGAGGATTCACATAGTTATGGAAAGATAGACAGCTTGCAGCCATTGTGAGATTTCAGAAGATTTTTGACAGCTTTTTTAAACAGCAGGCCTTCACCTCCATACACATGCACCTATATACATACACCTATATATGTACACCTGTAGTGGGTGTGGGAAGCCAGGACAGTGGTTTTAGTGACTAGCAGCAGCAGATACAGATCCCTTTGGTTGTTTCAAGTCCCGTGGAGTCGGTTAGTACATCCCCCTCAGCTTAAAGATTTCTTTTACCGTCTGTGCATTTAGTACAGCAGCTAAACCACATGGTGCCATTGGAGTTTTTTCCCGTAAGAAAAAGCAGAGAGTGACACACCTCTAATTGCTAAGGAGAATAATGGTAGCATGAAGAATCACCACGGTGTGTTGGTTCTCTCAGCCGCACCTAGATAATCCCCACCTGTGAACTTTCTGTCCCATCTCCAGGAATGTATGGCTCTGAGTCAGAAAGCAAGCAGTGAATGCCAAAACAGGCAGGTAATCACTTGGCAGCAGACTCCTTTGGCTTAAGCTTTGAGCCAGAAAATGGACATTTTCATGATAGTGGCATACAGACAGAGGATTCCTTGAGGGAAATAAAACTTGTCCTCAATCTCTTCGCAGGTGACAACCCCATCTGCTTTGTGTTTTGTGCTCTGCGTGCTTGTGTCAGTTGCATCTTCAGAAAAGTAACAATTTAATGTAAAAATGGTTTCCTAGAGTGGAGGAAAAAGAAATCAGTCCTCCATTAAATAATGAGTCAACTGATTCTAAACTGCATGACAGCAAACATTAATGCTCATGATTTAATGCCACTCAGAAACTGGAAATTTAAAGAACATCTAATTTGGGGACTGAGGAGAAGAAACATGAAAGATACTATTGAAAAAAAATGTAGTAGTATTGTTTTCCTCTTTACTTGCTTTGTACATCAAGTAAGGCCTATTTCTAATCCTCTTGCTAAGCCCCAACCCTTGGCCCAGGAGAATTTGTGTTGAAGCAGAAACATGTCAGTCATTTTGGCCAATGAAGCACAATAATAAACATGAAGCAAGGAAAAAAATGTGGGCGGTATTGCCAGGATAAGGAGAGCACTGTCTACACATTTTGAAAGCTTGTCTAGATTATGGGGTTAGCTAAATGAAAAATCATCTACAACTTGTCTCCTAGGTCCGAGGGATATTCCTGATCTATAGCTTATTCATTTCCTGTGCCGATGACACATGCGTTGAGTATGTGGCAAATGGTAACAGGATTACATTTCACACATATTTCCTTGAGTCTTTGTTTCCTGAGTACTCCCCATGCTTCTACAGTTTGTTTCGGTCTAACAGCAATTTAAATGATCACTGGGTTTATCTGGAAGCTTATGAAATAAATCAAGTGCTATTTGCATGCAGCGAGCTTACTAGATATGCTGGTAACAGTGGTCTTGGTGATGCTCTTAGCTGACAAGGAGATAGTTAAGAAATTTCTCTTTGATTTTTAGGTGTTCTCTAAGCTTATCTTGTAAACGGCAACACGTTTTCATTTGACATCCAAGAGAACAATGCCGCTGATTTGCAGAGGGCATCAAAAGTTCTTCTGAATCTTTATTAATTTTATCGATGGCCTACATTTCCTCCCTCTGCCTGCTCAGTCACCCTTGCACATTAATTGAGCAGACCTGCATCGGGAATTTATACCTAGCTCCACAAGTAAAGCAAATGACAGGAAACAGATGCCGTGCAAATTGCCTCTGAAAGCAATGTACACACATACACACACACCCACCCAGAATGTAGGGTCTTATGTTGCCATGCAATTAGGAAAGGAAAGGTAAATTTTGAAGAAATAGAGTAGCTGTAAAATGTAAACTCACCCTGAGATTAGCTGAAGGCCTAGTCTCTCTCTCTAGCAGTAGTCCAGCTCCTGAGATGATCAGAACTCTGCGAGGAAAAGCCCACGTGCAGCATGTACGCATCCATGGCGTCTCTGAGGGGTCAGAAAGCAAGCGGGAGAAGATGAGAGAAGCCTGGCTTGCTGCCAGCTCACATTTTCATTTCGAACAAATGTGTGTAAAGAGTTTAGGTTGAGTCCCTGTAGACAGTGTTTATCTGCTCAGCTTCAAAGAAAGCCACAGAAGGATTGTGATGAAATTTGGTGAAATTGTCCCTTTCAAAGCCAAGATTTTTTTTTTGTTTGTATGTTTCCGCTGCAAAAGACTGATGCTAGGTGAGTGTGGGCCTCAACAGTCCTTATATTACAGTGTAATGAGCCATTTATCATTTCCATTTAGGGGAACTCGGCTCTGTCCTTTGCTTTCTAACCATGGTGCAGGAGCCATTTTGCTTGAGGAGTTGATCCACACTCCCCAAGCCACAGTTCTTGATGTATATTTGTGCAGGCTGGCTCCGATTCATGAATCATGTTTTTATTTTTCTTTTATCATTCCCTTTGGTTGAAGCAGTGTCTATAAATACCGTATCACCCAAAAGCTGAGATGGTGGAAAACAAGTTAGGAATGCTGTATGAAGGCAAATCCCTCCTGCTCTCTCCCTGTCTCCCCAGATAAACAGCCCATCTCTGGTTATCCATCCTAAAGTCACCAATGCTTAAGCAAGTGGCTGGCATGTACTAAATAATCAGAGGGAGCAGAAAATGGTTTTGGGGATGCCAAGTCCCTCCTGCAGCCTGATTAGCACTGTTGTGTTTTGGGATGGTCGTGAGGATGTCTGAGGTTTTACAGGCTCTGAAAAAGGCAAGCTTCATAGCTCACACAAGACCCAAATGAATCTATCTCCAAGTAGATACTATACTTGGAGAAGCTTTATTTATTTTTAACCTTTCTGGCTGTATCACCAGTGATGCTGACATTATGCCATTAACTTGCTCTTTGCATTTTAATGTTAACTGTATATGCATCCTTTGCATAGCTGTTCAATCTAATCTACATTTGTTTCCAGGCTTTTTTTTTTCCCCTCTATCTTGATCTAGCTGGTAAATCAATGAGGCTGCTCTTTAGATTCAGAGTCTTTGGAGATTACCACGACTGAAGAAAAGATTATATAAAAAGGGAGGGGGAATCATTGCACTTTTACAGTGAAATATTGCCAAGGAACAAGCACAAAGAATACAGGGTAGCATATGTTTGGAAATCTTGGGATGTACCTACACTGCAACTGCAGGCAAGATTGACTTTTCTGTGGATTTAACCTGAGCTGGCTGATAACACTGAAGGTTTTGCACCATGGGCTTAACATTGCCTGTAATAACCAAGCAAAGATGCTAAGGGTGTTCATGCCAGCTGAGGTAACCATCAGCAAGGCTACAGCTACTGGCACCAAAAATAGCCAGTTTGAAATGTGCTTGGCATGTGCCTCCACAGTGAGCTCCTGTAGGCAGGCAAAGGCACAGCCAGCACTGCCCTTCTTAAGAAAACCAGTACAAAAACCCCACCAGCTTACTGTAGGTGAACAGGTGATGTGCAGATCAGCCTGTGGAGGGTTTGTGTGGCCAGAGTGCAAATCCAGCAGTGCTGTCTGAGGATGCTGGTATTCCTTTTGATTCAGACAGAAACAAGAGCTTCAGCTTTTCAAGTTATGAGCTCCTTAACCTCTTCTACTGTGCAAGTGTTTACTCAGCATGCACTCAGTGTTAGCATAAAATTCACTAAGGGCTTTAATCAAAAGCCACAGTAATCAGTGTAAAAACTAGGAGGAAAGTAAGCAAATCTTGGGATTTTTCAGTGGAAGCTGGGTTCCTGATTCTTTATGGTTGACAAGAACTGTGTTTAACCTTTGGGTTAGGTTGAACCAACTTCTCTAGCTAGGTAGGAAATAGTGAAGTTGTCATCAAAACCAGTCACTTTTGACTCACTAGTTAAAATGATCAGGTATCAACCTAGAGCCCTGCCAATTGGATAGAGCTGCTTTATGACTGAGGCTAGAGATGACTTTAAGAAGATGACCAGTCTCTGGAGTCAGAAGCCTTACCTAACTACCTTCCTGTGCCACATGGAAAACCTGCCATGTACTCAGCATCCATGTGGGAAATTTTCCTTGTGTATCTGGAGAACCACAGCTTCACAGAACGTTAGGAGTTAGAAGGGACCTTGAAAGATCATCTAGTCCAACGCCCTGCCTGAGCAGGGTCACCTAGACATCACACAGAATGCATAGTGTAACAGCCACTAGTCCTGACTGAGGCATCATTGTTGAGTTAATGATAATTTCTCACTTGTTGCCAGTAGATGCATTTCCTGTGGTGGATCTGCAGAGAAACATTTGGAACTGCAGCTCATGCACTCGTAGGATATATGGCTCTGCCTGACAACCAGGGTCCGTGAGCTTGGCAGCAGCATTACAGTCTGGCTTCTCTGGGAATCCAGACAGGAAGACTTGTGCACCACGGCTCTGTGACTGTCCACACACCAAAGCTCCCCTCCACAGGAAAGCAGAAGTTATGAGATGTGTGGGGCACACCGAACTGACACCTGCAGGCAGGATATGGCTGAGATGAGGAGCATAGGTCCATGTCTCCATGTCTCTCAGGTTTGACACACTTGCTAAGTCAGGCCTGAACCACCAAACCCCAAAAGGCAGCAAGATTTAACTCTGCTTCCGATGCTTTATACATTTTTGTTAAGTCCAAACTTTCAACACAAGTAAAAATCCTTTTTTTTAGTTTATTTTTGGCTATTATTTTTAATTGCTCTCCTTGTAGAGCTGTTCACGTATGCTGCATGGTTGTGTAGCGTTTCGTGGTACCAGCTACAAACAATTCCAATGGCAAGGTGAAGAAAATGTTTATCTCATCGCTGCAGCAAAAATCCATCCACTGTGATGCAACAGCTCAGAAGTAGAAGTGCCTTCTTGGGTTGCACTGGCAAGAATTGCTTTTAGAGCACTATCCAGGTGATTTTGCTTTCATAAGGTGTGTACTACACATGTATAGGCTAAAAAGAAGTGAAAAAGACTAGACAATGCAAGCTTTGAGAAGAAAGTGAAGAGGATAACTGAGGATGCATTCTTAGGATTATCTCTTAAAATTTAAACAAGAAAAAAGTGCCTGTGATAGATTAATTTGCTTTACCACCACGTTCCATCCACTGTCACTCAGTACACTTATCCTAGCAGCCAAGACACTGTCAATAAGCATCCATGGCCTCTTAAGGAGCTGAATTTATGAAAGCATGGTAGAACGGTTCTTTTCTAACTGAGAGGAGGACACCAGTTATGTCTCTCCTGATACATAGCATTGTTCTTGAGGTTGTCCTCATTCAATTGAAGACTGCAAGCTACATGGTACCTTGCCTACAGCATCACATCTGCCCATCCTATTCTGTTTTGGAGTGGAACAGAGAGGATCTACAGGATTTGAAGCTGGGGATGCCTACATCAGGTTCCCTCAGCAGAATATCTAGTGCAGCTTTTGATGGCTCTTGTCTCCCTGTATTCCCCTAAATGTAATATATACACACCAGTAAATATAGCTTAGATTTCACCAGCACATCATGAACAGCTACTTCATTACACGAGCTTTCCTAGCTTCCCAGACCAATGTCAGTAAGTTATGACCAGTCCTACCATTTCCTCCCTCTCCAATTTTCTCACATCCATCCTGTCCGGTAAAACTAAGATGTCCCAACCCTTCACGTCTACCCATGCTTTGGTTGATGCACTGTCTCTCCCTATTACTCCATCATGAACCAGAAGTGCAGCCTCTTTGGCTTGTGGTGTAACTTTTTCAGCATCCTTGATTTCAAGAAAATGCAGCTGCCTCCTACCACCCTGTGACAGACAGGAGTCTGAAATACATTCAATAAATAACCTCTGGAAGTGTCCACATCTTCATTGACAAGTACAGGCTATGTGCTGTGCTTCTGGCTTCCTGAAGTTTGAAGAAGTAGGTCTCATCCTTTGATATGATTTGAAGATGTTGCTCTAGATTAAATGTAAGGGCCTTATCTATTAATCTGTAAAAATGTCCAAGAAACCTGAAGTTTGCTCTTAAGATACCTTTTCCCATTTGAAAGCTCCATGTTATTTTGCTCTTTTATATCCAATTATGCATAAATCAATGTCATTTGTTCCTAAGCAGAACTTTTCCTGTAGTAGAGTAAAATGGGTTTCTTTTAATCACTTAAAAATATTTCGTTTGATGGGTGCCTCCTGTGCAGTGGCAATTCCACAGATCTATTATCTAAGGCATCCACATGAGCTCTTTTGGTACAGGCCTACACAGAGACCTTTTTTAAAAAAATATTATTTTAAGTAAGATCCCTATGAATTCTGATTTGCGCCCCATCTGACTCTGGTAACAGTCCACAGACAGATATTTATATCTAGAAAATAGCTTGAGCTGTCTAGTGAATATTTCATGGCACCCACAAGATGACTGCTTCAAAAAGTCTCTGGCATTGGTAGACACTGAGTGTGTGATTTTTGTGTGAGAGACAGATGAGTAAACGGTTCTCAAGAAAGCTGAGAGAAATCTAAAACCCAAACTTGGAAGGAAAATTATCTTTTACAAGGAAGGTTATCTTTTACAAGGATCAATTCTGCCAGTACCAAGAGATATATTATCTTTGCATAATCTTTTTTCTTTTTTTTCATCATCTATTCCATCTAGGGTTCCTCTAATATTTTTAAAGTAATTTTGTAATTTTTCTAAGAGTGTCTTACTTCAGAGGATTGGGCAAATGGAAGAACATCTGTAGGTGTGTCTTTCAGAAAAGTACTTGTGGAAAAGGACAAGCTGATAATGCCTGAAATTCATGGCAGGGCATCAACCAATTATAGGGACAACCTTTCTACCTGAGGTGTCTTTATAACACTGAAAAATAAATATTTTTAAATTGGCAGTAGTTAATACTTGCAGCCATATAGATAGGAGCCCACAAAATGCTGACTGATTCCACAAAGATCAGATCTTCCTTTTTTTTTTCTTTATCTTGTAATAGCAGAACAAGAAGATACCAGAGGAAATAAAAATCTAATAACTGTCAGACTGATAAAAGGCAAATTTTGTATATTTGCTGACCACAGCAAAACTGAGGCAAAGAAGGATGCAGAAATTAATTAGTAATATCTAAGAATAATAAAAATATCCACTGTCATGTTACTCAGGAGATGAATTTCTAAAGAAAATCCTTGCTCCTGGTTTAGGCCCTAATCATGTTCCTGCTTGCCTGGGTTAGAAACAAACTGCCCTCAGAGCTATGAAGATGATTAGAGGACTAGAACATCTCTCTCATGAAGAAAGGCTGAGGGACTTGGGATGTTTTTTGCCTGAAGAAGACTGGGAAGGGGGGTTGGATCTTATCAGTGCTTATAAATCCTTGAAGGGTGAGTGTCAGAAGGATGGGCTCAGTCTTTTTACTGTGGTGCCCAGTGACAGGACAAGGGGGAATGGGTGCAAACTTGAATATAGGAAGTTACACCTAAGCATGAGGAGGAACTTTACTGTGAGAGTGACAGAGCACTGAGACAGGCTGCTCAAAGAGGTTATGGAGTCTCTTATCTGGAGACATTCAAAACCTGCCTGGATGCCATCCTGTGAAACTTGCTTTAGGTGATACTGCTCTGTTGGGGTGGGGGGGTTGACTGGATGATCTCCAGAGGTTCCTGCCAACCCCTACCATCCTGTGATTCTATTATTCTGTAATTCCCTCAAAAAATGCAATAGATCGTGTATTTATCTACTTTTGTAACAGCTGTAGCTTTTAGTGAAGACTGTTGCTAAAGGACACCACAAAAGAATGTCAAATGCTTTGAAACAAATCTAAAATTATTTGGAGTGGCACTATTCCAGTGCCTAATCTATAGACCTTTATATCTGAGGCAGATCTTTAATCATCATTCACAAAATTTTCATGAGAAAAAAATCCCAAATGTATCTGATTAATGCATGTTCGTTGGACACATTTAGGCATGACCAGGTGCTCATTCTGGATGGGCCACTAGTAGGTGTTAAAGGTAGGTGTGTTAATATGCAAGAAATATTTTCTCCAGTTCTTTACTGTCAGAAATGGTAGGAGAGTGCCTTGATGGGCCAATGAGATTCTCAGCTCCAAATCTATTTAGCTTTTTACAGCTGGTGAAGACAGCCTGTAAGAAAAAAAAAAAAAATCTGTGGGAGGTTTATTTTGTCACTGACTGTGTTGTGTCTGTTTCTTCAGAAAAACAGAAAACTTCAGTTTGCAGCATCTTCCACTAGAAGTAACTTAATTCCAGAGTTTAAACAACATAGAAACACTCTACTGGGATCCTTATTCATATTCTCATCCAGGACTCTGCCTGCAGTTTCTACCTACATGAACACTTATGTTTTCCATGCATTGCTCAGACTTTATGTCTTATGACTATCACAGAATCACGTAATCACTATGACCAAGAAATTGGACAAAACCTCCCACCTCTAAGACAAAATTCAAATGTTCTCTTAAACAAAAAATAGCTACATTCAATCTTTTAAGTCTAAAATTTCCTCTGTGTACTTCCAATGGACTATTTATTTTTTGTTGTATGTATAGCAAGTGAAGCAGAAATATTCCTCCAGCTAGGAATGATGGCAAAGTTTTGGCTGTACTAAAGGTTACTGAAACACACATTATTTCAGTAAGATTGAAAAGCTAGTCAACACCTTCAATCCCACAGTAATACAGACTTCTACAGACTCATGCTAGACATGAGGGTGTATGGTATTGATGAGCCAGTGAGCATTTTGTGTTGAGAGACTTCACAAAGTGACACACATGCTGTTAGTCACCTCCAGTCACCTCCACAACTGTGGGCTATGTGATGTCCAAACAGGAATGTTTGTGCACAGGAAGAATTCCAGACCTCAGAATAGGGTCTGAGATGTTCAAAACATTGAGGAGGAAACCTTTTAAGAAAGACAGTAAGGGAAAGCTAAGGTATATCTTAAGTCTTACTGATTCCTAAGATTTCGGTGGGGTTTCATTCATGATTCACAGCCCTTGAACCTTGAACTCTTAGTAATGAAGATTACTTTTTTCTTTCCCCATATCCAAGAGGATAGACTTTTGTAGCCTATAGTGAAAGACTTATCGCGCTGAGAGTTGAAAGAGCAGTTCCCACATTACGGTCTGGCAGGAGTCATTAGACAGAGGAACAGCCCACATGTAAATCTACCAGGGCTCAGCTGTAGGGTAGGTGACAAATTCTGCAGCTCTATCAGAGGAGATGTACTTTTTGCTGTGGCCACAGGCAAAACTTCAGTGCTGTGTAAATGTAAAACAATTTGAGGTTTTATGGTTTGATCAAAGGTGTCAGGGTGACAGAGAAGGACGCAGTCTCTAAGCTGATATCACCCTTCATTTCACACAACTGGTCCTCGTCTTAAGCTGCCAACTAAGATAAATACCCTATTGGCATTGTCTCACTGAATATTCTGGATATTCTGGATATATATTCTGAATATTCTGAATAGTCTGGATGTCCCTACTGGTTATTCAGAGATTAAGTAACAGAGAGCTACAATGTCAGTGGGGAAAATAAAGGTCACTTAGAAATTGAGAAGTGATGGAGCTGAGTATGGACTTTGTTGTGCAGCATGCTGATCCTGCATGCACAGACCCTGACAGGATGAGGGGCAATGGGTGCAAGCTGGAGCATAGGAGGTTCCATTGAACATGAAAAGAAAACATTTCACTGTGAGGGTGACAGAGCACTGGCACAGGCTGCCCAGAGAGGTTGTGGAGTCTCCTCCTCTGGAGACATTCAAGACCAATGTGGACACGTTCCCGTGTGATTTAATCTGAGTGATCCTGCTCGGGTAGGGGGGTTGCACTGGATGATCTTTTGAGGTTCCTTCCAACTCCTAATGTTCTGTGATTCTGTGACCCACATGGGAATGCAATCACAGCTGTATACTCTCCAGTTCAGGACTCCCCAGGTAGGCTAAACAAAGTGTACAAATAAAGCTGTAGGCAGAAAATATCTTATGTATTTATTAAAGATCTTCTGCATGAAAGAATCATAAATGCATCTCCCTTTTACACACAGGGGCTTGGGGAGAGGGGTGCTTTCTCTCAAGGCTTTCAGATTAACAAAGAATATGTCTAGAGGATAGCTAGTGAGTGATAAAAACCAAAAGGAGAAAAAGCATTCGCTCCTTGGCTGGGAAGTTATCAAACATGTAGAGCCTAGGGGCTATTTTCAGATGCATGAGCAGCTCCATTGAGTACAAGAGAACCAGTACATGAACTGAAGTTGATCCTGACCCTAAGTACTTTGGTAAGAAGCATTTTCTTGCCCTTCCCTAAAAGAAGACCCTGAACATACACACACACACACACACACACACACACACACACACACACACACACACACAACACANCACACACACACACACACACACACACACACACACAATACCCCCTCATAGTTGATTCCTCTTTCAAAAGCAAAAAATAAACATCATAAAACATGTTATTGCAGACAGCCTTGGTGCAGTCCCCCACCCTCTAGCTCTCCTCTCCCTAGCTCCTCGTTATTGAAATAGAAAGTCAGATACAGTACACAACTTTAAATTGACCTTATACGGTAAATTTGCTGCAAAAGTAAAAAATGATCAGTTGCTCTGTCAGGCAGCCAAACAACACTTCTGCAGTACTTTTTGTGCTGACTTCCAGTCTTCTGAACATTTGGTGGAAAAGCATGTTTCTGTTACAGTCCTCATCTCGGCTACATGATGTCTGAGGTTTACAACACTCTTTTTGAGTGAAAACTAGGCAAGAGCCATCCCTGATAAAAATAGCAACAAGGAGAAAATCCCAGTGAAGGAATGCAAGCCAATCTTTGCAGCATGTCAAGGCTAATATAGGTCCTGCCAAGTCAGAAGTAGGCAATGCATGCTTTATGCACTCAGCAGAGTGGCAAGGTGAGTGAGAATAAAACACCCAGTTGCAGAATGCTCACAGAGGCCCGTCTGGCACTGTCACACACTCAGCACAGTGACATGGTGAAATGTGGCCTTCCTCCTTCACCTTGGTCCTGCTGATGTGGTGGGAGGGGGAGCACAGGGGTTCTCCCGTGTGGTGGGAAAGCAACCCAGAGAAAACCAGTGCTACAGTACGATATCAGTACATGGAGGGGTGTTTACATAAGGGATAAAGTTCCTTTTTAAACTCAGATGCTGCTCACCTTCACAAAAAGGACACCTTAGCCACTAGTGTCGCCTGCAGAGCAGTTGCCAACATTTCCTCTTTGCATGCACCAGGGAAATGGGAGGTAGAGGAGCTGTACCACGAGCCTTGGTGTGGAGACCAGCATATCCAGCTTTTGTTCATGGACTTAATCTTCTCCCTAACCAAAGGTCACATGTCAATTACTGTATATGGTGTATTTCATTGAGAGATTACTGAACACCATCAATGAGGCTATAATAGAAGTCTGTACTGCATCAGGAAAATCCATCCGTTTGACTTACCTGATGGATGCATCATCCGTTCCCAATATCCTGACTGCTATTAGAAATGAAAATATCTCTTCCTTTAACTGCTTCAGACATCTCATCTTTTCTTCTGGGTGAATGTACCATTAAATGTCAATCTATAGATGTATCATTTGAGAGGGGTGGTGAGTAATAGGCTGAAATGTTCATATCTGAGTGAGACACACAGATCCAAAAATAGGCACATAAATAAATGGCTCAACAGTCATAAACAGCTCAACAGTCAAAAAGACCAAGAGCTCCTTGACATCACAGGAAGCAGCACTTCCAAAGTATCAAAAGGGAGGGGGTTAACTGTTCAGGGAAGCAGCACAACTTGGAATGGGATTGTTGGCAGGAGGATTGAAAACAACGCTAATTTTCTCTAGTGTTTGTAAGTGGGGGTTGCTTCACTGAGTTTCACAGCATGACCTCCTGCAATCTTATACCTTCAGATTCCTGTGAACTGTGGATGGTTTGGGGAGTTTGATGGCAGGGGGTACTGTCAGGACATGAAGAAGAAATGTGTTAATGGCACAGAGACGTCTTGCATGACTGGCTGCTCTACACAGGGTGGCGGGAGTAGGATGAGCTGCACCATTTTTCTCCTTAAATATGTGTTGCAAATGTGAGGAGGGTACATCAGGGCTCCTGGGGCATTTTTAATGACATCAGAAGAGATTCTTTAACCTCAGGAGGTTAACATTTAATAATTAGGTTAGAACCTGCTGTTATCAGACTTGTCAGTCTTCTACCACTAAAAGAAATTTTAAACATCTGTGGAGGCCACAAACCGGGGAAAAAGAATTGCCATGCCTCAAACACTAGGCAAAAATGTATAAGGAAAACATTTTCTAAAGTATCCCAGGATAATTTACAACTGAAGGGTTTATAAATGAAGGTTGATACCTAAAATGAACGCCTAGAGAGATTTTAAAAATTCTACTGAAACTGTTGTAAGTGATGCAAGATATGTTTTAACTACCTGAACGACCTTTTTCCAGTCTAATCTTATTTCCATATCTTGAAAGTTTTTGGCCTTAAGCAGCTAAAACTCCTTTTTCTCACCAAGATTCCCTCCAGTCCCTGGGTATCTAAGGGAAGCTTAGTCTCCAATGTAACTAAGGTGCTTTTGAAAATTTGCAGGAATTGCTTTTGCTCTGACACATCTGTTTGAAAGTAAAGACTGTAAATTCATTGTATGCTGTCATTAAACTAACAGAAAGGAAAGCAGCACCATGAACACCTTCTGATAGGCAGGAAAACGGTGTGGAAAGTGTTTGCACCAGTCTCCAGTGTACGTGCAGAGTAGCCACTGGTAGATGAAAGGTTAAAATGAAAAACCTGAAGTATAAATATCACAGAGCAAGACGAAGAAGCACTTGAAAAACAGACACAAAAATAAATCTTGCACCACAGCTCAGACCAAATTAAACTAGACCTGCGTAACATCTGGTCTGGAGATGGTGTGCTAGCAGCTGAGTGGCAGCACTTCTCAGAGGCTGACAGGCAGTCAAGAGAAGGTGCTTCTCGGGCTGATTCGGAGGCTCTCCCGTTCTGCCTAGCTAGCCAGGGATACCTGCTTTGCTTCTCAGCCCGCTGCTGGGGTGCATGGCATGTCCACCCGCTCAGACAAGGCAGCCCATGAAGAGGAGGCAGGGAAGGCTGTGAGGAAGGCTGCGAGGAGGTAGGGAGAGATGACTGCAGAAGGAGAGGTCAAAAAGGTGAAGGGTACGGGGACGTGGGATGAGTTGCAGCAGAGAAGGAGGTGGGTAGGGCACATGTAATCACAGATGGAAATACAGGAGAAGGTGTGTGAAGGAGCAGGAACTTTTTGAGGCCCGAAGCTGGTGTGCTGAAGTTTTGCCTGTCACTGAGCTGTGGAGTCCTGAAGTAAACCACCACATTGTGCTCAGTCGCAAGGTGTCTGCCTGTCACACAACACTTGGGCTGAGCTGCTCTGCCTCCCTGGAGAGGACAGCAACTGTTTGGGGAGAGTGGTCAACCACACAGATTGATGGACATGAGCACAGCCAGCAGCTGTGGCAAGGGTAATGGGATGGAGAACTTGCACGATGTGCATGCCAGGAAAGATCAGATCCCTTCAAGCAGTGGCGTCATGGTTGGCCATATGGACCTGATGCTTCAGAGCTGAATGCAGCAGTGACATCCCCACTGAGACCCCTGAGAGAGGGAGAGCCCAGGCACCCACCGCTACTTTCCTCAAGCCTGTGGAGCTGAGGCAGCTAGCTACCCTTTCTCAAAACATTCCCAGACCAACAGGAAGCAAATTATCACTATTTATTCTCCTATTTTTCATCAACTGAGACTGCTGAAAATATTTCCATTTTGAAATGTCACAATTGTATAAGAAAGAAAAATGCATTTAATTTAGTTATTCTGTTTCACAGATCTGATCCTGAATGTTGCTTTCAAAATCCTCTGTGGCTTTTGAGAAATGGAGTCTGCTGTTTTCCAAGTGCCTCATAAAGCCAAAAGAGGACAAGCCTTCTTTAGACCACTGAAAGAAGAAAAGAAACAGCAATGTAACAAGGGACTGCATGAACTTATTTGCCAAGTCACTCTGTCCAGCCTCCCAGCTTTACACCGGACTTCTTCCGCACCGCCTTGCATTATCCCCCTTTCCTCTCGCCTTGTAAAGATTCCAGTCCTGCACAGATATCCACGTATGTCTGTGAAACTTCCAGCAGGTGCTTAGGTCTGTCAGTGTGATTTAGGTTGTAGTCTTCTTACATTGGGGCTCCGCTGTTGCTAACACTCCCATGCTTAACTACCTCACGTAGCAGAGTTCAGCACATGTGCAAGAGTTTGCAAGACTGGCTATTTTCCTGAGAGCACTCATAAAGAGACATTATACGAGGGCTATAAATATTTGGAAAGTGGCCAAGAACAAGTTTTGAAACTATAAAAGTAACATTGGGGGTGAAATGACAACTTCCATTGTCAAAAGAGCAGTGCTTTATTACAATTTACTGGATTTCCATGCCCCACCCCCAACCCTCCCCCAGAAATTAATGAAAGAGTTGAAGAAAAATATTGCAGGAAGTTTTGTTTAGCATAGCTTCTGCTTCTACCTGGAAACGGTCACTGTCGCCTTTGCTTCATACACGGAAAGAACCAAGGTAAACCAGAATGCTAGGACAGTGTTAGCTATGCTTGAGCATAATCTGGAAGTATTATGCTTTTGGCTTAAAAGATCATTCTTTTTAAATGCTTCTGTTTCAGCCAGTGTATAAAAATATCGGGGAAATCAGAGTGATCCTGGCAAATCAGCTTTGTGATGCCTTCTCCATTAAGGTTGCTTATTCAAAATCATGCAGGAATTGATTCAACACAGAACGTGCTCCAAGTCAAACCGTGTCTTTGCTTGTCTAGATGTGTCAAATTACAAAGTCTGACAAAAAGCACATAAAGGGATGAGCTCACAAAAGGGATTGTAGGAAGAAGGAACGATTCACAGAAAACAACAAACGTAAATGACAAGAGAAGGGCAAACAGTGCATCTATCATTACAAAAAGGGGAGGGAGGCAAATTACTGGAAGAAAGAAGCCAACAACCTAGTTGTAAAGAGATGGAACAAGAAAATAAGCCAACAACCAGTGAGGATTTATGAGACAACTGATATCAAACAACTTGTTCATTTCAGGGAGGTGGTAACATAGTTTCCCTCTGTAGTTAGGGATAAGTATACACATGGTATAACTTAATTTTAACAAAGTTTATTGTGGTGTATCACAGGAAGACCAGAAGAGCTAGCTAGGGGAGTACAGAATGGATGAAATAATCAGAGAGGGCTACTAAAGCTGGTTGGAACGCTGCATTTTGTGGGCAAGGTACACAGTAATTATACATGGCTGCCCATGATCCAGTGATACTTAATACTTGGGGAATAGACTAGATGATCTCTAGAGGTCCCTTTCAATCCCAATGATTCTGTTATTCTATGAATATTTTCATCAATGACCTTGATGAGGGGAAAAAAAAGAAGATGCTTACAAAAACATGTGGATGAAAACCAAACTAAACGGACTTGCAAGTGAATCAGCAGACAGGATAAATCTGGAATATCCTGGGTGGGTTCTAGAACTGGGGTAATAAAATTCATCAAGGACAAGTGGATGGTACATAGACAGGAATCATCAACATGAATAAACTCAGGCTCAAAAATAACTCTGCAGGTTAGGCTTTGACAGAACAGATCCCTGTATCTTAATGAATTACAGGAGCAACAAAAGTCAGTCATTTGGTGCTGTTTTGGAAAAGACAAATGCTATCAGGAGATATAAGTGAAATAGACTTTTACCTCTATTCAGAACTCTGTAAAGCTTCACCTGAATATTTGAATGTCTGTCCAGTTGTGGGCAGAACACTTAAAGAAATGTAGGGATCAATAGAAAAGAATCCAGCAGAGTTTATTATCATTTATTGTTATGAAGAAATACAGAAAACCACCATCTCTGGCAGCAGATCGAATGAGTTCTGGTTGCAGCAGAAAGCACAGACATGACTGGCTTTCCCAGCCCACAGGAAGGCAGACAAGCAGCGACAGGCTTACATTATGACCAGAAAGATTCAGGTTAGCTGTAATTAGAAAACTTGTTAAAACTGAGAGTACTGAAATAACAGGCTAGATTTCCCGACAATGACTTTTGTTGGAGGTCTTTAAGGACAGGCTAGATAATACCAGCAATGGAGGCGATAAATACCACTGATCTTCCCTTCAGGACAAGGAGCAGATTTCATGAGGGGATATAGAGACAATGATATTAATTTCTTCTCTAAAGTGATTTTATAAATCTTCCAAAAAGAATTGAGTTTGAAATGGTTACTGATGGTTTACTCCTGGAAGAGTGCTCCAAATGTTCATTTGGGGACTGGATCCTCATTTTAACTGGGACTGTAAAGTGAATGATTCCCTCATGCACCAGGAACTCCAGACTAAGCCATAGACTCTGATTGAGCTTGCACAATCAGGTTGCAACTGGCTTTGCTAATACTCACCAGAAACTGCTATCTGTGTAAGAGCTTTTGTTGGAATTGCACATAAACAGATCTGTTACCTAGAGCAGTCCAAAATTATGACCCTGGCTGAAATTATGTTTGCTTGAATCCATTACTGGAAAAGTATATTCCAAGAAAAATTGCATGCAGCAATGGCTTGAAAGCAGCTAAGAGGCCAATATCAGGATCACTATTTTATTTTGGAAATTTTGTTCCAAAAAATGAGAGCTTTCAATCAAGCAGATAAAATATTGAAACCTGGGAAAGACTGAGACAAGATCAGCAGAGCTGTATCAGGAAGAGCTTTATTACGGAATAAATTCAGTACCAGACTTGATGCATTATGATTTAGTGACATGCCTCTCTATATGCTGAAGTACTAGAAGTGTCAGTCCTGAAGGATGCTGTGCACCTAAACCAAGCTCACTCAGAATTTCATTGACCCAGGCCTAGAATGTGAGGTCACTTCAACTAGCCAAACTTGCAGAGGAAAACTTGTATGGGATCTGGCTCCATGCATTCTCCACCCCATCCCCCAAATTGTGGTGTGTTACTCTTCATGCTTAAGGGACTGGTATGACAGATAACTGGCACACAGATAGGCCATTGCTGTGTAGAAGCTGTGGAGCCATTTGCTAAGTGGTATATAAAATCGTGGCAACTCTTAGCTGAGTGGCATGTGTTTGTTGCTGCCAGATGACTCCAAAAGCTGGATTGGGGTTTTTTTTAGCATCAAAGACCTGAAGAAGCAAAAGACAAGAAGGACATTTCCAGCAGCAGAAAGGATGAAACTGGGGTGCTGAGTCACTGAAATTAGAGAGAGGAAACATTACTAACTCACTCTCCCTGGTTATGTAGGACTTTTCCCTTATTATAGAGCGCTCAGTGTATTGCCAAAGCTTGTTTAAAATAATTCAGTCACTTCTCATGGGGTGCAGCTCTGCTAACTAATGACTTGCATTTCTTTTTTTTATTCCCTGATTCTTCTACCTACTATTTTACATCTCGCTATACTAGCCTTTGGATGACCTGAATACAAATTCCTTTCTATAAATGGAACTTGAACTTTTCAAAAAACCAATGTGTTGTTATCACATCAGCCTCCCCTTTTATCCTGGGTTGGTCAAAGCTGCAACATAATGTTCAGATTTATTTCTGGTGTCTTAAATACATCTGTTACATTTCTCTGAATGTTTTCCAACCCATCCAATATCATTCTGGAATTGAAGGACCCACTATTATATCCAGTATTTGAAGTGAATCATTATTTTAGAAGCATTTTTGCATTACTAAATCCTATAATTAATTGGGGGCAAATGAAAGGCTACATTCAGTTAACATGTGCCATAAGATGTTGGTGGTCTGTTTGGTGTGGCATGAATAACAATATTCTGTGCCTCATGTAGGACATCATTGGGTAAAAAAAAAAAAGAAAAAAAAACAAACCCCACAATAAAAGAACCCTCAAACTCTTCTGCTCACATCAGGCTGGCAGATAAGAGAGCACCACCATACAGCAGCTCTACCTTTGGATACATGAGCCCTGCCACGACTCCAGCTGACACCATTTCCATCTTCTCACCCTGATCAAGAAACAGTGCCTTACTTTGCACCCAACAGTAAAAGCAAGTGGCTGATACTTCAGGAACTTTATCTGCCTGCAGGGTTTTGTTTTCAGGGAAGCTGTGATCAAGCTCCACTTAGACAGCTAATTCGCATGTTGCTATTCCTTGCCGACAGTCAAATACTGACTCCCTAGAAAGAAGGGAGCTTTCCATGCCACCACATGAGCACATACTACCAAACGCTAATTTGCAAACGTGCCTTATTCTGCTTCTTCATGATGTTGCTCTTTCCACGCTGCTTTTGATTTCCCCCTTTCTTCCTAGGAAGAATGAAGAGTAAGCCACAAACCTGGTAACTCCTATGCGGATAAATGATCCAGTGAAAGCCACAGATATTACCTGGAGGAGCTGGAGGAGTCTGTGTCATAGAGGACTGTAAGAGGAGGCCTTCTGCTGCCTAAGAATCTGTAAAGCAGATTTAGTTGCTTTGAAAACATGGCTTGACTGTTATCACCTGCTGTGCTCACATTCTTCCCATCACTGTTGATATAACTTAGCTTGGAATCTGAGTCTCTAATAAAATATTGCAGTGTTTTATTTTGCATTTTATTTTGTTATGCTTTTTTAATGCACATCAAAGTCATTCATAATTCCCAGAATTTTCTACACTGAACTGTTTGCTTAAGCAAAGACTCGAGTGATGGTGTGAATTATTTATTTATACAGTCTACTTTTAAGTTAGGGCCAACATTAATTTGCCTGGGTCACTGGTATTGTGGATTTAATTGCCATGTAAATAGCTAAGGAGCCTATGTCTTTAATTAGTGTGCTAAATTCTACACAATCTATGAATAAAATATACTCATTCTGACATTTTAAAACAGTTACTTTATTAATTAAGAATTTATCAGTGTTATGCCAATTCCCTTGTCTTTTGTTAATTATATGCCTCTCTTGCATTTTCTGATATGTTAATTTTGTTTGGTATAAATATTTGTCCTCATTAAGATGAATAGTCTGTCAATGTTGACTCATTCTTTTCCCCCAACAGATAACTTAAATGTGGCTTCATTTTTTGATGTCATGGTTCTCACTGATTTATAAGTGTCATCCAGCTCTGTCTTCCATGGACTCCTCTTTAGCAAGGCCTAAAATGTTGCTAAAGGAATGGTCTAGCTCTCTCTGGAGGGGGTGCAGGCTGTGTTGAAAGGGATACAGGACAGGATTTAGTGAGCTGTGCTTCTCACAGGAGGGAAGAAAGAGCCCAGTTTTGCTAAGGTAGCACTGTCCCTTCTGTGAACTTCTGCTTCTAGACTGGTAATTCACACACGAAGTAGCTGAGAGGCTTAATGTGTGAAGAAATGGAACGAGGGGCATGATCGGAAGGGGTCTGTGCTACCAGAGTGCTTCTAGAGAGACAGGAAAGCTGTGAACCTTGTGTAGGAACAGCTATGTTCCCTCTGAAAAAGCCTCACATTCCTACTTATGGCAATTCTGACTCCCTTTTCCTCTTAAAGAATAAGAGAGCAAACAACCAAATAAAACTGACGTACAGCCATGAGTCTCTTTTGACACATGGCTTGCTTATTTTTCCTTGCACATGAGCTGATAATGTGCCAAGACCACCAGGGAGGTCTGGGGGTTGTACTGGTTGGAGAAGGACAGAGCAAGGGAGGCAGGTGTGAGATGGTCAGAGAAGGCAACAGAGAGTCCGCCTCTGTGAAACAGGAGGGGTGGTGATGGCAGCTACATACAGTTGTATTGAGAACCAGCTTTATTTTAAAGGTCCCCCGTTTCATTGGGAATCTGCACAGTGGTTCGAAGAGAGAGCTGATAAGGGAGGACAGGCCTTAAGGAGCTCAAACTGAATGCTGAAGATGAAACTTGCTGATAAGAAGGGCCCAAAATATCCCTGGCATGACTTGGGAACTTAAAGAATTCACAAAAACAGGCAGAGAAACAAAGTACTGCTTGAAAGTAACTTTACAGGAAATAATAACTATGCAATGATTGAATCAAATTAAGCATATTAAGTAAAAAAAAAAAAGTAGCACAAAGATGAAAAGGAATGACGTATATTGCATAATTTTAATAAATAACAGAACAGCCTCTTCACACTGAAATCATACAACCCTTAGGATGCTAGGTAACAATGACAGATGCATGAGCACTTAGAAATAAATATTACTCAAGCCTCAGATACTAAGCTGTGATGGTGTCAGGCTCTCACTGTATGGGGAGGTAGGAAAGCTGGAATGAGCACCAGCTCAGTGTTGAGCCAACAGCACCTTACAGCAGAATATTTTTCTTCTCCTTTTTATTTATTTTTTTTTAATGAGCGAGTCACATATAAGAACCACATTAATGATAACATGTAAAGCAGATGTTCTTAGTTTATCACACGACTCTGGACAGACTCTCAAATGTTAGACCAAATTAAGCTGAGGTTACCTGGTATTATACCTCTTGGCCTCGTATAGCTGTTAAGAATTGAGTTCGGTACTTCTACCGCTCCGTGTCAGAACATGCAAGCTTCCTGTTTAATTATACCCTGCCTCTTACAGCTTCTCTCCTACACTAGGTCACAAAAAGATGTGTCAGAAGAAGACAAATCAAAGGAAGCAATCACAGCTGAGAGTCAAAACACAGCAACAGCTAAGGATACAAACAAGTCTGTGGATGCAAAATTTGACATGGTTCCAAGGACAGGGATGAGAGAAGCCACTAGAGAGTAGATCTCCTGAAAGCTACTCGGCAAGCTATGTCAGGGTCAGGAAACCCCCTGTGCTGAATACAGCTGGGGCCATCTTCAGCAAGCGTCACATTTACTTGTCCAGTCCTCACTTGTCTCTTTGCAGGCACACAGGGCTCCCGTGGCACACAGGACAGATCTATGTGGATCTTGCATGTGCTGGTTATGGCAGCCGGTGCTCTAACTGTGAGTGATGATCTCCTGCTTTGATCTGTCTTCCCCTGACTTCCCTTTCTTGCCTTAGACTAAGAAGGCTTAATGCAGAAAATGTAACTTTGGAAGTACAACTTGTAGGTGCTTAAAGGCCCACATGATGATGTCCACACTGCCACCTTCTCTCTACATCTCCTGTCATCAGGAACTGCCTTTTTTTTGCTCCATGTTTCCACAGCAGCCAGCATAACAATACAACTATTGCACCTCTTTAAACCTGAACTGTGTCATCATCACAGGTTCTGTTCTATCATCCAGACTACATGAAAAAGTTGGGTTTTTTTCTGTTTCTGCATTTTTTTCCCCAACAGATGTGCTATAAGTAAACTTAAATGTTCAAGTTTGTGTATCTGCTGAGGTAAGATTGCAAGTCAAACGAGAGATGGGTTATCTGGGCCTGCACATGGATGCAGATCCTGCCTGCTGTTAAGTCACCTAGGAAAGCAGAGAACCTCTTCTGGCTCTTCAGGTCTTTAGCACGTGGATTATTTTCTATTGCAGACAAATTTCAGGTCACCAGGATTATTTCAGTTGCAGTTAAAACTAGGATTTAAACACAGATTTAAAAGTAATCCGAGAGTAATACACTGAGCTCCTTGTTGAGCCATCTCCACCTGTTTCTACTATTTTAATTTTGCCATTTTTGATCGGTGACTACATTCACAATTTCATTTCTACTTTCATCGCTTATTTTTCTGCTACATTACTAATTCAGCATTTTTAATTTTTTTTTTTTTGAGATGCAAATGCTTGCAGGCCTCCTCTGAAATTATTTGATCATATACATTTGGGGAGTGCTTTAACGTCATCTGCTACTTTTGTAACAGGAATTCTAGACAACATCATGATTTGTTTGAACATTAAGTTTGTTTGTGGAAGTGAGCCAGCACGCTGCTTTCACATCATAGATCTGCACTCAACTGTGTAACATTTGGGTCGGGAACATTTGGGATTAAATATGTTTCCTAAATGTTTTGAGCAAGCTTTTTTCAACAGAAGCTCTATTGCAGCACTCACTTTCCAGGTAACTGACTTCAGGGCTCAATGTCTCTGAGCAGCAGGACATTGAAGGCTTCAGCCAGGAGGTGACTTGATTAGCTAATCCCGTGTTGTTTTTTCCCCTTTGTTTTCTCTCACCTCCTCTATTACAGTTGAAAATTAAACTAAACTCTGCCAACAGCAAATTTGTCTGTATGTTTCCCTTTCTTTGTGCTGATATTTATGTATTTGCCTACAGTTGCCCTTCCTCCTTACACCGAAATCAATTCTGCTTTAGTGTCACCACAGTCTAAGCAAGGGATATCCTACTGCGATTTCAACACAATAAAGGCTGATTGAAGTGTCGATGATTTCAGCTGTGTTTTGTATTACAAAGTTAAACATGTTCTTTTCCATTTAAGCAAAACAATCCCAAGAAATAGAGATGACAGGATAAAGGGCAATAGTCAAAAGATGTGAGATCTTCAGTGAAACTTAGTGCAGTAGGAAAAAGAACCTGATAGACAGCTGTACTTTTCTTCCATCTATCTATCTATCTATCTATCTATCTATCTATCTATCTATCTATCTATCTATCTATCTATCTATTTTTAAATTGAAGTGAATAATGTCCTGGCCCAATGAGATTTCTTTACAATGTTATATTGTGTTCCCCAGGTGTTCCTGCAATTGACCACAAGACTTGATTTATGAGGACAGAGAAGAAACACACAGAGGTATACAGAGAAGGATGTCCCAGGAAATTACAAGAACTCACATTAAAGGAAACCCATTAGCTTTTACTTTTTGAATAATTAAACAGCACACTCATTCACCTTATCTCAAGATGTAAAAATGGAGCTTTTGCAAAGGGCAGCCTCTTTTACTTGAAAAAATACAATGCCTCTACATACAAGAACCAGAGACCAGTTTGAAATGTGCAGCAGCAATTCTGGAGAACACACAGAAATCAATCAAAATTCATTACAAATGCATATAAAGAGCTAGAACTTTTCGTTACACAGTCAATATTTATGCAGGTCAACACGAAGCAGTAACTCCACAGTTATTTGTGGATCAACATCCCTCATCAGAAGGGCTCACCAGATATTTTGCTATACAACAAGCTTTTCTTAAGGAGAAAAAACCACATTGTTCCTTGAAAGCAAAATGTTTGCAGAAAGAGTTCAGTTTCACTGAGCTAATGAGTGGTTTGAAAGCCAGTTATCTTAGTGCTGTGCCAAATAACACTGATTCAGCCAAAGCTTTCAGGAATTCTGCTTTTTGGCTTTGTGGAAGGCATTCTGGAAGCCTAGAAAACTTTGGACACATCTCAGATTTACTGGCCACTTTGCATCCTTGCTTTATTTTGGGGAGTATCCAGATTGCTCTTTAACCTTTCAGCATGGCCAAGGTAACAACAACACAAGAATAGCTGATTACTTGGTTTTAGTGTTGATAACTACCACATGAGATAACTTGGGTTTCCTTTTCATTTAGAAGGGGTTTTTAAAATTTTCATTCCAAAATAAGGACAAACATTTTGTATCATCTCAGAACTTTCTACAACACTGGGAGTTCAGAATTTTGAGCTGCTCTAATCACAGTGATTTAGAACTTCTAAGTTTTTTCTGGAAATGTTTGTGAAAACTTTGCAATATCCTTAGTAGTGCTGATTAGTCTGAATATTCAGACAAAAACCCACAAGCTTTTAAGTGTCCTTTACTAGGCTTCTGTTTGTGTTTTTTAATTATCCAATAAGGTGGCAGAAGTAGCAGGATGTGATTTAGATGCCTGTACTATCTCAAAAATATTAGCAAGTGGTGACTAATCAAAATCACCAATGCATGGACTGATATTTCTTTGCATAAATTATTTTCAAATACTTATTATACTAGTGGAGTCTGAGATACAAAATTACCAGAAATTGGGTAATTTTCTGATTGGGTAAGTAATGGAGACTACTGATTTGACCAGTTCTAGGAAAATTGATCAGCTATGAATACAGATCTTTATGCACAGGACTACACATTCTGAGCATTTAAGGACATGAGGAGACTCAGCTTCAGACAGGCAGTTCCCTGGCCCTAAACACACAATACTGAGCAGTCAGTCAGATGCTCTATGGGTTTGTTTACCTTCCTCAAGTATGAGTGACTGCTAGAGAGAACATACAAAGATAACACATTCACGCTGTAATCATTTGTAGAGGCCTCAAACATTGGCTCTATTGGGTGTTCCTTGAGTGTTCTTTGCCAACAACTGAGACCAACAGAGACGAATCATAGAATCACAGAATCATAGAATGTGTGGGCTGAAAAGGACCTTTAAAGGCCATCTAGTCCAACTCCAACTGCAGTAAGCAGGGTCTTCTTCGCTAGAGATCAGGTTGCTCAGAACCCCGTCAAGGCTGACCTTGAATATCTATTTCCATGGACAGGGCCTCCACCATCCCTCTGGGCAACACATTCTAGTGATCTATAGCTCTCATACTGAAGAATTTTTTCCTACTACCTAACCTAAATCTCCCCTTTTCTAGTTTAAAACCATTACCCCTCATCCCATTGCTACATGCCCTCATGAACAGTTCTTCCCCAGCTTTCTTATAAGCATCTTTCAGATACTAGAAGGCTGATATAAGGTCCCCCCTGGAGCCTTCTCTTCTCCAGGCTGAACAACCCCAACTCTCTCAGCCTGTCTTCATAGGAGAGGTGCTCCAGACCATGGATCATTTTTGTGGCCCTCATCTGGATGTGCTCCAACAGGCCCATGTCCTTCTTGTGTTGAGGACTCGAGAGCTGGACACAGTATTCCAGGTGGGGTCTCACCAGAGCAGAGGGGCAGAATAAGCTCTTTCAATCTGCTGGTCACGCTTCTTTTGATGCAGCCCAGGATGTGGTTGGTCTTCTGGGCTACAGATGGATCTTAGTGGCTCATGTCCAGCTTTTCATCCACATACAGTACACCTGTAACAGCAGTCTTGGTTGTTCAACACAAAGAATGAACTGCAAAGCTCTTCTAGTTGGGATTCAAATTTCTTCTGTCAGGAACCACATGTATGTAGTGGGACCAAAAAATTCTGCAGTCTCCTCTCTCCTATCAGTCTAATGCCCCTATTCTACCTGCTAAGCAGCTTTACCAGCCCCTTACTATTCTTCTTTGATTTTCTTTGTTCTTCATTGCTTTCCTCGTAACAGAGCACTGAGCAGCTGTGACCAAGACCTGAATACCCAATCCTTACTAAAATTAAGACTGAAAAAATGAGGTGCATGAAAGTAAAGAGATTCTTTTTGATCCCTCCAGGTACATTTATAAATGACAATTCCTTTATTCAAGTGGATTAATCGAGATAAAAAGTGTCTTAAACTCTAGCACGAGAAGAATCTTAAGGCAGTCTCTGAAGATAAATATAGCTGCAGAATGTCCCGTCCACAGCTGCCTGCTATCTAGTCCAACATGTGGCTCTAGCCACAAGGGCCAAAGCCCTGATGCTTCAGCATGTCCTGTTAGAGATTCCTTAAAATCCCCACTGATGGAGCCCCAGTTTTGGAAAGTATTAGGAAGCTACTAGCCCATCTGAAAATCAGGCTCCTCAAAGATATTGTTAGTTGGGTTGCCAAAACCTGTGACCTCCAAAATCACCTATCAGAGATCAGTACTAATTGTAGGCACAGTCTTCAGATGGTGCTCATTAAGACTCATTGTGTTGCAAAGACTGAACAAATAAAGCAGCCAGTTTACACTGAGTTATGGCTTAGCATCTTATTGTTGTGCATTGGGATGTAGAGGGTGGAGAAGCTGTCTGTGTGTTTAGCAATCTGTGGCCATAAAACTTTATCACTCCTCCCTAAAAATCCATCTCAGTTCCAGAATAACTTTGATATTTTGGTTAACAGGGACAGAGTCCAGCATGGGTAGGCAGCCCCTACCACTTCTGGCAGTGGGGTGTCCCACGCTGCCACCTCTTGTACGGCTGAAGGAGACACAAAGTCCATCTCTGATCACTGCCAAAGGTACCGCTTTCTAATCTGCTATGTTTGCAGTTGTGTGTGGCACCTTATGTTACACAGGAACTGTCTTCTATTACACTCTCTCACTGCAGAGTAAGGCAAACCTGTATGAAACTAAAAAAAAAAAAAAAAAAAAATTAAAAAAATTTCAGCCTATTTTACCTGGATCCCACACCAGGGCACTTACAAAACAAAGTCAGATAGATATCTTGAAACATCAATGCTTGTGACCTTTTTGGTGGCCTCTGAGGGAAACTGGTATGTAGAAAAGCATTAAAAGGCAATTGTAGGAGGCCTGTGAAGAACCACATACAGTATGTGTAACTTTTTCCCTGTAAATGAGTAGGGCAGAGCCTCTTTAAAGGCCATACCTTTCAATTTCGGCATCACTGCTAACAAAGATGATGGAGAACAAATCCTGAGCAGGACCTGCAGACTCTCCTTTTGTAACACAAAAATTTCCCATAAAAGCTTTCTCTACACAATACATACAAAGGCAGTCCTGAAAAATCCTCCGCTACGGGAGCGTATCGATAAGAGCCAAACATGCCAGTTAAAAACGACCACCACAATGGGAAAGCAGTACAAATACCTATGCTTTTAGGTAATAATTACAAGACTTCACTTCTAGTAATAGTATGCAAGTAAATGTATGTGAGGCAAATACTGATTGATGGTGCCAGCAGATCACTTTCATAACAAGGTACAGAATACAAATGCTTTGTGGAAAACAGTAATTGATTCAAAACCCAGTTGGTTATATGCATATTGATATCTAGGTTGCCCGAGTAACCTGAAAACTAAGTACAATCCAGAAAGTAATTTACTATCACAACTCCCTCAAATGTGTTCTATCATTCACACATATATTTTGAGACTGAAACCTAAACTTTGCTTTCCAAAAACGTATACCATGACTTAAAATAAGCAACAGACACTCTTGGATGCTTCTAGGTGCACCTGAGAGCTTAGCAGGGTGGGAAGACATGTAGCGTGTTTCCCTTCACTGCTTTCCCCTTCCCTTCAGTTCCCTTGGGAGCCAGTGGCACCAGGGAGCTCTGGCATTACCTGAGCAGAAACATCAGTTCTGACAGATGCAAGGACATATTGCAGGGAAGGAAGCAATTTGTATGCAGTTGTACCTACCTACTGACTGCAGTGCTTGGGTTGGAGGTGGTGACTGCTTTTTAGCTGAACTTCCTTTTATGAGAAAGCTGTGTGTTGGCTAGGAGTAACACAGCTGTACCCCTTTGGAGAGCAGTGAGAAAGCCCAGCCTAAGCCCTCGAAGCTGAGAAGAGGCTGGGCTCTGAAGTTGGGGCTTGCTCAGCTAGGAGTTGTTTGTCTCAGTTCTGTCCCCATCCCATCAAATTCATGTAAGAGACAAATCAAAATCCTGAAGCCATTTTGCAAGGTATGTTCAGCTTTGGGTATGAACTTAGTAGCTCAAGATCACCTGTGATTTTTGAAGCAATGGTCCTGAAGAGAAAACACAGTTCCCAATGCCCTTACTGTGAAAGTGGAAGGACACTCACTCCAAGTTTAGCTTACAAATCGATTAGGAGTCCCTTAAAATCAAGTGCTTGACTCCAAACAGCCAAACCACCCATGTACTCTGCTCTCAAAACCATTGTCTCGCCTAATGCTGTCCATTGCTCTTCACAGCAATCAGTATTCTGGGGCACAGACTCTTTCCTTTCTTGATGCAAAGCTTTACTTAGGCTTCTTTCAGTAGGCTGAATGCTAATGAGGACAGTTTGCAACCTTCCCTGTCAGTGAGAAGTCCCGAGGTAGCTCTCCCTGATTCCTGGTTGGTGGGATGCGCTGCACATGGCACCATCTAATTGGGGGGAAAAAAAAAAGCCAAATGATACCTTGTCAACGTGCAGTTGAAATGAGTTAACGAAACGTATGCTTCGTGTTTCATGTGACACTGGCATCCCTCAGGGACCTTTTCTGCTGGCCTTTAACAAAGACTCAGTGCAGCCACCAACTCTGCAGTGCTTCAGAACCAGGGGGTGAAAGGCTGAGGCAGCACACGGGTGCGTACACAGCACACGCAGCGACACACGGGAGCAGTTAGGTGTGTCCTAGCACCATCTTTTAAGAGGTGTGCCCACTGTTACTTAGATTACTGCATCACTGAGATGGAACAAGGAGATCAGGGTGTCCCTGAGCTAGTCACAGCAGAGGCATCTCCAAGGATGTAACCTCTGAGGAGACCAAATTGTCCAGCGCCCTCTTCAAGGTGACACAAAATGTCAGGAGACAGCTGGGAACAGAAGTGAATTCTTTTCAGGAAACTCTGATGCCAACAAAGGGATATACTGTGGGAGTGTGTGGTGCTATTCATGCCTAGCTGAGTGAACATTCTTTGGCAAAAACTTGGTCAGGAAATAGTTGATATTCTCAAAGAAAAATAATGACACAAGTGAGTGTCCTCCCAGGATTTAACCTGCTCATACATTTTCTCCTGAGAATCGCTGAAGCTTCAGGCCATAGGGATGTAACTTGGTATGGACTAGGGAGAGGAGTCCTGTGCTAGGTTTGGCTGCTGTCTCACTATGTCTGATTCTGTCCCCCAGTTTAAGGCTTGTTCCTTGATTTGGAAGCCTCTTGAAACTCATAACTCCTGTCTGCTTTCACCATTTAAAAGCTGTCATTTCACCTTTCACACAAAGAAATGCTTTTCCTGTTTATGTCAAAGTGATCCACACAGCTCTCCCACAGAGATCTGGAAGTGTCTTCTGGGGTACAGTGGCACAGTGTTTCTTCTGTGAGAGCAATTTGCTCTGCGATTATATAGTCTGCAGGTATGCAGCTGTATTGTTTTACTGTGTTGAACTTGGAAGGAGCTGGAAAGCTCATACACTGGAAAGGAATTGTTTTCCAGACGAAGCTTTGCTTCTTCCTAGCCCACTGTGCTCTCCAAGGGAATCTCTGCAGGATTTTGTTAAAGAGGAAAAGGAAGATGCAGTTGTGTTCAGAGCTGGGGCAGACACAATATTGCTCTCAATCAAGGGTTACATCCTGCTCTGCTGCTTACTCATTCCTACTATCAGCTCACATATTCCATGAGCACACCTCATCCTGTGTCTCCATCAGCTGCCCACAACTCCCGCCACCCGGTTCCACATTTCTCTCACCACAGGGAGCCTGCACATTTGCCGGGCCACAGAGATACTTCAAAGGCAAACACAGGTGTCTCTTGAAATGTGGGTGATGAACACATGCTGGTCAGAAAAAACACTTCCTGCAGAGGGGCAGAGAATCACATAAGTGGTGCTAACTCACAGACCTGACATCCCAGACAGTCCCTCTTAGATGTAGCCCTGGCAGCTATGCCCTCCTCTCTCTCTACTCAAGGTTCCCTGGTGACACTCACAAATGGGAAGAAGCACGGGAGACAAAGGCCACAGGCTGCTAGAGAGAGGCAGCGGCGGTGAAACCCTCACTCCAAGACGCAGCACAGAGCTGCTCTGCAAACGGCGTCAGTGACGTATGTGAGCTGCCAGGAGCCTGAAAATACTGATGGGAGTGAAATGTGTGGAGTTCATGGGGAATTTCTATTGAGCCCCATGCAGTTACAGAGGCATTCCTCCTTAAATTTAAGGGAGTTAATTAGAATAATATATGTGCCGCTTCAGCATGATGCCTGATGATCACGCTGTGGAGAAAGGAAAGAAAAGCTTGCTTGAGAGAAAATGCCATTATCTACCCAAAGCAAATACAAACCCAAGGCTTGGGGTGTACTTTGTCAGAGATGTTACAACCGTCAGTCACGCAGCGCGTGGATCTGATCCACAATACCACGTGCACAGCTAGCTGTTCAGCGTGCTGCCCTGCTGCTAAGTATGAAGCCAGAAAATAAGTAGGCAGGTCACTTCCCGCCTCATTAACACAGTGGGAGTGGGGAGATCTGAAAAATAAGGTTGTAGAAACAGTCATGAAAGCTTCTTGGAAGCTAAACAATACCACAGATCCAGCCATGATTCCCTTCCTTCACCTTCCTTCCCTTTGTCTCTTTCAATGGCTTATTTTCAGTCCTTCCTAACTGCTGGTGATTTCTGCCTCTTCTAAACCTTAAGAATCCCAAAGTGGAGACACAATACTCTCATTTACTCAAGCCACAGGAGGTTTTGGAGTTGGTTTTTTTTCCCCTCTCCTGGAAAATCAGAAATCCTCTAAGAGCAACCACCTTCCACACTGGTGTAAAAATCTACCCTGTGTGCAAGTGGGCGTGCTGAGGGGGTGCAGATCATAGATTCATAGAATCACAGAATCACTTGAGCTGGAAAAGCCCTTCCAGATCATCAAGTTCAACCACAGCCTAACCCTGCCTAGTCCACCTCTAGACCATGTCCTCAAGCACAACATCTATACACCAGGGGTGGTGACTCCACCACTTCCCTGGGCAGCCTGTTCCAATGCTTGACAACCCTTTCAGTAAAGAAATTCTTCCTGATATCTAACCTAAACCTCCCCTGGTGCAGTTTGTAACCATTTCCTTTCATCCTATGGCTTGTTACATGAAATGGGGCAGAAGGATGTGCTCAGAGTATTCTCAGCACTCAGCCAATGCTGTTTTGCTACTGCTGTACCATGAAGAGATTAACAGCCTCAAAGCCACCACCTCTCTTGGGAGCCACGTCCCAGGGGACATTCTTCAAAGATTTATCACAAAAACACCATCCTTCAGCCCCACTGAAGCATGACTAAATGTGGTTATGTTATCAGAGCTGGCTTTGTGGTGGGGCTTGTTTCTTTGTTTCGTTTTCTTTGCCTCTCGCTAATGCATTATTTTTTAAAAGCTACCAAAAAAAAAAAACAAACCCAAAAACTTTAAACAGAAGGTTAAATGTGTGGAAAGAAAGGTAGTCAAAATGTTGATATAAAGAAAGCAAAAAATAAATTGTTCATTAAAAATGAAAAACATCCCAATTTTGTTTAGAATTTGCAATTTAGAATTCTTTGTTCCTAAAGGTTAATCTGTGGACATTTTTGTCTTCTTGGGTTGGGGGCAGAAGTCTCTATGTCTTTATTTATTTAAAAAAACCCCACCAACCCAAAAATGGGATTCTGCTCTTCCCTTCTAACATCATGATTTCTAAACGAAAAGCACTATGGTGGTGTAAAACGAAGGAGGCAGCAGGTATAGGGTTGTTTGCCTGGGGAGGCATCAAGGAAACACAGAAGGCAAAGGTCATGCAAAAAGCCACTTGCCAAGTCCAGATTCAAGCATGGAAGGAAGGCCTGGGTTAGGAGACAGAGGTAGCCTAAAGTACAGGAGTGGGTTTCACGCAGATAGTTCCTTCAAATCTACGGATAACCTCCTCACTCTGAAGTGCTGCTCCCTGGTCTGACAGACCTGGTTGATAGAGTCTGAGAAAGTTTCCTCCCACCCATCTGTTTCCAAATGAACTTTCCAAAATTACATGTGGTAATTTCCCAATCATATTTCAATGTGAAATGTTAATGGAAAGGAAGCTTTAGGTTGGACATGACCTAATTCTTGCTTTTAGAAGGCACCACATATGAAGACAGCTTTGTGCCAGGTGCCAACTCTGGCTAGGGAGCAGAGGGCAGAGCTTGCCCCAACAGCCTGAGCTCCTGTGTCCTTGTAGGCTGGAAAGGGCGGTGGGCCAGGCTGCCTGTGAGGACGCTGTTCACTGCCCTGCTCTCATCTGATGACATCTCAGAGCTTGCATGACTGTGTCAAGTTGGTGCTGGATGAGTGGAGCCATGTCATGGCCTGCAGAGGTGTGTTCTGGAGCACATCAGCGAGATGTGAGCTGCATGGGTCCCTGTGGGTGGCAGAGCCTGGCATGTGCCCCCGGCTGCAGCCTGGCATGTGCCCCCGGCTGCAGCCTGGCACGTGCCCCCGGCTGCAGGCACCCATCCATCAAGTGTCAAATTGTGCATCTATCATGTCCTCAGGCACCACCCAGAGAATCAGAGCTATCGTGGGTGAGGGGCTGAGTGCCACTGAGGGGCTGCAAGATCAAGAAAGGTCTTCATTTCAGAGCACAAAGCACAACAGCCATCATAGGGGCATCCACTCCACTGACAACAAAAGGCATGGCAGAATGTTAACTTATTGATCAACTTGTTTTAATAGCTGAAAGAGCGTAGTGCTTGGAAGCTGCAGACCATAATATGTCTGTCTGTGTGAAATTGAATGCCAATAAAGAAAACCCAAAAATCTCTGCATGTCCAGTTCACAGAGTACTGTGAACAGTTCTGCAAACTTTCCCATAAAGACATTTGGTGTGGTGGGAGGGTGCCTTACAAATCCTTCTGACCACAAAAGAGTAGCTGTGTCTTCCCTGTACGTGCTGTGAAGGCCCAGCTGCAGCTCCCTATCAGCCTGTGGATTAGTGTCGGTTGCCAATTTCTGCGTGCACAAGGTTGGGACCTTTGCACCACTGCCAGCACCCTACCATCTGCCTCAAACTCTTCTGCCCAGCCCCAGGGTCCCTCCTCTCCCTCTGCTCTGGGCAGGGACCTGGGCAGGACCCTATGCCCCTGGGCAGTGTTGGCATCAGGGACCTCTCCCTTCCCTGTGGGGCCTTCACATCTGCTGCCCCATCACCATGCCTATCACAAGTGGGTGGGCAAAAACAGCATGCCAGGAGGTGACCACAGCAAAGCCCCAGTCTTCCTGTGCTGTAGCCTCGCTCAACCATTCATTTTTCCCTCTTGTGTTGTTGACAGTCTTTCACATGCCTTTTTTTTTTGTTGGTTGGTTTTGGTAGGGAGAGGTTTCAGGAAATGTCCAGTTTTCACTGGAGTTGTGTGTGAGAAATTACCACTGTTTGTTAATGCTCTACCTTTATTCACAAGAAGAAAGATTCTGTAACAACTTCAAATCAAACTTTGATTAAAACGGTGTTAAAATGGTACAGATGATGCTTCCTTTTTAAAAAAACACAGTGTTTGGGCACTGGCACAGGCTCCCCAGGGAAGTGGTCACAGCACTGAGCTTGACTGAGTTCAAGAAGCATCTGGATGACACACTCAGTCCCATGATCTGACCTGGCTGGTCCTGTGTGGAGCCAGAAGTTGGACTTGATGATCCTTATGGGTCCCTTCCAACTCAAGAGATTCTAAGATTCTATGATCCTATTTTTAACCAAGGAAAACGGAATCAGCACGGAAATTCCACAAGACACTACACTCCCCTCCTCTGAACAGACTTGAGGTGCAGCTGGGAGTGTAAAACAACTCATGTGAGACAAGCGCTGTCCCTCAAGAGATGAACCTCTGAAGGCTTGGTACAGCACCTAGCACAGTGAGAGGCTGCTCTCCAATCAGGAAGGATGGATGTCTGCAGAAAGAACAGAAAGCATCTGACACCACTGTTAACCAACCTACTAACACTAATTTCAGCAATATTCACTCACCACCCAGTTTGCCATGTGGTGTCCCACACAGCACCGCAAATCACGTAGTCCTGTAAATTCTACCCCCAGTGATCAGTCCCTGTGTTTAAATCACTGAGACCTGCCCAAAGCATCCAAAAGTCTCTCTCCCCCCGCGGCAAGGGAAGGGTTTACTGCTCGGGTAACCTGTTTAACTCACCTGTTTGCTGCATGCGGGACATTCGTTGTTAAGCTCTGTAAATTAACGGGTAAATTCGCTTTATCAAAATTAATTCTCAGCTACACTAATAGGTTAAATAATTTAATGAGGCCCTAAGCTTGCATGACAGCTTTAATTTAGTGCATAACTTCCATTGTGTGCTGAAGTAGTTTGGAGGTCAGTTGTACAAAACAAACGCTAGCCTAAAGATGTGGTTAAGCTGCGCAAATACTTCCCTGAACTGGGACGCACGTAACCAGCAGATAGCTCGGTTATGCTTAAACTCTTTATAGTTGGCTTTTTTCTTTCAACTTCTGGGCTTTAGAGAGGGCTTTGGAAATGAAACTCCTCACTGTGGCAATCACAATGACATACGTGGATCCCCCATTAGAAAAAAATATTTTTCTGAGCTTGGATCTGAGATTGAGTTTGCCTAAATCAAAGCTTAGACATTTTTTATTGCCTTCTAATACACATGCAGACACACTTTAGAATTTTTCCCCCCTTCCTTCAGAATATATTATTTCTAATGGACAGTTGAACTAAGTTTCTTGTCTTTGGTTTTCCTCTTTTCCCTCCAGCTCTATATTGCCATACCTTGCCAGCTAATCCCGCTTTCCTTGTGAGCAGCCTACCCTACCGTTTAAGCAAAAATGGTTTTCAGGAAAAAAATATGTGTCCTATAAGATGTTATGACATTTTGTGAAACAACATAATGCAATGTGACTGATGCAGATGGATATGCCCCATAAACCTGAAAGATTTAGATATGTAGTTTTACCCCAAAAAATCACTTCATAAAGCAGTTTTGTTTAAAATATCACTTTGAAATCCTATTTAAACTCCTTGGAATAGATAGTGCATTCATGTGAACTTTTCTATAAAGGCTTTTTACCTGAATGCTTAGAGATTTTTCTATATGCTATGTTGGGGTTTTTTTCCAGCTCAGTATGTAGGGGAAAAAAAGCACTGCATATAAAATAAAGCTCCTAGCTAATGTTGCTTCTTTAGGCCCCGCCCTGAAGGAAGAGAAACACTTTAGTGAGATCAATAATTATAAATCATTACAAATGATTTGAGGTTTTATTTCATCTACTTTTATTATAATGTCTGTGCCATCTGCTGTACATATTGAGCTTATTACACTAATTCATTCTGCAAACTCCAGCCTCTGAGTGAAAGATGTCAGAGGGCAATTGATTAAGGGATATTTGTTCCGTTACACCTTTTACTTTAATTTCTCTCGATAAGGTTTTCACGTTGAGCAAGTGAGCTGACATGATAATGAGGCCTCAGGTCTGGAGATAAGTGAGACGTGTGGCTTTGCGCATTCATAAATACCAGAACGTCTTTTAACTCAGTGGTGATGGGTGGGGCAGTTGGAGTCACTTGTGTGTTCGTACAAAGCTAGAGGTATGAGGTTATTTCTCTTCCTAAAAGTTGAAAGAGAATGGATATTTGATGCTTAAATGATAGGTCAGTCTAGGAATCTACCTCCCATACACCCCTTACTATCTATAGTTAAAAGAATATTGTGCTGTGGGAGTAGGATAAAGAGGAAAAGTAGAACAAAGGAAAGTCCTCTAATATAGCATGTGATACCACCTATAATACAGTGAATGTATATTGGCACTACATCGAGAATGTGTATCTCTACCACAGAGAGCTGTTTGCTTCCACACTTTCCATCCCTAAAGTGTATATCCTCAACTTCTCACCTCCCACATTTGCACTAAGCAAACATTAAGATACAAGGGTTATAGGTGCTTGGAAAAAAAAAATCCATCACCTTGTCTCCATCAGATCAAGACAGTGTCAAGAAGAAGAAGTGAACAAGACATGTCATAAATATTAGAGACTCGCTTCATAACCTTAGAGCAATCAGTCCAAGTATGACAGTAGCCTGAATATTTAATAACTAACGCAAACTTTACAACTGCAACTTGAGCTTCATCACATTCTGACCTATTTATAATTAACTTGTCCATCATGTCTGAGGTCCTGACAGTATACATACAGCTGAGTAACATTTACACACATGAGTAGTTCCACTGAATTCAGTGGAAAACCATAAGAAATCTTGTTTAGTGGATGCTGGTGTTGGATCCTAAATGCAGACAGCCACGCATGAATACATCAGTCTGAGATTCTCTCTAAAGGTCAGGGCAGCATTTTAGCACAAACTTCCTCAAGGAGGCTCCAGGACTGTCCAGCCAGAACTCTCTCCTAGTACAGGTTCTGTTCATGAAATAAAACCACCTGGGATAGAAAAGAAGCCTACACCAAGCAGAACAACAGAATACAGCTGAGGGAATTGCCTTGAGGTGTCACACCACATTTCTTGTGTGTATGTTTCAAGTTTTGGATCTCCACAGCATGCTATTACTTGTATACATGTACGACTTGAGACCAGCTTGTGGGCTCTCACGTTCCAGCCATCACAGGCTTCAAATGCAAACCTAGTTGCCATCAAAATCCACTCTCCCCATGTGCCCTCACAGCATTTCTGCTGTGCCAGCAACGTGCTCAGATGATTGCCATTTTTCATTTGAAGGCAGAGCGAACAATTTCCATTCACTGGGAGTAAAAAAGTCCTTGAATAATCTTGGGTTTATGTAAGGTTTTATACTAGCCAATGACTACTTCAAACACCAATTCTCAAGCACGTACTTTACACTGAAGCCAAATGGCACGCCACTAAAGTCTGTGTTATGCTACCTAGCAATGGTACCTCTCAGATCCTTTCTGAATTTGCTGGCTGGGAGCTTTACTGCTATGGTACCTCCAAATAACTTCAAACAGCAGTATATTCTGTTTCTGTTCATGAAAAGGTGTCAGACACCGCACAACATGACATTCTCCAATCTGGTTGCGTCATTTTGTACATCTAGTTTCCTCAGCACACAGGCTCCTGTTTTCCCTGTTATTAGGCACTTTACAGCTCCAGTGCTAATTGCACAAATCGATTCATTTACAGCCAGCACAACAGAAAACAGGGCAACAATAGAGACAAAAAAGATTGCAGTAAGGCATGGCAAGTGGTGTACTGATGGAAGCTGAATAAAAGTCCCAGCTGTGGCTTGTCAAAAGAGGCAACTGAAAAAGAAAATCCCAACAAGGACTTTGTGAATTCAGCAGCATTTTGGTGTCTGTAGGAGAGAAAACAGCAGACAGGATTACCGAGAGCTTCCCTACCCAGTAGGTTGTGCTTCCAGCCCGTGTTGAGGTGTAGGGTACCATTCCACTGTTACTGCTACCACAGCTTGTACAGGACGGGATTTGCCGCCGCATCAAGAGCAGAAAACTTCTACCTCTGTCTTCGACAGAGCTTCCCTTGGTCATGCCATACCCCTGTGGTTTTCTCTGCACCTTACTGAAACTGCAGCGCTGTTTAGGCAGTACTAAAGGAATGGCAACCGAGTCAGGAGCCTGACTGCTGGGTAACTCTCTTGCTGGAGAGTAAATAAACTCCTTTATAGAATGCAGTCTCAGGAGAGTTCTTCTCCAATTGGCACAGTCTGTGAAACATATCCTTTCCCCACAACACAGAGAGAAAAAGTAATACCCTTCTGCTCTAATCTCCCCTGCAGCAATCTAATATATTCTTCCTGGCATAGCCAAAGCCACTAGCTACCAGCTGGAGCTGTGCTGAATGCTCGCAGGACCTGCGCAGAGATGATGAATGCAGGGCACGTGGGAGACAAGCCATTTACATTCTGGCAGTCTCCACAAAGAAGGTCCCAAAAAGACTTTAAAGCCATCTTCCTCTGGTGGGAAAGAGAGACGTGTGCAGCTTTGTCACCTTAATGTTTCCTGCCGCTTGTCCAGCTGCCACCTGCAGAGCCATCGCCTCTTGTGTCACCTCCCGGACAGACCTATGGTGCTCACTTTGATGGACAGAGCTAAATCCTTCTCAGGATCTAAAACTGGGATCTAAAGCTTCGTCCCATGGGGTCAACTCCCAGAGCTAAAGAGAATGGTGTTGGTATTCAAAGGTATTGAAGCAGGTATTGAAGCAGGTATTCAAAGCCCTTGCCCAGGGGTTTCAGTAATTTAATAAGGACAAATAAAGCATAGAAAAAATGATTATCAGGAGCATCTCAGCAGATTAGCACCTCACATATTGAAAGCATTACAGAGTCTAAACATTGCAGCATGAACATCTTGCTTGTCTATGAGCATGGGCGATGCTGCAAACCACGTAGGAGTTACATTTTAGATGACTGAGATGCACAGTTAGCTTAAAGAGCCACGGTCATTATTTTTAGACACGGCTGATTAATTTGCTTTACTAAGACTCAAATATAACATAATGTATATAATGCAATTAGAAGGCTGTGTCTCTATTAATACTGTAGGCAAAATGCACAGATAAGCTTCTGAGAAGCAGTAAGAGTCTAATAATTATTTATACCTTCATCTTGTCTCTGAGAGCTTGTGGACTTCAGGATGGAAGTTTGAGCATTTGAGAGGCATGTGCACTACTCAGTGGGTTATTGATTTTCCCTCAAATTCCACACCCAAATGTGTCTTGCTCAGTTTACATGACAGTTTAAGATTCTAACAGGGCATGACTATATGCTGAGGAGGTCAAAAAAGGGGACAAACATGCAGCAATTGGGTTCCACGGCTGGAAAGCAAATGAAAAGTAGACTTTCTTCCATAAGAGTTTATCCTCTACCAGAGGAGTGGCATGCCAGGTACATGGCAAAGGAAGCTGTCAGGAGGATGGGTCCAGGCTCTTCTCAGTGATGGCCAGTGACAGAACAAGGGGAAATGGTTCCAAACTGGAACATAGAAAGTTCCATCTTAATATAAGGAGGAACTTTTTCACTATGAGGGTGACAGATCACTGGAACAGGCTGCCCAGAGAGGTTGTGGAGTCTCCTTCTCTGGAGACTTTCAAGACCAATCTGGACACGTTCCTATGTGATCTACTCTAGATGATCCTGCTCGGGCAGGGGGCTTGGACTGGATGATCTTTCGGGATCCCTTCCAACTCCTAATATTCTGTGATTCTGTGATTCTCCCTGTTCAATAACAACTCTACTATGTGTAGCTTAGAGAAGCCATTCTTTCACCTTCAGCATCCCTCTGTCAGGACCATAAGGTTAATTGCTTATCTTGGCTACATTGTCTAACAACACACACAACAAATATTTACTAACCTTTCTGCATAGCTACATCTTCTCATTTCCATTTCAGGGTTGAAATTTTGGACCAATTCTAGTCCTGTATATTTTTTAGAAGTAGTTGGTTAAAAAAAAAAAAAATTAGAAAATGACACAGCAACAAAACCCCCCAAACTTCAGGAAACTAAAAACACAACCCAGCACTGGCAAAGAGCCTAGGAGCCAATGCTGTGGTGCACACTTCATACAGAGCCTGTTTCAAGTTCCCATTTATAAATTGCACAATTTTGTTTTCTTCTTTGCGGAGTTCAATGGTCCTTGCTTGTTTCTCATTCACCAAAGGGCAAGGAAAAAGCAACTATATTCAGTGGGGTCAAAGCATGTTAGCTTGCCTATGGATGTGTTAAATAGGAACTAAGAGCATGAGGATGAAAAAGGTAAGATCTGGAAAACACCCTATAGAAAGATGAAGTACATCAGCTAATGAAACTTAACTATTTTCTAATTGCAGTATCTATACAATTGAATATGGATGAAATTTTCTTTGCTAGCCACGTTTAGCAAATTGTGCAAACGAGTCTCTAGAACTTAAGCTTTATTTTAGTTTTTGGAACAGTGTTGGAAAACTGATTAGTGTGTGCTCACACAGAAATGCATAAAATAATCTAATTATAGCAATACATGTGCTGTGACTGAGGGCAGGTTTCTGTCAAGACTAGTTCTTTATGTTATGTGTTTCACTGTAACTGATCGTTTAATAAACAAACGGGAAATAGTACAAACAAGCAGCAGTGGAGTAGACATTCATTCAGCTACTAAGAAACTTTTAAATGGGTACATGAACACCCTTATTCTAGAGGGATTTTCCAAAGGAGAAATAGAACACTGCATTTTCCATGATCCATTCAATCCTTAACTCCTTTCTGCATTCAAACACAGAAATATCTGGTATCATGATAAAGTTTTCAATAATTGACACAGATGTGTTTGCGTCCTGCACCATTTCAGTTAATGGAGAGCTCCAGGGAGCTGAGATTTTGCTTGTTGTGTATTCATTTATTATTCATTTAAAGAACATGGCCATTTGCCAATAGGAACTGAAATGAAATCACCACCTTCACACAGGCAATCCAACAACCCTCCAGTCGCAATGACATTCAGTTACTAATGGGTTCGCTCGGTTTTAATCCGCTGCCTAGAGATGAATAACATTAATTATTGTAATTGGTAGTGACAGTAATGGGTGCAACATTTCCAGGGCTAATTTACTCTACTTTTGTGAGGTATCATGCTAATGTGACTATTCTGCTTCAGCACCCAAGATAACTAAAGCCAGCTCAAATGTCTTTCTACTGTACAATACTGTGCAGAGCCTGCACGGCCCAAGACTTGCAATGTATGACATGGTATAGAGCTGCTGCACTTAGGCAACTCATTGGACCAAATGTAGTGAAATGTCATGAATGAACTGATGTGAAACCATCATGCAGTGGCATGAAATCACAGAATCATAGGGGTTAGGAAGGACCTCGAGAGATCATCAAGTCCAACCCTCCTGCCAAAGCTGGTTCCCTACAGCAGGTTACACAGGTAGGCGTCCAGACGGCTTGTTCGCTCTTTGTTTTGTTTGCTTTGGCAGTTGACTCGGGGAGAAAATATTGGTTTGAGTAAATAATAATAAAGAACCCATTTACAACAGGTGAAAACAGGATCCAGATAAAAGTTGGTCTTTTATTATTATTATTATTATTATTCTTACTTTGTACTTGGCAGATTCAGAGCAACGATTTGACCCAAGGCTTCTTACCTTCTCCAGTGAGGCTCTCAACTGCTAAGCTATTAGTGCAGGCTGACCTCTCCCTCAGGCTCTTCTGCTCAAACTGCTCTGTGTTGAACAGCAGGCTTAGATATTTGTTGAGGGAACACAAATGTTTCTGTAGCTGCTGGTCAGGATGCTAAAATACAAGAGACCCAATTATTTATCAAAAATGGAATAACACCAACAGGAAGGACTACAAACAGCTCTCTCCATACCCAGCCTTTCAAATAGACAATAAACATAAATGTTAGGATACATTACAGGAAAAAGAAGTGCTGGGGGAGTTAAGACACCCCCCACGCAGAGAGGGTCTGAATATGTGCCCTGGCAAGGTCCTATACACATATATAAGGTACAAGTTACATATACTAAACAGAGGGCTACTGAATAAAACTGTGACTCGATGAGTTTAAGAAAGTGCTGAAATCCAAACAAGCAGGGCTTTTTTTTGTTAAGTGTCATTGCTGGTTGGAAACTTAATAAAGCACATATGAGACCAAATTTGTCTCTGCTTGAAAGAGTTCAGGAGAAATGAACACATCCAAAAAGAAGAAGGATGTATGCACATATATACATGTAGGCAATTAGAAACTTGTAGGAAGCAACATGAAAGACCTTCAAAGAAGCAAAATGGAGGTTAAAATATCTCAGTTATTTTGCCTTAGTAGTATATGCCATCTCAAATATTAGAAGGAGCTCCCATTCACAAAAATTGAATTCAGTCTGTTCTCTTGAGTTACATTAAATTAGATTATGCTTTTATATACTGACTGGAAAGAAATACAAGTTCATGAAACAAACAATCAAAAAGAATCGAAAAATATTTTTACAGTCCATCTGAGTGCTTCCAAAAAGGCTTTTATGAAAATAAATCAGTATCAGAATGACATTAAATTCTTTATCAGTTTTTCAAACTTACAACTTTTTTACTTCAATTTAATAAAATTGATGCCATGTAAAATAGCAACCTAATTAAAATTTTTATATATTTATATATATACACATACACTTTCATGTATGGGCAAGTTGGGTTACTGACTCCTTCAGGTCATATGAAAGACAGCACAGTTCTTACCCGAACCAAGCATGTCTAACACCTGAAGGCTACTGACATTCACAATGAAAGAAAACACATGCTACCTAGTGAAGTGCACATGACAGGACTCTGAGTAGACTCAGTGGGTAAACCTAGGGGCAGATCCATCCCCATAATTGACAACTCAGGAGGGACAGAGGATGGGAAGTGACCACTTGGGTTACCAGCTCCACCGCCCAGCTGGCCCACGCCACCGCACCCTGTCAACAGGCTGCCTCGGCAGGAGTTAAGCTCCCACTAGTCCCTTCTGGTTGCTCCAGAGCCTCCCTCTTCTGATGCTCAGAAACATTCCTGTGGTACACAGCCAAAATTTATTCATTGCCTGTTTAGTCTCATTTGTTCCTGTGCCAACATTGTCCTTTGGCTTAAATTGCTCTCCTCCCTCCCTGGTGTTTATTCTCCTGATGTATTTATAGATAGCAATCAGATCCCATCTCAGCTTTCATTTTGCTAGGCTAAACAAGCCAAGCTTTTCTCAGTCTCCTCTCCCAAGACAGGCACTCTATTCTCCCCCATTATCCCCGTGGTCCTCCTCTGCACCTGTTCCTGCATCCGTCGTTGGCTTACAATACGAAGCTGAGGCGTCCACTTGAGGAGTGAGATCCCCTCTCTTTTAGGTGCCAGGTTGAGAGGTGGTGAGGTGGATGGTCCCTGTGCCAGGGAGTAGTGGGGGGTCCCTGCTGTCTGGGACAAGGATGCAACCCAGGTGAAGTCAGTGGGGCGAGCAGAGGTCACGTACCTGTGCCCAACATCACTGTTCCTGAAAACTCATGGCATAGACATGCCTTAGATTTTGAGGCCAAAAGACAGATAATATCCACCAGGTGATATGTTATTAATGCCATGAAGTATATATAGAGTAACACTACATGCTGCCTTTTGAGGTCAGGGGAATAGATATCACAAAAAGGACACCTCCTGCATTTAGGTGTCACAACCAGATGACTCCACAGCTGCTACAGCAGTATGAGCTACATGCGTCTTGCATTTCCCTTTTATAAGTCACACAAACAAATACTTACCCACTGCTAGCCTGAGACGTTGAAGAACAACAGCTATTCACTGGCACCTGTGAGCTTGCAAGATACTGGATGCCCCCCATCCATGCACCTCCATCACCCTCCCACAAAGGAGGAGGTGTCAGGCTCAGGTGGCAGAAGCTGGCTCAGAGCAGTGCCTCCTAGAAGGGGAGGCTTTGCACAGAGACCATTTCAGAGAGCATGTGGCACTGACTATCAGAAGAGCATCTGAACCAGGTTACTACTGGGGCTTCAGCTGCATCAGTCCTGCTGTCACACATGCTCTTGTGTCTGCATGGGTTAGCCTGTGTCTGCACCTAATCGGACACCCGCTGCGGGATGCACCTGGGAGGTCTGTCGTGGGGTAAAACAGTCTGCACTACTTCAGGCCTCTGGAAATGAGATGTATGTTCGTTGAGAAGAACTAAATTAAAAATATGCATTAATAGGGCTACTGTTCATATTTTCTGACAGCGTGTTTCCTCCACACCATTTATGAATCTTACAAGAAGAATTACTGGTCAGATTCTCAGCTGCCACACATTGATGGGGCTTCATTAGCTACAATGAAGCCTGTCACTGAACCAGCCAATCAATTGACTATTTATTAAGTTATAGAACAAGCCTTTGAAGAGGATTTTTCTTCCCTCTAAGTAAGCCAACCAATCATATTTCTTCTTCACTTTCCCGTGGACAAAATACAGTCTTCAGATTGTTGCCAAAACCTGCATGATTCACTATATTGAAATAAATCTACCTTTCTGGAATTTATAGGCAGGGGTGCTGTGCTGAGTCTGATTAATCTCAGATTTGAAGGGCTTCAGCCCAGCTATAAGTTTCAGTAAGGGGCTGTAATTACAGGTTAAGTATAGCAGTTCCAGATTGCTGAACATTGCTGTATTGATCTCTTTAAACCATTAAATATGGAAGTTCAAATTCATGCACAAAGGCAACGTTTTTTGAAATCCCAGTAATTTAAGAGGATTATGTTTCTGAACGTGGTGCAGATAGGAGAACACTTGTCTAAAGTAATGGCTTCTCTCTGCTGGAGAAACCCAAGAGCAGGTCACACAACAAGAATTCTTATTTTAAAAAGAGTAAAACTTTGTTGGACTACTCCCACTTTTTTTTTTTTTCCCTACTTACATTATGGCAAAGGCAGGCTTTTTGGGGGGAAGATAGGATACCAAACCTCACATCAGAGCCATGAACCCAGTGATTTTCCTGGTTCCTGCTCTGCTCACCAGTATGATCACAACGTCCAAACAAGGACTGCTCCTTCAATGATCTTCCTTTCCATGCTGCTCCAAATGCAGGCAACCTCTCCTACCACGGGGGCTAAGGAACAGATAATATAGGGACTATGAAGTCCCTATAATATAGGGACTAACAGATAATATAGGGACTGATCAGCTTGGAGCCCAAGCATCATAGAGTGTGTAATACAAAACATATGTTAGCAGTGAGACCTAGAAGTCTTGTCTCCTCGAGCTGAACTACATCACCCTCAGGATGCTCTCATCTCTTTGTCTACTCCCTTTCCAGCTGAGGCCTCCTGTCCCAGCTCAATCTGCAGAACCACTGCCTGCTGAGGGTGAGGAGGAGGATGGCACAAACACAAGTCCTTAGGTTATAGGAAGAGGCATGGTGTAGGAAAGGAGAGGTAGAGTTGCTGTCTGTGCCTATCTGAGCATAAATGTGAAAAAATACCCAGAGAACTGAGGAACTACTTTTTTTCCCTTTTATTTTTCCTTGTTTTTTTAATTCAGTGACAGTTTTGATATTTGTTTGAATTCATTCTCTCAGACCAGGGCTGCTGTCTCTTTGTGCCTGTAATCGTATTAAAAGTGCCATGCAGCCTTTCCTATAAGCTAGAATATTGGTATTACGTGTCATCTGTGCAAAACACTTATGAGATCTGGTCCATAATTACAGCTTTCTAACATCACACAAGAACATTTCTCAGACCTACTAATTGTGCTGCCCTTTATGGTCCATCTTATTGATTAAACATCTGTTAGTGTTTTGGCGAGATGAGAATTCACTTGCAATGCAATGTGTCTGGTATATTAAATTGTGTTTAAGTCATCCCTAACTACAAGTTTGAGATACATGTATTGTATCTCCTTAATTATATCTTAGCATTTTTTGCCTCTGTTTGTTATTTGTACTGTTTGCTGGAGGGCAGGAGAGTGTTCTAATGTTTTCTTTACAACAAAGCCAAATTTCAGGTGGACAAATTCTTGGGAATACTGCAAGATAATAACCTAATACAGACTGTTAACTTTTTTCATATGTCACAACCCAATTGCACAGTAAATTTTATCCTTTGTGGCCACACCTGAGAAACTGATGTATAAAGTGCATTAGAAAAAAAACAAACAAGCAAATAAAACAACAAAAAAAAACCTCACCAAAAACATACTTGGCAATTATACATTCTTAACTCTGAAAAGAAATCTTTCCAGGGAGAAAACCAAATGGGTCTTTGAACAAGATCTCTCTGCTCCTACTCTTCATAATTCAAATTAAAACAAAAAAGATTTTAGTATGCTGACAACCCCTGTGAAATTAAAAAAAAATATCTCTTACAAAAGGATTGCAGAGAAGCAATGAGGAATCCTCTGTTTTCATTCCCTGTGCTTACTAAAAAAATTAGAAGCCCTCCACAAAAGAAATCCAAAAGCTGACACAAATAGGGAGGAGAAGAGTCTGTTTCACTGCTGTCCAATGCTGTTTCAAATTGACTTATCTTTTCTTTATCTCATTTGCTGACTGATAAAATCTTGACAGTATTAAAAAACAATCTGAGTCCGATTGCATGACTTGTTTTCCTTCTGCATGTTTTATGTATATTGATTGGAGAAATGAAAAAATGCTAATATCCATATGTTGTCACATCAAGAAAATGTGGGCCACTTATTTTCCCAAATTACATTATGTCTGGATGATTTTGCAAAGATCTGGGAGCTGAGCTTGCATTCAGTTTTGATATGAAACGAACTGACCCAACAAAGAAGGAAAATTAAATTACTTCTACCCATATCTTATTCCCTTGACATTTACTCTCAGTGCTCCTCCCTCCATCATCTCCTTCAGTCTGACAGTTACACTATCACCACTGAAGTGCTGCCTAGCAAGAAAAATACCCCCTTCATTTGTCTCTGATCCAGTCCTGGATAGAGTTGAAGAGAGTCTTTCTGCTGACTTCGGGAGGTTTAGTCAGGCCCTTCACCATTTAAGGATGAGAACGGAAACCCTACTGCAGCATTTTGAGTGCTTTATGCTCCTGCTTAAACATTATAGAATCTAACTTGGAACACAAGAGCATCCTCTTAAGCTTCAGACAGAAAACCCACTTGCTTAAGGGAGCCTACACAATCACACATTATGCTGGACCAGGGCCTTCAAGCTTTATCTAAAAACCAGGCTCAAGAAAACTGCTGGGGAGATGCACACTGCTCTGACTGACTGCCAAAAAGCAAACTGAATATGCCAAGGAAACACAATGAGAATAACAACAAGAACAAACAGCTGCTCTTGGATTCTCATCACCACCCCAATTAAAAAATAAATAATAGAAAAATTAATCTGGCAGACCCTGAAGCTGTGTGAAAACTAAAGCCCTCTGTGATGCAATGCTGTGCAAGGTATTTTCCATCCCCAAACAGACCTCATTCCTCCATTTACATCTATGCCTTTATATTTGTGCAAGGATCTGAACAATCCAGTTTCTGCAATAACATCAGTACACAAGCAGTGAAGGAGCAGCAACCCAGCACTCAAGGTCTCTACATTGGCTCAAATGAACTGACCACCATACTTCCATCCATGAGGATGTCATTGATCACCACCTTCACTGCTGACAGGACCAGCCAGTTTCTTGGAGACTTATCCTGCCATTCAGGTTTCTGAAGCCTCCCATTCCTGCAACCTTTGCTTTTGAAGAATGTACCCCTTTGAGGGACAGAGAAAAAATAAAATATGGTGTTCCATCTCCCTCTCTGGCTGGCTGGATGTCTTGTATTGCACCCAGCAGAGACCGAGTACATCAATCTCTGGGGGCAGATGCTAGCTCCATGCTCAGGCAACAGTCAGGGTCAGTTCCCTGTAGCTCCTATCGTGGGTCTTTTTAATTTCCTAGTCATGAGGCATCCCACTGCTTCATGGAGTAGTGCTCCTAAGGGCTGCTCTGGGGAATTATACTGTCTCTGTAGAAATCTAAGGGAGTGTTTCCAAATAGTTTGGAACAAAGATTTGAAAAGCACCCAACCACATAGATACACACACACACACACATTATCCAGAAGATCAGCAGCAGGCAGGAAGGCGTGGAAACTTTTCTGAATCAATTCAACACTTTATAAGAATCTAATCTATTACTCTAAACCCCTGAAATTGTCTTTTGATTTGTAAATCTTTGTCTTTAATTACAGATGGTGTTAAAATTAGGAAGAACCTGGGCCAAATATTGAGTCAGTTGTGACTCCAAAAATGTGGAACAACAAGAAGGACATGTGGGTGTTTCATATGCTTTGTGAAGTGCTCCAGCACACAGGTATGCTCAGAAACAATATTTATTTCTAGTAGCCATCAGACTATACTGCTGCTTTGATTTTCCCTGCTGAAAGGTTTGTCAAATTCTCCCTTTTGACTCATCTCTGATGCAGAAAATAAATGCTCAGGGTATAGCTTATACATTAAATACAATTCCATGAAACAACTTAAAACTGCTGTCATGATTAAAAGCTCAGCTTCAGCTTTAAATATGAATGTCCCCAACTTCATAAGGCATTTAAAATGCATTTCAGTGTAAGCAACTCAGGGACATCCCCACTCCAGAAAGGAAATAAAAAAGATCCTCACAATTTTTGCACCACCTAATGGAAAGGTTCCTGGGCCCAGCCCTGGGGAAGACCATCCTTTCCTTCTTCAGGAAGCATGCTCTCAAGCCAATACACAAGAAGCAAGAAAGAAGAAACCAAGAGCTGCATTAAATTTTCCTACTGATCTTGAGGGAAGGATCCAGAAGAAATTGCCTGAGTGGTTATGATGGTGATGTGCCTCACTTTATCAGCTTTCTCTGGGATGAAAAAAAAAAAAAAAAAAGGTGGGTATTTTGTTACAAGAAGTGCTCTCCACGCTGTTCAGGAAGCTGAGAGCTTGGGATACTTGCTGATGGCTTGGGCAGCAGCTTTCACATCCCTGCCTGCAACCCAAAGGCCAGAGGAAAGGCTGGGGATCTGTTGGGTTTCATTTTCCTTCCCTCACAGTGCTGCAGAGCTCTGCCCAGGGTCACTCCCATAAATACATGCCCACAGCTATACAACAGGACTGGGAAAATCCACAGAGACATTAACGAAATTCTACCCTATGCCTGTACAGACACATCTGTGATCCATGGGAGCTGTTGCCTGTTAACCTTGTGCCCACCTGGCTTTCCAAATTGGGGCTGAAGCAGGTCCTAGCATATGATACAAGTTCTTAATCAAACAATCTGTCTCAGATGTTTGGACAAAGAGGCACTTTGAAGGCTGTCTCACTCTCCTCTTAGAGCAAACCTCAGCCTGTGTTAAATAGGCAAGAGCTCAAGAGAATCCCAGTTAATTGCAGCCGATGGGCTCTTGGCCGGTTTTGACTGGAAAAAGTCAGCTGTCTTCTGCACCTCCGGGAAAGGATCTACACAAGGAAGAGCTGAATCTCTTTCCACTGTGAAAAATATGACATGCCAGAAAGAGCTTTAAATTTTGCTACAAAAAATGCATGCTTGTTTCATGGCTGTAGGGACAGATTTAACGGAGTGGGGACTACAGCTCTAGATGGGAAATCTAACTCAGGAAGCAAAAACGCATTTTTGTAATCCTTTTGTTGGAGAATTCTTTCCCTTACTCCTGCTTGTTTTGGGCAGTGTGTGCTGGATGTAAGATGCACAATACTTCAGAAGCCATGTACAAATACATAGAAACTGGATACATTGCCTAAAAGAGCAGCCACAAACCAGGATTGTCACAGTACAAGTGAGCTCACATCTGCTGTCGCAGGCAGCTCCTGCAGCAGTTGTCCTCAAGATATTTCCCTCCACCTCTGAAAGAAAATTCATTGTAGTGGGTAGTGAGCAGCCCTCACCTTTGTATCAACACAGGTCTCGGAGTGAAACCCTCCTGACGTCGCTGTCGTAGGCTGAAGCCATGTATCACTGCCCCTGCAAGCAGATGAGTCTAATTTCATTTTACACCAAGCAGACCAAAAATCCCATTTGAGAGGTGACAGGCCAGTGCATTAAGCAATTGCACCAGTGGTGGGGTTAAGGTGGATAAATTATGTAAGACTAGAGCCTGACACTAAAAAACACCAGCTGGATCAAGGACATTTCTATCCATTCTGGCTCATTAGACTTAGGACAACAAGGTCAGCTATGTTAAATTTAATCACAGGGCTTCCTAGAGGGTATGGTAAATGTGTTGGCTATTTTTTCATACCATATTCCAGATAATATATCAACCACAGCTTGAGAGGTAGCTTGCTTGTGTTTAAAGTGTTCACTCTACTTATGGCCAGTTAAGACAAATCTTCATTGTTTTTCAACTGGGATGAGCCAAATTAATCACAAGCATTTACCTCCTTCCTCCCCTCTTAAAAACAAAAGGGTTGTAGTTCATGTGTGTTAGCACTCACTTTGGCATCATCTTTTTAATGGAAAAATAAACTTAGCTGTCTATTCTAAAATGAATCAGGCAAAATAAATAAGCAAACAAGATTTTTCTTTGCTGTAGGTACAGAGACCATGTCCGGAATGAAGAAGGCTAATTAGTTTAAAATTCTTTGGGGAAAACAGTGTCTTTTTGTATTCTGTTTGTAAGGTCCTAACACAGTGGGGGCCTGTTCTATTTCTACAACTTCCATGCACTAGAGTAATAAAAATAATAATAATACCATGAAAGTTATTTAACGTTGAATCTTCTTGGGTGAACTTCATCTCGCCTCCAGAAGGTTCACTGGCCCTCAGAGAACAGTGCCATGCATGGAAAAAAGAATGGTATGAACAACTGCTATGCTACCAATGCAGCTTTTATGGTGCACAGCATTTTATAACCATTAGGTATAAAAGCTAGTGTGATAAAGCAGGAGTAGGTAGTAATACTCGCCCTCTACTGCCAAACATCATCCTGGAGAAAACAGTGTAATGCCCCATTGCAGCACCATTTTTCTTTGCAATTCCCAGAACATTATACCAGTCCAGGACTTGCATTTGTGGATTTTCCATTTCTAGGAACCTCCATTTCTCCATTTCTGGTTGCCTTGCTGGCAATCTTTCTGCTCGCTCGCAGGTAGCCCTCACATGAGATGGCGTGTGGGTCCCAGCCACCACAGGAGAGTCTGGCATGCAAAAGGCATCCTCCCAAGAGCATCACACGCCACAGCTGTTGCTGCACACAGTGCCATGCTAGCAGGTGATCTACAGTGAGCCAGTCCATTACAGTGAAAAACATGCCAGGATAATATAACTTGTCATTAGCCCAACTGTAAATTCTTAGCTAGGATCCAAAGAATGATCAGTGAGGGTGGGAGGAAACATGGCTTCTGGCTGTTTTTATCTCACTGCATGAAATCCTGTTTGTAAATAAAAGAAAGGGCTGAGGGAGGGGAAGCTGATTTCAATAGCTGTGTCAGAGTCTTTTTCCTCATAATAGACTCCACATGGTTCCAACAACGAGAGGCCAAGGAAAGGGGTCAAGGAATGAGATATTGCAAATGCTGTGGTGGCAAAGTGGAATGGGACAACAGGCCAAGCTGGATAGGGGGTCTCATGGAAAGCAGTTAGAAGCAGCACAGTTAGGGGAGTGGGCTCCATGGGGGAGATGCTAATCAGCACTGCACAAGGGGAGGTTCTGCCATCTCACTCTGGGAAAAAACAACTCAAAATAAAAGCAAAGGCAAGATAAGTGGGATTTTCTGGTTCCTAAACATTATAGTGTGACATTTGGGTTTCATAAATAACCTGGCTACAGGAAGCATCCCTCTTGATCCTCTGTGGTTTCCTTAGCTCCAAAGGATCCTTTCTTCATCGCCTCTAACTCCTCTACTTCCTTTTACTACCACCATCAAAAAATAGATAAACTACTAAAATTATGGTAACTGAAAGTTTGCTAATCACTTGCTTTAGGCACACCTAGTCTATATGAAAGTCCATGTCATGAATAAAGCACTCATAGTGACAAAGGTTTTGCTTTGCAATTCCATGTAACACACAGCTTGGTCTAGAGATGATGGGACTCTTCAAGGCCCCTTGCCACCGTGCTACTGATTGTATAAATCTTATCTATGGTACTCTGACATAATGAATGATGAATGTGTGTTAAAACAATCAACTGATTACGCTGAATTTTTCTATCAGAGTTTAGGATCAAGTTTGGAAACGTTAAGTCAGAACCTTTGTATTATTTCACTGAAGCAAAAAGAAAGAAAATGGACAGAATACATCATAAACCCGAGAAAAGAGGAAAAGCAGCTGAATAATAAGCCTACATAATACCTATAACTAGTACATACTCCTGAAGGGGCCAGCTCCCTTGGTGCAGTGAAGTAGGTCTAAGGTAATATCTCTAAACTACTTATTCTCTTGGAAAGTATCGGACTCTCTAGGGTGTTTTGCAATGGAAGAAAACAACAGATGACACCACACTATGCCTAAGCCTCAGAGGGCTACACTTTGAATGCTAAGTGGTGGTTTAGCACCAGGTTGCCTTACCTTCAGAGGATTCTCAGTGGTCTAGTTGGGTATCACCGCGTCAGAGAAGTAGCAGCTATTGAAAAGCCAAGCTCAGTTATCAGCAATAGTATCTGAGATACTATAATTATTACCCCGTAATTAATTGTACATCTTAGATACTCTGGCACTGTAACTAGCAGTTAGGTAGTTCCTTATAAGTGACAGTTTTTCAGTAGCAGTAGGTGAGATTTGAAGCCTGACTATGCACTGCTCTGCAATTTGCTGAATTATATACACCAGGATGAGTGAGTATTAAAATGCTAACAATGTGATTTAGTAGAACTTGACATTCACTTCAGCCCTCTATTTCCCTACTGGTATATAAAGAAGAACAGCTTGGTTTAAGGTCAGCTGATTACGTCTTTGTATTTGTGTCACTTTTTCCTCTGGAAGTTCCCACAGCATGTAGAAAATTATGGGGGAGGTACCTGGACCGCAGGTAACAAGGAGACCTTCAGAAGATACACTCCTTGATTCCCACCAGCTCTGAGTGCAGACACTGCAAGCCACTCTGAAATAGAGCAAGGGAAGAGGAATAACACATCCAGTTAGAAGAACAGGGGACCGTGGAAGCAGGCAGAGACAGGGAACCTTTTGTTGCCAATCTCTACCATCTCACCAAACCAAAGGCAGCAGTGGTGATTCACATGGGCAGAGGGATATTGGACATGAGCTAGAATTTTGCCCAGATCATCTGTTACAAGATCTCTATGCTTAAAGTACCCTGGGGTTCTTTCATGACTAATAGTCAGCCTATTCACGGGTTTTATGCCTACTTCCAACAGACAACAGACTGTGGGGGTTGCAGAATATGGATACTCCTAACCTCATGCTGAGGTGTTTATTCTTTACAGATTTGGCAGAGTATCGATTCATTTCACTGAGTAACCAACAACTTTTCTTTAAGCACTCAAACACTGTTGTGGTTTAACCCCAGTCAGCAACTCAGTCCCATGGAGTTGCTCACTCGCTCCCCCCCCAATGAGATGGGGGAGAGAATAGAAAAAGTGAGAAAACTCATGGATTGAGATAAAGACAGTCTAATCAGTAAAGCAAAAGCTGTGTGCACAAACAAAGCAAATCTAGGAACTCCTTCCCCACTCCCCATGGGCCCACAGGGGTTCAGACAACCCCAGGAGAGCAGGTCTCCATCATACCTAACAGTTACTTGAGAAGGCAAACACCATCACTCCAAAAGTACCCCCTTCCTCCTCCTTCCCCAGCTTTCTGTGTTGAGCATGATGTTGTATGCTCTGAACTATCTCTCTGGTCAGTTGGGGTCAGCTGTCCTGGCTGTGTCCCCTCCCAACTCCTTGTTGTGCCCTCAGCCTGCTCACTGGTGGGGTGAAAAGCAGCAAAAGCCTTGGCTCTGTGTAAGCACTGCTCAGCAGTAACAAAAACATCCCTGTGTTATCAACTCTGTTTTCAGTATAAATCCAAACCAGAGCCCATACTAACTACTACAAAGGAAATTAACTCTATCCCTGCCAAAGCCAGCACAGACATCTACTGTCTACTTACCTATTTTATTAAAAAACTCTGATCAGTTTCTCAGTTCTGTGGATGAAAACATGCCAAGTTTAATTAACAAACAAGAAACATGTATAAGCAACTCAACTCCAAACACTAAAAACTGTATTAAAACTTTGTATTTACACCTATTGGGAGATTTTTTTAATAGATAACAATTTCATACTGCTGAAGGTATTTTACTGTTCAGCATGTTTTCCATGTCAAGTTCTAGGACAGATTCGAGATGACACATTAAAAAAACCAACTCTGAAATAAACTTCATTTCCTATAAAAAGGGTCATCGTGTTTCTGGGGTATCATGTCTTCCACATGGCACAATTCTAATATCCTGGTTTAGAGTCTTAGAAATAACTGTAATGGAAAGGACAGATAATCAGTCTTTCTAAACAGAAGACCTGCATTAATTTGCAAATCAGAGAAATCAGTCTAAAAAACTTAAGCGCTACTTTACAGGTATGGGCACAAACACACACTTTTGTTCTAGACCAAGGACACAGAGTTCATAACTACACAAGGTTTTGTTACATTAAAAATTCTAGTGAACCAGACAAATCACTGGATGGTTGCAAATGGAGAGCAGGCATTGTAAATTCTATTCAAGTCCATAACAAAGTGTCCCTACAATCTGAAGCCATGCTTGTGACTCTTACCAAATGGATCAATGGTGTCAGTTCAGCTCTTGATAGGCACGTGTCCAGATCCACTGTCATCATCCTTATGGTACACCTGGTGAGTGATTTTCAGTTCTGTCTGGAAGGAATCTGCCTGCCTGCAGACATGACCCCTGTTTTGTGCTCATTGGCAGCCAATACGCAGCTCTATCATGGGCCCTTTCATTTTCTCTCAGTTAAAAGTCAAACATATAGTATAGCTATTTTAACAAAATAGAACCTAATATAGTCCAACAAGATTTATTTATTTGAATAAGAGATAAATGGGAGACACCAGATCATATAATGGGAAGAATGCCCTTTCTCCCCTTTACTTTCCAGTTGTGGGATCTGACACTGGGTCTGGGACAGGGGTTTTATGTGCCTTCGTCATTCAGTGCAACCCTCTAAGAACACGTGAGTGCTTTTCATGGCAGCTTGAAAGAAAAAAAATAAGCAAAGTCCTGTGTCCAGAAGAAAAAACTAACAGTACTTGGCTGTGTTCAAAAACGTCCTTCTGGATACTGGGACAAGCTGTATCATTTGGGGATTGTTGTGGCCATTCCTGGTCACTGACACAACACCTGAAATGGCATCATCTGATAAACTTAATCAGCAATCTCAGCAAGGAGGCTTATGACTGAACAGACACAAAAAATGGTTCATTTTCTCACACACAGAGGGGGTTTGGGGCATATCAGCCAGGTAGTAAGTCCATACAACTCCTGTCAGCACTACATCTACACTTAGAATAACTTTCCTGCTCTATCAATCCACAGCTTTCTGTTTAGGTCATGCTGATTCTCTGGCCCGTAAAGGAAAGAGCCATGTCCTTTGTATCTTACTGATGAATCCTTGCTGAATTTAATGGGGCACAGCCTTGCTGGTGTTTAAATCAACATAGCAAGACAACCCTTTACTAAACACAGTACTCTGCTGTGTAGGACAATGTGGATCACCTGCGATGAAGAAGGAGGAGATGGACCGAATAACCTCAGAAGCAGAGGAACAAGAAAGCTACGTGGCGGTGTGAGCACCCCAGTGTTAATATTAAAACTCAGTTGGTGATCTCTAGACAAACTTCAGGCCACTATGAATAAAGCCTGTGCACGTGTATTTGTACAGTGAAAAAGCCAGGAGTTTGTGTTAACAGCATTTTGCTTGACAGACCCTTCACAACTGAAGCACTGTGGCCAGTCTCTATTGTGCTTTTAATTTCCTTGCTTTTTGTTTTCTTAAGATAATTTTTCTTTTTATAGAATATTATTTTTCAGTTCTAATTTTCAAAGGCCCTCAGTATGAGGAGCTTTCCTCTGCTGACACACTTGTGGGGGGCCTTTGGCTTTCATTTAACATTCCAGCTGGGTTTCTGGGGCATCGCTTTAAGTGCAGAGTTCCCCCCAGGAATAACAAACAATCCATCTTGTTCCCTTTAACGTTTGCTGTATGCTACCTTACTTTCCACCAAGCAGACACATTTAGTAACCATCACCAGCTACCTCTGTCAGCAGCTCCTCTACTCCCCCAGTCCCAAACACAGAAAGTACAAAAAACAGACTTAACTTCAGAGGTGGCAGTGGTAGGGGAGAACAACCCGAGGAACAGTCAATCCTGTTATTGCCAAAACACAAGAATCCAAGCCAGTGCTCAATGAAAATAAACAGGCTGTTGAAAAAGAAGGTGAAAAGTGAATGAAAGTTCTGCTGCCTCAGGGAAAATAATCTCTCTGCTTGCTACATCATCTAAGCCTCTGCTCAGGACAGCACTGAGGCAGGTACGCACCGAGGACAGCATCTGAACACACGCTCAGAGAGCGGCAAGCGTGTACCTTCAGGCATGTCTCTCATTTGGAGCCTGTACATTGCATGCTAAGATAAGTCTTCTCTTTTTAGTGTAGTCATTGCTTCACCACTCAAATTAGGAGACAATTCCCTCTGTAATCCCTGCTATTTGTTGCTTATTGCGATTTATCTATGCAAAATTCACCTTTGTGCCTGTGTCCTCCTCCCCTAACCACATAAACACACCTCAGATGTTTAAACTGACAAAGTGACTCCACCATCTTCTGCACACCCAAGTGCAGTCACAGAAGGGCAAGGCAGTGTAAAACAACAACAGAAAACAGTTTAAAACAAGTGTAAACACAAGCCTCAGCCCCTCTTCATCACTTGCACCCTGGGTAAACATTTGCACCACCACATTAAACGCACAGACTTAGCACTGCTCCGGAGAGCTTCGCTCTGAAGCACTTTGCAGAGAGATGCAAGCGACTGAGTGACAGGGCTGTGAACAAAACAATAACCATGAAGTCTTGGTCTAGTCCTGTTACCTGCTGCACATCACTTTTCTAAAGCAGAGCTGCTTGGATTCGTGGCTGGGTGAGCAGGACTCTGGTTGGGAAAGCAGCAGGTATGACTGGCAGATGGTTACCCCTCTACAGCTGGTGGCACAGCCCCTTCTCTGAACCACTGCAAAAGCCAAAATCTGTGCACAGAGGAGGGGACAGTGCCCCTCGTTACCTGGAGGTGAAGTACAAGTCTCAGATAAGTGGGTTAGTGTGCAGCTGGCACCCAAGAGATGCCTCAAAAGCACTGTGCTTTATTTGCAGAGGGATGGGTAAGGCTTGGGCAGGTTACCTGAGCTTTGTTACTTGGTTGTCTTTAGGCACACTGTCACACCCTGATTACAAGTGGTACAACTCTGGCAAGCTTGATGGGGGTTGCCTCTGTATGGCACAGAGGGCATAAGGTGCTGCTCCCCATGTTTCCCCAGATATACCTTCTTTTTCCAGCTAGAAATTCTGGGCTTTGCTTCCAGATGCTCTTTTCTGCTACTACCAAGAGTAGATTGCTGTTATGTTCCCATCATGCCATGTGCAGATATGTGATTGACTTGAAATTAGTTGAGTTGCAGTTTATATGGGCTGCATCAAAATCAGAAGCAAGCTTATAACACCCATGTGTGGGTGTCTGACCTGAAACCTACATACACCATCAAGCTGGTGGGCAAAAATAAAACCAGCAGGTAGGAACAACTGCTCGTGGGGCTGTTCACAAAGCTGTGCCAGCATCAGGCTCTGCATTGCACTGAAGCCCCTGTAACAAACACGCTCTCACTGGACACAGCCAAAGAACTGTCATTTCCTCAGGCTTCAGCCTGTACTGAAGTAAAACCTTTGCTAATGTTAGGGTGCATCATGGGCCTGAAATGCCGGCCTTGTGGAACAGCCACCAAAGAACAACAATAAATGCTCTACTTCCATTTCACTTCATGGTGCCCAAATGTCTTCAAGGAAGACCGTTCAGTATTTGTGGCATTTAGCTGAGAAGTGTTGTAAACAAACACTTTAAGTGAAGAGGAGGCACCTCGGAACAAAACGCTCACCAACCACCACCCCCTGACAAAATCATCTCAAATGCAGGTCACTTCTTTAAAATGGTACCCAAAACTGTTTGAAGGTTTCAAGCACTCATCTAGGGACAGCTGCCCAGAAGCTGTGGGAGAGAAGCCCATCTTCAGGCAGGACATCCACATCCTCTCCTCAGGGCCAGGCAGATGGGCTTTGAACAGTTAGGATAAACGCAGTGATCTTACTTGGCATAAGACAACAGGTGAGCTGGTCCTCTCTGGGGTTTTTCTTAATTCTTTTAATCAGCTTGGTTTTATTTCCCTTCTCTCCCCTTAGAGCTTTGCTGTGTCACTATCTAAGCTGGAAATCTATAAAGTTTTCTCATCACCATCGTATTTCAGAAAGTAAGTCTTTCTTCTTTCATGACGTAAAGCCTTTACATTTTTCCCTGGGAACCACATTTCTAGCAGAAACCTTGGCAACAGGCAGTGCCTTGGCCTGATCCTTATAAGGCTTTAATCAGAATGAATCTTGAAAACATGGATTAAGCTCCATCTATGCTATAAAGAAACCATTTTTCATTAAGCCATTTTCAACCAAACTGCATTCATTCAGGACACTAAATCCTGAAAACAGAATATAAATCACTTAGAGGCTCTATAAATCATGTTGGTCACTGTTAAAAAAATTTAAAAATTAAAGTATTAATTTTAAAATGAGCTAAAAAAGTGCTTCCTGCCCAATACAGCCTTGTTTAACCAGGCTAAAACCTACATAAGGCAGCAGTTTTTCAAAATTGAGGTAAAGATTGCTAGAAATTATCAGGAGTTTTTGGACTAAACTTTTCTTCTCCTTTGACCCACAATGAAAAAAAAAATAAAAAAAAGCAGGCATCTGTCAAAACCAAAATTGATTGATGGCAAACTTTTGCTTTCAACAAGCCTCTCAGCTTTAAAAAAATTCAAAAGAACCTTTGAGTGATCAAGAACTGCTGTTTTGACATTTTTAAGGTGAAAAGTTTTATTTTCTAGCTGAAGGAAACAAGCAAAATCCCCACGTTCCTTTTGTACTAAAAAGAGGCAACTGCTTAGAAAGGTCACAGTCAAAATATACTCTTTGAACATTATTAAAGTAAAGTATTTAGTTTGGCCCCATCTTGATTTTATTTTGGAGATTTTCATCCAAGTTTTAAAAGGACCTTTCATCCCTGGTGGGAGATAGGAAAAATACTGGAATTCCTGAGAGCCCTGACAGGGTGAGGAAGCTCCTTCCCACCCAGGTTCAGTAGCTCTTTCACTCCAATTCCACTGGAAGGGCACTCAAGGCCATCTGTTCTTGACTTGCTTTATGATGGCTGAAAAGTAGGAAAAAGTTACTTGCAGGCTTTAATTCTCAAGAGCTTAGAGACATGCTGGTAAGATCCCGGTCACAGAAAGTCATATCCTCAAGCTTGGGTCAACAAGAGCAACAGCTGAGCTGGTCTAGGGGGGGTCAGGCTTTATCTTAGACCCATCACATACCTGCACAAGCATCTGCTATGGTAACACATCAGGCCTTCGTCTAAACACAGGCTAGGTTGGCTACCTGTGTTGGCCACTGCTCTGCTAAGCAGGGGTTTTTACCCCCATTAATGTACCTTCTGAGTCCATTTTAAAGAGAAACTAACAAGTCAGCCATTGATTTACCATGGGTCCCATTAGCAGCAGGCATTTAAAACTGCAGACCATTTACTTTAGCTGTATTATGGCCCTGCTGGTATCAATCACCGTAACATCACAGCCATCAGCAGGGCTGCACCAATTTATATGATCTGCGGATCTGCCTTCTTACCTTTACCGAGGTATTTGCAGTAATTCAGCCTTGATTCTGAGAGTGGTTATCTGCAGCTGGACCCCTTGTAGAGCCCCACTGAAATAAAATTAGGTGAAGCAATTTCTAAGGCAATTTGAGGCCATTAAACATGACCGAAAAGTGATTAACATTGTTTGTGTGATTTACTGCCCTAGCTGAGCACTGTTTGGTTGGAAATGACTTAGTCAAAAATGCTTCTACATGCAGCAGAGAGAGGACTTAATCTGTGCTTTGAAAAACAGTGATTTTAGCCAGATGCAGAGGGTCAGATACAGACACCGACAAGTCCCAGAGTAGCGGTGTTCATCTAAGAAAGAAACACGGATCTGGTTTCACAGCTAGCCCTGAAATCAGGCAGCTCTCCACCCGTAACCTGCGACCCGGTGTCAGGGCATTCCTAAGAAAAACTCTGCATTTCTGCCACAAAGTTTCATTCTTACAGGAGGCCATTTGCAAAGCAGAAATGGACCCACAGATGTGGATTTGTGGCTTTGCTGCAGCTTATCATGAACTTCCCCCTTCTCTGCTTCTCTGCCCCAGCGGATGCTTCTCCTTGTCTTTCCAATATGGGGAAACTCACTATGTAGCAAATCTACATCCACAAAGTGTCCAAGGCAATGCTCACGATGCTCTCTAATCCAAGTACTGTTTCCTGAGAGTGTCCCTCTGTCACTGTTTCTTAAATAGGTATGGGAGGGTTGTGCAGAGGGAAAGCTGCTTCTAATTGCTTAGGTCGTGCACCAAATTAAAACCTCATCTCATTCAACAATGCTCTGGCCTAGATTTGTTTGCTCCCACTGCCAGATGCAACGTAGTGGCACCTGCTCACCTTCTGATTTGGAAGTGTGCTGGCAACACCTGTTCTGATTTAATTCGATGAAGGTAAATCACTGCACGTCCCCTAGCAGCAAGGATCCATTATCAGTAACTACATTATCTGCAGAGAACTAAACATTTGCTCTGAACACACTTACAGGAAGATAAGCAAAACAATAAGAAGCATCTCAGTAAGCAGTTGCCAATCTACATTTTTTCCCCTCTCTATGAGCACCTAGCTGCGTGGGAAGGAGGGAGGAAAAGTGAATTTACCATCAGGCTTTTGAAACCTGTAGATGAATACAGATAATAAATCTGCATTAATGGATGAGGACTTGTAGCTCTACTCAAGAGGACATCTGCAGGAGGTGGAGGACTTATTTTGGGATGGCAAAAAAATAAACCCAACCCAAAAATGCTTACTGGTTGCAGTTGTAAGAGAGAGAGAGATGGTGTAGTTTATGAAGGTGGATTCCCATGTTTCTCCAAAGGATGCCTGCCAGAGGTGCAAAAGCAGGAACAGGAGGTGGCTCCTTTGGGTGGTGGCACTGGGGGGCATACAGCTGCTTTTGCACCATTGGGCTTGTGGATCCACTGGCATCTCCCAGCTGCTGCTGAGCTTCTTGTTAGGATTTGAAGAATCAAAAACCAACCAACACACAAACATAATGAAAGAAATTAAAAAGCCCCTTTGGCAGTGCAGCAAAATAGACCGAAAAGGTCCTCTGAAAGGGAACGCAGATGGTGTGTGAAGAGCACAGGCACAGCTTCAGAATGGATTTCCTTTCTGAGTCTCCCAAAGATCACAGCAACACACCGCCCATGCACCTGACGCAGAGCGAGGCCTGCGCTCTTCCACTAAGCCCATTCCCCAACCGGTAACTGCGCCGCTTTTCCCTCCTCCTTCCATCGCCCAGCCCCAGGAACACCCCAAGTCCCTGTCAGAGCCAAGTACGTCACAGTTCACGCTCTTCATTAGCAAACCCTGCACCCAAAGCAGACAACAGACCCAAAAAGCACAGGGCAGAGGTGTTTGCTCAGAGAGGTGTCTCTTGGAGGACCTCTGTGCAGCATCCGCAGGTACGCTGTGTGCTGGCCTTTCACATAACCCAGACTGCAATCTCACTCATGTCTCTACAGCAGTCTCCAAGCTGTTCATCTGTGCCAGGCCATATGGGGAAACAGTGCAGATCTGCTTGCTGTTCACCTCTTCCCATTGACTCAGCTACCACCCTCGGTTGTTTTTTGGTGGGTTTTGTTGATTGGGTTTTTTTTTTCAAATCAGCTCAATTTTGCAAAGCTCAGCAGTGAAATCGCAACCCAACGTAGTTCACATAAGGGGAGAATTACCTCAGAGGCATTAAGAGAAACTAAAAGCTTGCATCAGCTATTGCACAGACACAGCAGCTGACATATGGCACAATGCAACAAGCAACCAAACCCAGAGCTATCTGGCAGTGACCTACACATCTGCTGGAGTAAGAACCAGGGCCTTAGGGCACAGTTCAACCCACTGAATGAGAAAAAGCAACTTCCCCACTCTTTCTTAGAATGCATCCATCTGCAGAGCAGCTAATATTATGAATGAGCCCATACCTACCGTAACACCTTATGTCATAAACCAGAACTTTGAAACAACATTGTGGGGTTCACTAACTAATGCTGGATTAGCTTCACTTTGTGTTCATGTTTCTGGGTTGTGGTTTGTTTTTTTTAACATATTTTCCCCTAACTTGTAGACTGAATGTTCATTCTGGGGGTCCTACAAAAGTTCTAAACAGTTCTGCTCCACTTTTTTAGCAAGAAACTTTAGTTCAACAAAGCCTTCTCCTTTATTGTGGTTCAGCCCCAGACAGGCTGAGCACCACCAACCACCCACCCCTCTTTGTGTGGAGAAGAAACAGACAAAGACCCATGAGTTGGGATAACAAGTTTACTGATAAGCACTTTGAGAGGAGAAAAATAACAGACATACCTGCTGATAACACCAAGTACTTTACCAACCAAGGCAAAGTTCACAGAGACAACCACTGTACCAACACAGGAACCTCTAGTACCCAACCCCTGCCTCTGCCCCACCAGCCCCTTTTATAGGGGCTGGATTGATGTCAGGTAGTGTGGAAACAGCCCTGGCCAACTCAGCTCACCTGTGCTGGCTGCTTGGGGAAACAGCTCCAACCAACTCAGCTCACCTGTGCTGGCTGCTTGGGGAAACAGCCCCGGCCAACTCAGCTCACTTGTGCTGGCTGCTTAGGGAAGTCAGCTCTGGCCTGCCCAGAACCAGGACATCTCTGAGCAATGCCAGATGATACAGAGGGTTTGGGAACTGGAGAGTAGAAAGGCAAACTGTAGTTGTAAAGAAACAAGGATTAGGGTTTAGCAGTGGCTCGAAGGTGCAGAGTCAAAGAGAGGGGAATGTCAATGTAATGCAATCGGGAGCCTGGAAGGAGGAATACGAACAAGAAATTTGGTTTTTTGCCACAATGAATTTAAGTGACTGGCAATAGTGTCTGGAAAGGCAGACGCTGGGGACACAGGCAGAGGTGGGAAAGTAATTTGAAATGCATTGCTATAGAGATGTGCCAATGCAGGGATAGCATGAAGTGGATGAAAGAGAAGAGCTGTTGCAATACAAATGGAAAGTAAGAGGTAAGGACTGCCACAGGAGAAGTGGAGAACAGGATAGGCATATGGTGAGGAACAGGCTGGAGGAGGACAGAGATTTGAGGAGGAAACTTTTTCTGCCAGTTTTGAAAGTGGTAAGGAAGTTCAAGGGTGAAGTAACCTAAGCACGCTGACCTCAGTGCCCATTTATATGAAGGGAGCTGCTTGGTGCCTGACTCATACCATCAGGAGACAATTCACTTACAAGCTTTCTGGCACAAAAGGGCTGAAACTGTAATGTATGTTTTCCAATTATCTCTTATGATTGAACTAGAAGCAACACTTCCCTCCCATGCTGAAAGAAGCTGCAAGAAGTAGTCAGGATGTTGTTCCATTGACCCCCTGAAACTACTTCTCTTTCCTGCATGATTCAGAGAGTTGACAGGCTTGTGTTTTCTTTGTGGGAGGGGGGAGGGGTGGTGGTGGTGGTGTATTGGTTTGGGGTTCTTCCCCTTTTTTCTTTATTTGGATAAAAAAAGCCTCCTGGTGTTAGCAGCATGACTTGAGCAGGTTCCTCTTTTCTCTTAAGGTCTCACACTATTTCCCCGAGACACAAAGACACAAAACCAATTCACCAGAGGAAACTTACACTAATGCAAATCAGGATGAGACAGTAGCTGAGTGACATTCCCTTGTGACAGGACGGCAATGACACAAGCACAGGAAGCTGCCAGGAACTTCACAGGGTAAGTCCTAGGGTGATGTAAGGGAAATTGCTACTTCCAATAGAGTGAAGTCACTTGAAAGATGCAGAAAATTCCAGAATTGGGAATAGTGCATTCCAGCAGGTGAACAATTCATAGCAGACAAGAAGAATTCAGGAAGAAGAGAATATTTTCCTTTGGGAGGTATTTTCAGTTAAATTGGCCCAAAAACCCAGGAAGTTATGATTTTTTTCCTGCAACAAATCTCCATCACAGCAAATCAGTCAGACTAAGACCAAATAAGAAGTTACACTGTTAGGAGGAATTTCCTGCATTGAGAAGACAGCTTACTTCTAGGTTCCAAAGGACAGCAAAAAAAACCCTCCAAAAACATTATAGTGGTGAACTCAGACAGTATGTTAGTTTTTTGGGCTAGGTCAGGGACAACCAAGTCCACTTTCAGGAATTTCTGGCTCTAAACCCTGTTATTGGAAGTCAAGGAAGAAAAAAGAAAAGGAGTCATCTGCAGTCTGACGAAAAGAGAAAAGCCAGAGGACTAACAAGTAAAACCCGCTGGTCACAACATAAATTCCAACTCTGAAATGTGGAAGTTCATAGTCATTTCAACACACCATGCAGAAAGTCTGCAGAGCAATCCCAGGAAGAAGGGTGAAGTCATCATGATCATCATCTTTCTGTCACACACACATGCAGGCACAAACATGCACACTTAAAACAGGTTTAGACAAATCCACACTTGTGCTTCTTGGGATCAAAATGGGTACAAATGGTAGCAAAGCCTAAATTCCTCAGTGGAGGAGGGTCTCCACTGAGTAACAGCACCCTTCAGTGAAGTGCTGCTTGGACAGAGAGACGTTGTGAATAACATCGTCTAATGCAGAGGGAGCCTTAGGGAGGAACCTATTACACAGGAGAGCAGAACCACTGCTTTTTTCAATAATACCAAGTACTTAGAGAGGACAGACTGTTTTCCTGTCCTTCTCAGAGATGTATGAAGGTGAGCAACCTTCAGTACCACTTTAGAGAGGTGGACATGCTCACAAACATTGACACATAGGTAATCATTAATATATCTGGACATAAGAGTCAAGTCTATTTCACTAGGCCATGTCGTTTTTCACATGCATCGGGCTTTCCTTCACACATCTGTAAAAACAAGCAAGGTGCAGAGTCCTTAACACCATCCCTGTGTTCTCAGTGATTACAAGAAAGGGTACACTTTTTTCATTTAATCACACCCCTTCCTTCAGGGATGCTGGGACACTGGGTAAATGGCTGTTGTACTGACCACCTTGTCCAAAACAAACCCTTGAGAGACCCTGGAAAAGCTGCAATGAAAATGCCTCCTTGAAAGTTATGATTATGTATTACAAATACATCATTTCATAGTAATTACATATATTACATTATATGAATCGCTTCTACATCAGGCAAAGAAAGCTATTCCCGTTATCAAGAGCAGAAGTCTGATTCGATTTTTTACAACACAATGCTCTCCAGAGTGAGCAAATGCAGTCTGGCTTTCTACAGAACACAATTACAGGCTTCAAGCAAAAGAGCCTGATGAAGGATTCAACAGTATCTCTCTGAAAATTGTACTCCATGGTCTGCAATTTCTCCCTATNTAAGAAAACATTTCAGTAAAAAACTAAAACTCTAGAAAAAGTCCCATCTAATTCAGAGAGCAGGCATGTGCAGAGCTGATCTGTGGCAGGCAAAAAATGGGAGTGGAGTTAGGGAACTAGGAGAGAGCGAGGGACTGATCGAGTATTTTTTGCGGGTTCTGGTTCACATGGTCCGATGCACTCTGGAGATGGAAGCGCACACGTCTGTCTCCTAAGGACTGTGTTTGATTCTGCAGCTGATAGAAAAGAAACAGATGCAGCCACTAAAGAGGCTGAGCCACCACACTGGCTGACGCCATTTACAATATTAATAAATCTATATAGGGAAACCTACTCATTCACCATAATCACGCTTTCCTTTATTAGTTCAGGCGCTGTCCAGGTTTTACTCACCGTCTTTGTTTCCTTCAATCGCACTCGCCCGTCGCTGGCCCAGCCGGGCCCGGCTATGTTTGGAGAACAAACACCTCTAAATCTTCTTTGCATTTATACTGTGAAGCCTAACAAGCATCTTCATTAAAAACCTAAGACATCATTAAGGTATTGTTTCTCATACTGTCAATTGTAATGAGGAACACAGAATGTATATTGTATTACTTAGTTTTTCATTTGATTTCCCTACAGCGAAACAGGAGAGGATAGGGAAGCAAGCAAAGCAATAAACAGGAGCATTTTTTTTCCTCCTCTTTCATAGCTGGATGGTCTTCAGACACCTGCTTCATGTATCTAGTGATATGTGTTCCCTCCAGCCTCCTAATACCTTATAGTCTAGAAATGATACCCACATCATCCAAATGGTCTGTTTTATTCTCTAACCATAAATTATCGTTTCATCAGATGCGACCCTCAGTTAGATACGTCTCAACCTTTACACTGCACATCACCAGCCTTTATCAATGCTATTCTAAAGGGCAGGCATATTCGATTTAATAGTCTTTTTACTTTTCCCTTCATTTTTCTGTCTTTTGTGACTTAAACAATCAATCTTCTCTCCTGTCTCCCATTTTTTACTTGAGAACTTCTATTTTTATTCTTGCTCCTGCCTGTGTCTCCTTTGTCTCTAACAACCTGTCAGCAAATAGCATTTTCTGTGTTGACACAGCTCTTTCCCTCTGATGGCAGACCAGAGGCATTAGCACAACTGAGTTCTGCCCTGGAGTCAGGAGAACGGGGTTGTCACCTCCAGGGTAGTGTCTTGGAAACATGAACTGCTCAGAGGCACTGGGACTGCCGCTCCTGCACCAGTGCTTCAGGACGCCTCCCCAGATCCCAGCCACCTCAACGCCTTCCCCATGTTTGAGCTTCCATCAGCTGGTTAGGACAGTGCTGTAGGATGACAGGTTAGGATGTGCATTAGGATGACTTCTCCTGCATAGCAGTAACGCCTCCCCCTCTGCTTGCACACACACAAATTTAATCCCTCTCACCAGCACCCCTGTGAGCAGGGAACTGTCACTGCTGATAGTGAGAAGCGGGACCCCTAAACTACTCCTCGCTTCAAGCCCATCATGAAACAAGCGGCAGTTGAGGTCCTCACAGCTTGCTGGAAACCGGACCAAGCTCATCTCTCACCCCACTTCCGCTGTCCTCTCAAGCTCTAGGCACAAAATGGCACACAGAGAGACTGCCGAGGCTCTGAAGTGCTGAACAGCTCTTCCCGTGCTGGTCACCTTCACTCTGCGCCATGGCGAGCTGGCACAGCGCTGAGTGATGGAGAGCTCTCCTTCCTAAGCTTGTGCTGAGACACCGCTCAGAGGAGAAGCTGAGAAATATGATTTCTCCCCCCTTCCTCTTTTGTTTGTATTTCCTCCCCCTAACAGAAAGAGGTCATTTCTGCAGCCTCTGCAGTCAGTAGGGATTTTATTGTAGAGCTCATCAGTCACAACATGGCTTATAAATACAAAATGCCAGCACAGATCTGTCAAGTCTCTTCCCTGCTGTGTGACACTTACTTCTCTGCAGTTCCCTGCCTTTTCCACTCTCCTTCGTCTCTTGGCCAGCAAGTCACTCACTGCCAGCGTGGTGCCAGGGCGCTTCTCCGGGGGCAGCTTCCCCCTTCACTGGCTTTACCTGGTGCCACCCTGACTCTCATGCCGCCTGCTGCAGAGGGAGCATTAGGAGGGGTCACATCACCCATCACATGCTGGGGGAGTTAGGGAGGGGGGAGAACATCATCCCAGACAACTCACCAGGCTGCACCTTGCCCTCTGGATAGCAAAACACATATCAGGCTTCCTGTGCCTTAAATCTATACAGAGTAAGTCAATATGGAGAATGACAAAGCAGGGCAAGGACTGGTGGTGTTGCTAAAGCTGCCTCCTAGACCCAGGGATCAGTCTATTGGGCAAGAGAAGGGGACTGTGTTCCCCTCATGGGCAAGTCCCCACCATGCATTCCTCACCAGGGAGTCATCAGATATCAAAGCAAAGCCTGTGGAGCACCATTGTCAGAAGTACTACCTGATAGCTTGTGCTTCAGAGGAGGGTGTTTCAGCAGAAACTCCTGTATGGCTCCATAATACATTACAGAACTTTAATTCTATTTTGATGATGTTTGTTTCCTAGAGTGGGTGCAATTTGGGTGAGAATGGGAAAATCCCTTTCCTCCACCAGCCTCGGCTCTTCTGGGTCACATCACAGACTATGGAGTGGGAGATAGGCTTAAGAAGAGGGAGAATGAACCCTTGCTTGGCTGTTGTGCAGCTGCAGAGCCTGGCTCTGGCTGCCCACATCTAGGATCAAGCAGCAGTGAGAAGTTTCTCCCCTTACATGCACAAACACTGTTGCAGGAGGTGGTGACCAAGTTAAGTGCCTGAAGCTCTCACAATCTGCCACTCTACAACTTCCCTTTCTTCTCTCTCCCAGGTAAAACTAGGCTTGATTTATGCCAAACTACCAAAGTACAGAAGCCAAAATGCAAAAGCGCAGACAGGTTTTACTCAAAGCGGCCTCCTGCTTCTCTAGAAACCTCTGATTTATGTCAAAACTATCATTCTCTCTCTGTCCAATACCCTAGATGAAATTTCACAAGTTTCATCTCATTTCCAAACTCACAGAATCACAGAATGTCAGGAGTTGGCAGGGACCTTAAAAGATCACCCAGTCCACCTCCACCTTGCCTGAGCAGGATCACCTAGGTTAAATCACACAGAAACACGTCCCGATTGGTCTTTAATGTCTCCAGAGAAGGAGACTCCACATCCTCTCTGGGCAGCCTGTTCCAGTGATCTGTCACCCTCACAGTGAAAAAGTTTTTCCTTATGTTCACATGGAACTTCCTACGTTCCAGCTTGCACCCATTGCCCCTTGTCCTATCATTTTTTCCCTGTAAGCCCGTCTTGCTGAGGGCCTGTGTCTTGCACAGCAAGCACGTCTCTACAATACCCGATAATGGCCACTCCGAGATCTTCGATCAAATCAATGTACTGGAAATCTGGAAAGAGACAACAGTTACCGTGTGCAGTTCCCTCTGATTCACTCCTGTGCTTCACCATTTTATGTGGGAAAGGTAATGGGTATGCCACACAACACAGAGATGGATACACAGCTGGTAAAATGGGAAAACACTCTCCTGCTGGGGAGGATATACACAGCGTGGGGAGGTCACCTGTTTCTGAAGGAGACAAGTAAAGCTGACTGAACAGACAGAGCGTATCTTGGGAAACTTCCCAGAAGTCCCATGTTTTATTCATCTCAGATCTCTAGCAAGCCTAACTTAAAGATCTTAAATGCCTGAAAAACTAGGACTAAGCCACCTCCAAAAATACATTTCCACCATATTCTTCATATAGCAAGACATTACTGACAATAGATTTCATGTGGAATAAATTAAGTTCCACTTTTTAGTCCCACTCTCATTCAGTTCTGACTCCTCCACGTCCCAGGGGATGCAAACTCCTCTTCCTCTGGGAACATTTGAACTCAAAGAGCTGTCTCACCTCACCACAGGCTTTGGGTAAGGATCCCAGACTCACCAACTTCAAAAGCTTCTACTTACGACTTCCAGCACGAGAAGCTGGTCTTCACATTTAGTTCTAACAAACCCATATTTTTCTTTAAAAGTAAAGAAATGTAGCTACCACTTGGTAAGGCCGTGACTCTGCAAATACATTCATGTAGCTAAATCTGTTTGGCTTCCCAAACCACCCATAAAACGACGGTCTAAAAAGCGAATGCAGAAGTTGCCAAGATCAGAGAAAGCACATTTCTCTTCCTCTTATTTGGACCTCCATGTACATATCAGTAGATTAGCTTATATATCGTACATCATGTTTCAGTTCTTCTACCAAAAAAGCAGCTGTTTAAATATTTTCTTAACTGTTAAAAGGCATTTCTTTTTATAGTACAGATAATTAAGTATTGAAGATGTAGTGATCTATGTGATGCAGAGAGAATAAAAGATTTGAAGAATTTTAGATAAAAAATATAACACGAACCTTATCTGAACTGACTACTGTACTCTTTGAAATTTAAGGCTGATATTTTATCCCTGTTCCTACAAAGTCTCCCAGTTAATGGCTGTGCATATTTATAACATTTAAATTAGTTACTTGCATTCTCTTATATTGTTCTATGTATATAATGGAATCTTATGAAAGAAGAGGGATTAAAATTTTTGAAAATAAGACTCAAGAGTTGTAAGTTAGTTCCCAGTTCGTATAAAGAGCTAAGGCACACAACACCTCGTCAGATTACAGTGCGCTGCACCTCTTCCTGTTACAATCACAATAAAAAAGTGATTTTTTTTTTAAAGAGGCTTTTCCTACAGCTTCTTTCTAACTTTCTGCATAGCTTGATCACTTTTAATATGTGGTAGAAAAGGGATTTGTTCAGTACAGACATATAGTAAGACACGGAATACCAGCGTTTGCTATCTGCAGAGCCATCAGGTACCTGTTATAGCCAGATCAAATAAACGTGCCTATTCTTAGGAGCTGCTGAAGCCCTATGGGACTTAAGCATGTGGTTAATGTTTTGCTGCGTTAAAGCTTGGACTAAGTAGTAATGACTGTGTTTTAATTTGGTTTGTTGCTGCTACCACTGATAAATGTACTTGTCACTGCCTCTAGTAACAGTGTGTGTTGCACTGTGCCCTTAAAAATTACTCCACATGCAGAAATCCCACTGAAGTGCATTAGTATGTGCTCCTTAAATGGAGCTAAATAAATATTCCAGCTCTTGCTAGCTTCTTCAATGATGCTGCTCATTTGCATTTCTAGCTGGAATTTTGCCAGCTCCTCCCCAAACCTTCTTCCTGACACACTCCACAGCTATCCCACCCTTGGGATGCTGCTGGGATCCCAAGAGCAGGGTAGGACATTCCAAGAAGGCGGTGGCTGTGCTCACCAGGCTGGAGCATAACAGTGGCCATCAAAGGGAAGGCGGGAACATGATATTGAGGCCAAAGAGTGGAGAGAGTAGCTGGGAGGAGAGGAACAGTCTGGGAAATGATTGTATAAAGGACTCACAGAGGCAGGAATACAAGCTTAACTTCCCAAGCCGCAACCTTGAGAGGGTTTGGCAGGTAGAATGCATAAAACCAGTCCCGAAGGCAGGTCATTGCATTAAACAACATGAACGCTCTTCAGAGATGTTTTATTTCCTGAGCTCTTTCTCTCTCATCCATACATACACATAACTAGATTCTTATTCTTCTTTGAGAGAGATAACAATATTTTCAGATAGGAGCAGTTTCAGGCCTTTCTTTGTGCCAGCGTTTTGTAAGCTGCCAGGTCAAGAGTGTGCCCCCCTACTTTGCTCCCACCCCCCGCCCCGCTTTTACTCCCCGCTCCCCGTTTAGGCTGGGGCTGTATCCGCTTCCGAAGGAAGGAGGCATATTTCAAATCTCCAGGAAACAGGAGACTATCTTTGCTCTGGTTCTCTCCAAAATTCAGATAATTGATTAATGAACTTTTCCCCTCTGCTCATTTGCAGCAGCAGTAGGAGATGGAGGTAATTATGACACTCATAACTGAAGGTTCAGTTCTGTGTGGTTACAACAACTGAAAAGCAGAAAGAGGAATGCACACGGCATGTAGTTTATAAGAGTCTGTCAAACCTCAGGAATGAAAGGGGCATCAGCAACAAGTCCCTGCAAGCTGTGCTGGTTGCCTGTCTTCTCGTTTCCACACCATGCTAGACAGTGCAGAAGCCACCAGCAATGGACATCCCAGATAATTCTGGCCTGTAAGCTCAGGTTCAGAGACTTCTGCATATCACTATATATCTGATCGAGTCTACCCCAGCACACACTTATTCTATCTGTTACCCTCTTCAAGGTGGAGGCTGGAAGCAGACATTCTGTGATTCTCTGAAAATACTTTCAAGTGCACTGTTTGCAATGTCAAGCTCACAAAGAGTTCATTTGCATAAAAGCAAGCTCAGTTATCTTTGGGGAAGGGACTTCAGAGGATAATTCAGGTATAATAGGATCCACATTTTCTCCTACTGATCCCAAGTCACTGTTTTACATACACGTGAGTGCCTCTTATCAAACCTTCCCCTCTCCCCTCCTCTTTACAAAGAAAACAAAGCCCTGCACACATACCAGCTCATACTCCCTGAAGAACCTGCAATTTATAGATCTCACAGCTTCAAGGGGTTGCAAGCCAAACGCCCGCTCTCCTCTGACAGTGGCAGAAACCCACTGACACAGCAGAAATGGGGGTCTCACTCTTGTGCAAGAAGGGGTACTCGAGCTAAAGCTGGGTACCCAGAGGCACAGTGCTCCAATATGCAAGAAAAAACACCCACCAACCCATATTTCCAGGGGGTGCCGTAACTTCAGCTTGCATGCTCTGAAATCTCTGGCACTAAGGGGATTAAATCAAGCCTTAGCTCGTGGGTGCACTCAATTCATTCAGTAATCAATCACCCTAAAACATTCCAAGCGAAAGAAAAGGTGTAATTTGTAACTAAGAGCAGAAGAAAAGGAAACAAAATCAATATTAGAATATAACCAAGTATGGGCCAGAGTTTCCAGTGCGGGATTACCAATGAGATAAACACAAACACTTAGAAAACAATTACACAGAAAACTACATCATCCTGGGATGATAAATGTCAAGGGGAATGCTGCACTGGGAAACAAAAGCTGAACACGAGCTCCAAGAAAGGAACTGGAATGAGCAGGGACCATTTTTTGCTTTGTTTCAAAACTGCCTTTCCCAAATTTTAAAACACCCATAAAAGCATATCAAATTTATATAAGACCACTGAAAAGTACACAAACCCAAGACATACTTGTTAGAAAGTATTTAATATTCTGAAGTTCCAGTCCCGGGTTCAGGAAGGCGGAGGCTCTCCGAAGGATGTGGTTGCCTCACCTGTTGCCTGACACAAAGAAGCACTTTGTTCAGCAGGATACTTACTTTCCTAGGAGGTGAGTTAATCATTGCAGTTTTACGTGATGAAGAACAGCTGAAAATCTGCTATTTCCTTTTTTTTTTTTCTGGTATGTGTTATTTTCCTCATTGCAATTAATTATCTAGAAGCACAATCAACTTAGCAGGGTGCCTTCAAAAATTCCTTCTCTGCAGTGCTCTACCACCGAGCAGAGAGTTTAACTAGATGATTTTATTAGGGAGCCAATTAACACTCAGATCCCCCCAAAAAAGCAACTAATCCTTCATTTTCTTTTGCCCCTCTAAGCAAACAACACATTGTGAGCAAGTCTGCAGTCAACTCCCTGTTACACATCCTGGAACCCAGACTAGAAAAAGCTTCTGAAGATATGTAAACCCGGTTTTAAAGAACTATTATTTGCCTGTTCATGGGAAACCTTTTCTTATTCTACTTCTTGGCAATAGGTAGGATAGAAAAAAAAAAAAAAGAGATAGAGAAAAGATGAATTAGACTGCAGCTTCAAATAAGTGACTTGAAGTGAGAATGGGGATGGGTTTGATGCCTATTACAGAAGGTAGAGGCTGCGCTACTCTGGTAAAAAAAACCAAAAACAAACAAAAAAAACCCCCAAAAAACAGGGCAGGAGAGAAGGAGGAATGGGGAGGGTATTTCAAAGGAAAATGCTGCTTTTGTTAAAAAAAAAGTGACAACATCTCGGTACAAAATCAGAAAATTTTGTGAGGTGCAATTTTTAGTAATAATGCACCATTTACTGCCATGAGTTGGCACTGGACTTCTTTTCTTTTTCCTTAAATGCACATTTTCTGTCCAAAACTAGTAAGAATGGAAAATTTTTGATACAGGTTTTATGTCTTGCATCTGTATAATTCCACTCTGACCTAATGTGTCTGTACAGGGTTGGCACTAAGAGCATATTAGGTGGCAGAGAATTAAGTTTCCAAGGAGCAGAAATAGAAAAAAAAAATCAATTTAGTGGAGCCTGAAATAGAGAAATAGAAAATACAGAATGCTGTGAAGGCATAGATTCACCAAGAAGGCACAACGAAGGGGCTTGCTACCAATAGTAGCTCCGCCTGGAGGACCAAACACCCTCTCAGTTGAGCCTCCCATCAGTTTGCAGAGAGGCTGACTCTGCCTTCTCCCCCTTCTGTCTTCTCCTTCCCCGTCGCTTGACAGTATCACCTCTGTTCAAAGCCCGAGGATGCCCACACAGTTGTATTTCAATCCTGTCTCTTCAGAAATGCTGTCTCCTCTCTGTAATGACCTTCAACTTTCTCCCTGTAAGGGTTTCTGTGCCACACGGATATTTGCCCGTTCTTCTGTGGGGCTATAAAACCCAAAGGTCTGAAAGGAATTAACAGGGGCAGGAAGGAATCAAAGGAAGAAAGAAGAGTATTTAGACACAGAGGTGCACAGAAAAGTTGAGAAAAATAAGATGTGTTTTTACAAGATATCATATGGGAAAGCAAGTACGTCAATAAATTAAAAGGAAGGACAGACTCAATAATAGCTCTGAAAGGCCAGATTTTCAATTTCTGCTTCAGCAGACAGGCTGCAGGAAACAATCTCACACAGACACAAAAATAGCTAAAAGGTCTGAAAAACACTTTCCAAACTCTCTGACAAGGTGACAAATTGCTGATAAATGGTCTTGAGCTCTAAAATGGTGCACTCCAAATTTGGAGTCTCCAAAATGCTAAAGAAGGGGAAGGGGGATTTCAAAGTTTAAGCCCAGATTTTTTTTCTTCAATTTTAGAACAAAGCCATGCTTGGACTTCAAAGAATAACTCCTTTATCGGCAACCACAAGATATATGCAACTAGCCTAACTGGTTACTTGGCACTCTGTGAAGCCAGTTACCCAGGGCTGATTGTAAACAGAAAGAGATGGGCACCACCAGAAGACAGTCCAACAGAAATCCACCCACAGGAAGGAACTCATCCTGAACTGCCTAACACCGGAGGCCCAGGTGGGTAGCTTAGATAAGACACTTTGAGACAATTCATTTCTTTACCCTGCCAAAGCTGGCCCATGTTTTCTTGGGATTTGGCCTTGGTTTTCTGTAGGTCTAGATTTTTGCTTTGTGATGAAAGACAACACAAGGAAACTAAGCCCACTGCGGTTTTGCTCGGAAAGATTTGCGCAGCTTGAACCGGACACAAAGCAGCTAGCAGGATCGATGCCCGGCCGCAGAGAACCGGAGCAACGGACTTAGCCCCAGCTCTTGGTACAGAGCTGGTGCAGAGCAGAGAAAAAAACATCCAAACAACCCCTTTTTTAAACTGAGAGGGGCTGAGATGAAGCAGCAGAGGACTGGTTAAACTAGGGCACACTACATTTAGGCAGTGACCTCACCCAGCTCCTGCTCTAAGGGGGTAAGTGGGAGACAGGCAAATCCCACTGCCTTACAGCAATTTGCCGATGCTGGAGGTCAGGGCATCTTGTGAAGCCAGCCTTTGGCAGCTCCCTTTCCTCTTCTTTTCTCCCACCTCATGATTTACTTTCTGACAGTGTCATGAGAATTACTGCTACCCCTTTCCCTAGCTTAGGCCAGCCGTATTTAAGTTTCGCGTGTTATTTACCGGTGACCTTCACTTCAGAAGATATCTGGTTTTTGTAGCCTAGCCGTGTAAAGACTGACAGCAACCTTCATCAGAGGATAATTTCCAAATGAGGAAAGTATCCACGTGGGACTGTCAGAACCATTGAATTTGATTTGTGCCTGCACCACAGGTCAGCTTTCAACCCATTTTTCCTGAAGACAAACTACACTGATTTATCCTCAGGGGCCTTGCCCTCCACTCCCTACAAGCCTCAAAACCCAGAAATAAATGATGTATGTTCATTTAGTACACCCATATCATGTGAGGGCAATTGATTCAATTACATTATGGCTACTGGAAACAAAGGAGCCATATGGTGAGCTTTCTACCCCGAAATAAAGGATGCTGCGCAGCCACAGCTCTGAGCTGGGAGCTAGCCTCCTGTGTGGATGCTGCCCCCTAAACAGGCTTCCTGGGGGCAGAGCTTTCCCTGAGCATTGGGGGAAATCCGAGCTCCCAATGTAAGCGTCTAGACCTTAAGGTACTTCTCTGAAGCTTTATGCAAACTATCCAGAGCTCTGGAAACTGCCAATATTGCAATGAAAATTTCACAGGCAAAGGCTTTGTGCATGCGAGCGTGCATGTGTGTGCAGGCAAATGTGGACATGCTTTTTATTGCCTCTTAATGCTGGAAGAACAAGAAATAGATTGAGAGGAAAGGCAGTAACTGGACTGTGCTTTGCTTCATATGCCATGCACAGCATTGACTCTAAAGACATTCAAAATTCAATCATGAGCCAAATCTAGCCTTAAATCGATAAAGTTCTGCTGCCTTCAATGGAGCAATTGCAGAGAGAGATTCCAGCCACTGCTCTAAACCCACCCGTTTTCACACCTACTCTGCTTTCCAGCAGGTTGTCTAGGCTGCCATCCAGAGCTGGAACATGCAAAAGTTCACAGATATCTACAAAATCTGCATAAGAAATGGGGTGGGGAAATTCACCATGGTTTTTGAAACCTGAAAAAAACCCCAACCATCAAAAAAAAGATAGGAAGAAAACGCCGAGGTCCTCTCTTTCTCTGTAAAAGGAACACCTAGCTGAAGAAGTTTGGCTCTATTTCAGCATTTAGCCAGAACCACCTTAGTAGGCTCAGGCTTTCTACTGAGCAAAACTCCCCTGTGGTCCAGAAAAGGATGACTATTAAAAGTAGCCCTGGGAATAGGTATGAGTTGCTCCTCATGAATAAAAAATGTGACAGCAGCTTTGGGATTTTTGTGATTTCCCTTCAAATCGGTCCTGACCATAAAAAAGCCTGCTGGTTTTACCTCAACTAAGCAGAACAGTTAACCTCAGAAGAGGCAGTACTTAGTTGTACTTCCCCATACTTAAGGCAGGAAATGCCTTAAATGCTGCAAATACTGAGGTTATAAAACTGTAAATGTTTGCCTGACAGAGGTACCTGACAAGTTTTTACAACCCACCGCTGCGTGCAGGCAGAGTCACTCCATCAGCACCCCAGTTTCCGTCCCCCTCTCACCCATTTCCCAGAGGCCTTCAGGGAACAGGAGATCTCTTGCTGCATTTCAGGTTCAAGGAGACTGTCAAACCAGCTCTCGTAGAAAGGTGGTTTGGGTTTCAGCACATCCTTTGATTAGCTCTTCTTATTGATGGGAAGGTAAATTTCTCAGTTTATGTTTTGGTTTGTTAGCTGGCTAAAGAAAGGCTTGAAGCTTCATGAATATTCCTCTCATATTTTAAAGAGAGAAATTCAGCAGGTAACCTCTGGGGAGATTGATTTAAATTATTTCCTTTTACAGAGTAACATAAATCCATGGAGTATGGACTATGCCAGGACACAGTGCCACAGTACTCTGTTAATACCACTTTTCTCCATGACACCTTAAAAATTTGGCAGAGGAGCGAGGCACTGCCTGGTGTTTCATTGTGAGCTTACTGGCCTGGGTATTTCCATGCCCATTCTTGCATAGACCTCTCAGAAGTGAAATTAAAACCTGGCTTCTGCGCTCGGCTACACCAGCATTGTGTCAGCTATGACACCCAGTGTAATCTGCATTGTTGCAGTTGCACTAGTGCAAATGGAGCTGTGCACTGAGGGGAGTGCAGAGGGGTCTTCACCCACCTTTTCAAGCTGTCCTGGCATCAGGACAACGTTTTGGTGGCTTTGCATGCTAACGTGTTATCTGTATTACCTAAGTATGCTCACACAGAGCTTATTCTCACGTAATTTACACTGGCATCATCTCACTGGTGACAGTAAAACTGTCTAACTGCACATGAGTAAAGAATTCTAAATCCTGTTTTTCAAGGAAAAAAAAAAAGATGTTGCTGTTTTTTTCTGATTTACCCTATTGTACAAAGGTGAGGAGAATCACATGTCAGGAGGCTGTTTGGGCTGATGACCTACTGAAGCACCTCTGTAATGCATCCTTGTCCCAAGGGTAAAACTCACTTAAAGGGATACAATCATCACAATCTTACCTAACTCAAAGAAAACCAACAACTAGGACACAATTCCGCCACAAAGCTGCTGTGGAAGTGAGAAAGGCAATTCTGAGCCTTTTGTTAACTGTGAGCCGTTACTAGTGCAGCCACCTAGCCTCTTTGCGGCTAGAGTTGGACCCAGGAGCAGGGGCTAGGGCATCAAGGGAGGTTCTTCCAGTCTCTCCCTGTGGGGTTTCATGTGATTATTCAGGCAATTGCCTGCTGCTGGAATCCCAGCTGCCACCCTAGCGCTTCAGCTGGGACATGTGCTGGCCAGGTATCTGTTACCTGGCTGGCTCTTCATTACTGTGATTGCTTCTTGCTGCCACCATGTAGGTCTTGAGACACCTGAGAGTGGGGAGTCATGGCACTGTTTGTGTTTGGGCCCTGGGTAGCCCCAGGGACAAAGCTGCTGTGGAGAGGAGCCCCATCAGCCCATTGTCCTCAGGGAAACAGTCATTTCTCAGGAGGGACTCTGAAGCCATTAGAAGAGCAACAATATTGTTTAGGCATGCTAATGACCCTGACCTGCCCGCTCTGTCCTGAGTATGTTTAGCTCACCACCTTCCAGAAATGGTACAGTAATACCAAAGCACCAGGAGTCTCATGAAATAGCAGCCCAGCTGAGCACATTCTAGCTGAGGTTTTACTGCAAACTGCTATGTGTCCTTCTCATTAAACAGGCTGCTAATTCATTATTTTGGATATTAACAAAACACAGAAAGTATCTTAAAATAACATCTTAATTTATATTTTTAACATCTTGGCACCTCTGATTTTTATTCTATAAGGTCCATTAATGCTTAATGTCTGCTGCTGCATGGCAGCCCAGCTACACTGACAGCGATAGTTGCAAGTCTGTGTCTCTGGTCCATCCAATTGGTCAAACTAATTTAGTACAATTTCTGTGTTTCTAAAACATTCCTATTTTTATTATTGCTTTTGTGATGGGGGCAGATTTTTAATAGTGCCCCACTCGAAGCTTACCAGATGTACTACTACTAAATTTTAGAGGGCTTTTGTCTTCTCCCAGGATCTCATTATTTCACATCTGCGAACACAAGGGTTCATAAAATAATAATTTGTAATGTTACCAAATTATTTGTCAGCTGATAACATATTTTGAGTTTGGACCAAAAAACCCCAAAACCAAAACCCACAGCTGTCTAAAGAAATAAAACAACCTGGTTAGAGGGGGAAAGAGAGGATAATCTATTCTGACCCTTCATCAGTTACATTATTCCACTGCTCAAAACCATGTTACTTATGATTTATACACACATCATATTTTGCTATATTTCAGTATTTTTGAAAAATAGACATCCTCTTTAAAGTCTCAAAGATAATCACTATATGGCAGGCTTGAAATTCTTTCATGACTTAACAAAAAATGTATAGAATATTGTAAAGAGCTGCATATATATAGGACTTTTTCTAAGCTTTAAAAATCTACCTGAGAGGTTCTAAAACCAACTTTATAGCAAACCAGACTGTAAACATTTTTAATGAGTCGAGTTAATCTTGGTCTGAATATTATTTATGAGGTTTTGGGTCTTCTCTCTTTTCTGCAGCCTGTTGTTCCTTAATGCAACACAAGGCACCAGCCTTGAGTATCCTCAATCTTACACGTGACCTTCATTAGGACTCACTGCCAGGACTCCTCCAGAAAAGTAAAAAAGAAGTAGCTCCACGTGTGGCACTACTGGAGCCAGAAAGGTGTGTTCCCTAACAGCTAGCCCCTGTGCTCAGACAGCCTGCAGTCCTGCTGGCTAACTTTCATTAAACACTGCACTCCACAAAGTCTCCGAGGCGGCAAGGCAGTTTCCTTTGCAGCCAAGGAATTTTCTACCAAAACAAACCAAGGATCCATATATCGTAGCATCGCTCTGTTATACCAGCTAATGTGAAATACTTCAGAGGAAAGTGTAAACAATGATCATGATTTAGCAAAATAACATCTGCTTTGCTTTAAATGTGCTTAAGACCCCTGGCTTCTGCCTTCATTAAAAGAAAATCACAACCTCAGTAGCACCTAAAAGATACGTTTAACACATCGATTTCAGGTTACTCGAACGTATTTTTAACCTGCATGCAAAATGTTTCAGGAGGACTGAACCCTGTGCCTAAAGCTAAATAGGGCTTTAAGTGCTTCCCTGACCAGGAGTAAATAAAAGCACATAATTGAGTGCATTGGTCAAACGGGTTATGTTGATACCACTAAATAAAAGCCAGTCAAGAACTGATCTTGGGCCCCAGGGCCAGAGAGCTGCCCTTTGTGTGGCAGGTTTGTCTCAGAAACAAATATTTGGAATATTTCGAAGGGGAGCCAGAAGCTGAGATGGTTTGCAAAGCAGCAGCAAAAACAAGAGCTCAGACTCACCCTCCCTCCCTCCCCTCCTTTTATTTAGCAGTACACATGTACCCTCAGAATCCTACCTCTCAATTCTCATATTAATTTTCCTTTCAGGTAGCTTCACAGATTTCACTTCAGTTATTCCTGCCTATACCACTGCAAGCCCCTCAAAGTCATAATAATTTTCTTACTTCTGCAACCCTATATCCCAAAAGGAGATGGTTTATATTTTTTTCCAGGTCAGGATGCTAATGCCATGAGGTAAACATGTTTGTATACCCTGGGAACGTAAGACCTCTTTGCATTACTGCTGATGTGTCCATTCTTGTTAATCTGTCTCTTCCATCAATAGCTGGAACCGGTGCATTCCAGTTTTCTTATGTTCTGGAAATGTCAGTGGCATACTTTGATTTGTTGTCAGATGATGCAAAACTGACTCCAGCAAAACTTTCCTTGGGAATAAGAACGAATCAGACCTGTAACTGGACCTTAAAAAAAAAATATGGTATTTAGAAACTTGTGGTTACCTCACTGATCTGATCAACCCAATTTACCTCAAGGGGCAATTACCATCTGAAATGTCGCAGACTTTGTATACCACTTTGAATCTCTGGAAATAGTTCCCCCACTAATGATTTTTCTTATGGCACAGTGGGGACACTGGTATAAAAAGCCTGGCTGGATTTTAAAGCAAATATCAGTATTCTTGGAGCCAGGTTCCAGACCTCCAACTGTTTGAGCTTGACAGGTTTGTCTTTAAAACTTCTGTATTTAAAATTTCTGACTGCTGTAATCAGTGGATGAAATAACATGGAAAGAAGTAATGGTGATTTTTTTTCTTCTTTTCCTTTTTTATCTCTAAGTACCATGTTTGTTTTCTCCTCACACAGTTCTTGTTCACAAGTTAAAGCGTCTTTAGTCAGTCAGTCTGATTCTTTTTCATAAAGTGATGTGAGTACTTCACATAATGCAGCTATACCAAAATTCTTTTACTTGATATTTCATAAAGAGATCGGACCTCCAAAGCCAAAGAAAAAAAAGGAAACACGATGGTAGAACATTCAAAACCACAATTCAAACATCACAAAAAAAAAAAGCAGCTTTCATTTTGTTCATAAATATGAATCAGAAAGTGGTCCCCTTTCCAAAACTAAGGAACCTGCAGATCCTTTTTGCAGCAGCAGGCTAACCAGTATTTTTTTTATCAATAGTTTTACTGCTTCTGCTGAATGAGAAGAAAATAGGGCTGAGCTATGGAATGAAGAATAATTTACAATTTATCATTTGAACATGCAAGTGTCTATGAGAAAAAGACTGGAATATGTAGAAGAAAGAAGACTTAATTATATATTACATTTCAGAGGCCCTTTCAGCCATTACCTCAACAGTTCCCAGCTACTCAGTCAGTCACTTATTTTTAGATCTAAATTTCTCTCTGTCACACGTGAACTTGTTATCTAATTTATAAGGTACTCCATCAAAACTTCAAATCCTTAACCATGAGGTAACAGAGAGCATCAAACACGTTAACTAAAGGACCTCCCAGGCACTTCTAGGTGCCACCGTTTCTAGTGTTCTGCTTCCTTTATTCACTTCTTTGCTTTGGTCGTCTCCTTTGCTAATTTTGCATCAATCATAGGTCAGAGGCAGAGCAATGTACCTAAATAATGCCTCAATAACTTGTTAAGATTAAAGAGGAAAGAAACAAACTAAACCAAAATAAACCTGGGAAAAATAAATATTTGTAGCAGCCTGTGCTAAGTCACCCAGCAGCGGTGGCTCCCTTGACACAAGAGATGCTCAGTAGCAACAGCAAGCCCTGCAAAAAAAGTGGCAACCTCCTTGGATGCCTCAGCTTACCTGGGAGAAGAGCCATAAGTGCTATGCAATGGCACTGGACACAGTGTTTGGATGGGGACAGGTCACTGCTGCTGAGGACTGCCCCTCACGTTCAGCATCACTGCCATCCCGAGCAGATGCAGAACCAAGCCACTTGTTTGCACCATGTGCAGCTCCGACCCACAGCTGCTCTCTTGGGGCACAGGCTGGCTTTGGGAGGGGTGATGTGCCCTCAGGAGGGTCCCTCGCCCCCTTCACACCACTGCAGGCCCTTTTCAGCTACTGAAAAAAAATCACAAACAAACATGGGGCCACGGTATAATCCTTTCTCCTCCTGAAAAATTCACTGGGGACTTCACTTTTTTGTGTACTTTTGTGCAGTTTCCACTGAGATCTCCCTGGACTGAAAAGCGCTGTATAAACATGCCTCCCTTACCCCTTGCTTACGCACCCCGTACCCGAAAAGTTTTAAAGCCCTTGGACTAGTGCCAATTCTCTCACAGTCACACCTCTGCATGGGAACTATATACTAGATAGTGTGATCAAGAGCTGATAATTACTGTCTTAAATCTTAATGCTATGGCAAGCATACACGTAGACTATTTAATGCCTTTAACAAAAATAGAAAGGGAAATGCTTCTCTGCAATGTCGAGACATGTATGTCCTATTTGGCAGTTCTAATACCTTTCCCTGGCAGATCTGTTTTCATCCCTTAAAGCTCTTTAAAATAACACAGGAATACCCATTATAATACTGTAAATAGCATTGCTCATCTCTCTTTTCAGCAGAGGGAATAATAGCACCCACCTTGTAAAAATGGCGTCTTATCACTGTATTTCTTTTGTGACTTTTCACGCATTACACTTATCTTTAGAGAGGGGAAAAAAGGTGTTTGGTCTTGTAAAATCAATGAAGCTTTTAAGCAATGGAGTCATCTTCTACTTCCTTTACATGTCCTTTAAAAAACACACTAGCTTTCCTAACTTGCTTCAGCTGGCAAACTCCAATCTGACCCTTCGTGCTGAACCAGAGTAACTTAACTGGACACTAAAGGAATTTACAAAACAGACTTTTATGAAGGAATTCTTCCTCTTATGCAACAAAATAACTTCCAGGCTAGTCCAGTAGCTCTCTGGGATCCAGTGTAGTGAGTATCTTATTTATCCATTCCCTGGGTGAACTGCAAAGTCACTGCAAACTACAGCCTTCTCAGTCAGTTAAAGAAGTTTCTCCTCCATCAAGAGGAGAAGACATTACTTACACTAGGTAGAAACAAACAAAAACATTTTACATTTTTAGGTTATTTATGTAACTTCTTTATTCCTGGTAAATCTTATCAGTTAAAATAAAATTCAAATTTAAAGAATGAACTAAAAAAAAACCCACAACTTCTGAATCCTTGCTTTTCCCCGAGGTCTTTTTTGTCCATTCTCCCCAGCAGCACCAGCCTGCTTCCCCCGCCCCCCTGGGGTCTCTGCAGTCTAAACCCTTAGACCAACAATAACAAGAATTGCCATCTCTTGGTGTCACACGGTAACCACAGCACATAGACGCTATGATTCTGTGTGTCTCTGCTGGTGGAGACACCTGATGGAAACCAGAGCACGGTGCCCTGGGCACGAAGCTTTCTGCGCAACCTGTTTTAAACAGACTCCACCTCTTCCCCACCACCTTCAGGAAAGACTCTGGTGTTTGGGCCTCAGCAAATGCAGAAGCTGGGACAGCACTTGGCCTTTATGTTTAGAGAAATGAACGGGTTTGAGCCCCTTCCCTTCCCCAAGTTTATGACCTCTTTGCTGAATGGGTTATGGAAAGGGAGCAAATGGCAGAGTGGTGAGGTGGGGTGGGGGGTAGTAATTTCTGTGATTTTTAATACTGTAATAAACTTTTGACCTTTTTTGCTACTCCACACATTTCTGAGCTCATTTCATCCTTCTAGCATAGCCCTCAGTTCCTCTTAGTTTTATTTAAGAGGAAACTCGGTACGAGGTGTGTTTTGGACCCATTTCAGCCGATGTACTTTCTGTTTGAGTTTACATCCTCTACTAAACAGCAGATATGAGCTCAGTGACTTCCTACATCTTTCCCCTCTTCTTAGATTTTTTTATAAGGAGGTAGGGAAAAAATATGTAGCATCTTCCTGCACTACTTCCCAAGGCAGTAAGGCTGAACAGGTAGCTGAAAAATGGGTGCTGAATCCAGCTGCAGAACCAAGGCGGGAGGACCAGGGTCCTGGTTTAAAGCTGATGGAAAGATGGTGGCAGAGCCAGGTGGCAGCCACTGCTAGACCTTCAGATCTGACTGCTTTGAAAAAGGAGATGATGGCATCTACCTGCACCACTCATCACACCTTGAGACAGAAAGGGGACTCAACAACCAACAGCTCAAACACACACTCCTTCCTCAGGACTCGTTGCCAAAGGGCACCCAGCACAGAGAAACTATATTGTCCCTACTGAGAGGTACCTGAATATGCTGCCACATCCTTCTCCTGTCTTACAGGATTGTGTGGATAGAGCTGTGCACAGCAAGTTGCTCTCTCTCCCACCTCAGAAGGGCTGTAATTCCCCGTGTGACTAAAAAGGTACCTGCACGTATCAGCAATCTTGCTGTGTTTTACTTATGCACCACTTAAATTCCATTAAAATCTGATGCTTGTTAATTTAGGCACACAAACAGGCAGATAAGTCCATCAAGCAGATGCTACTGACATTTTCCATGTTGAGGACTGGGCGACAATAACAAGCAGAGGTGCCTATACTGCTGTGTGTCAACATTTTAAAAGCAGCTTCACAAATGCCACCATCTCTCAGCACCTAATATGCAGTTTGGGAAGATGTTGTTGAAGCTGCCAGAGGAGTTTTAAAACCAGAGAGCCTTGTAGGAGTCAAATGCAGAGCTTGCACTCAAACTGCCTCCCTCTCTCCTCACATATGGATAAGGGAGGCAGACCACCACTGCCAGAAAACACAGGGCTCTGCACAAGGAAGCCGGGGACATGGGGATGGAAAGAGGCAGCACCTGAAACATGACTGGGAGAGAAACACTGGCAAAACAGTAAAATCAGGCATTACAAAATGCACTACTTAACAGGCTTCTCTGACCCAGCAAGGCAAGGCACTGGCTTTGCAGCCTGAAGCCCAGGTACCCCCTCTATCCCCCTCAATTAAGCAACCACCTGCTCTGCTGGTTGGGCTCTGAAAATCCCTTTCAACCAGGCACCACTTTGGTAGGTGACCAACCCTCACCGGGAGCTCTCATGTAAGCAAAGGCAGCATGACACTGCCTAATCCAGAGCAGAAAGCTCTGCTGGGCAGCAGGGCACCAGCAGCCTCCTCTGCCCACCTGAGAAATACCTCAGTCCCCAGTGACCCAGGAAAAGTGCACTGGGAAATCCAGGACAGCGCTCACAAGAAGCGCAGGGAACGAAGACTGCTTAGACCCTCAGATCTCAGCACTTGTGCATCGACAGGCACCTGTTGGCTCAAAAAGAGCTGTATCATTGTAAGACAAGGGCATGATTAATTTTATTGATGTGGGGGTTAGGAGAAATGAATCAGTGCTAAGTGCTTTGAGATGAGATGCTACGATGTGTTTCCAAAGGGAACCTGGGAAAATAAACTTCACAAAACAACATGCAAGGTTAATATGAATTGGGAGTTGGAAGCTGAAGGTAACATTTGATGCTATGGTATTTTAATCAAGCCCAAACTTTGATTATCCCATCGATCAGTTGATTAAAACTTTTCACCAGAAACCTGGTGTTATGTGCCACACAGGACATCAGAAGACACTGTTTAAGCCAAGCATAAAAGGTTATTGCATTTCAAATCTTCATTCTACTTATGCTGTGGTGATGCTTTTTATAAAGATAGCATAAATGCCACATTTGAACAGAGCAAGTGTTATGTATGACTGCAAGTGGTGTTGACTTATTCTGGGTCAGTGGAGATTAACATTTCGGAAACTACAGACAGGTAGGGTGTATGTTATATGGAGTCAAAGAAAAAGCCTGTTCTTGAAAGATTTCAAACTCAATTATGCAGACACAAAAAGTTTATCTAAACTTTTCAGATTCTATCAAATGAACTGTTGGGTGCTTATCTGAACCAACCCTCTGAAGGTGTTTGGGATTATTCTGAATGCTGTTGTTGCTAGAAATATCAGCGAGTTAAGAATTTAGTTTTAACTTTTGCATTTCTTGAGCCTGGTTCATTTGATTGTACAGGAGGTACAATAAATTCCTAATTCTTTTCCCATTTTCATCAACATTTCCTTATAAGTTGCTGGCTGCAGTGAACAGTCGCTCTCCAGTGCAAAGAAATGACAATTTGAGCTTTAGAGTTACATTAGAAGCTTTGTGAATTAAACTACGAAAGATTTTGCATGCTTTTTCAAGAGAATATGTTAAAAAGAGGGAAAAAGAATCTCCCACAAGACTTCAGTTTCAGGAAGACAATAAATTGGCTTCATGGTGTTCCTGGTTTCTATCCAATACAGGTCAGGAACTACACACACCTCTGTGCTATAGAGGAATAGCATCTGGTCAATCCTGGAAAGCACCACACAGAGAAGGACTTTCCATTTGCAGACTCCACCTCCTAACCTGGATCTGCTGCTGTAATGTCACTCCTCAGTTGCTGAGCAGAGCACGGAGGTGGAGCTTTTTGTGAGAGTGGGGAAGACAGCAGTGGTCACTGGATTTTTGTCTTTCAGGCAACTTCCCCCCTCTCTGCACTTCCAGCCCTGCACAACAGTGGTGCTGGGGCAGTGGTGACACTGGTCACCCCTCAGCAGGAAGGGCAATGAACTCTGATGTGAGCTTCAAGCTCAGGGCTTTAAGGATAGCTGAAAGTGCCAAAGTGTTCAAGCAATGGAGAATGGGCAGGGGGGAGAGGTCTGATGTAAAAAGGAGTGGGAAAACTACTGAGAAAACAGGATGTGCAGGTGAAACTTCCTAGAAAGTAAAGGTTAGGGGACAGAAAGGTTGGGGGATGAATCAGTGCAGGGCCACTTTCCCGTTCAGCTGATGCTTTCATGGTCAGGCTGCCTGGGGAAGGACTTGGTGTACACAGCCGCTAGGCACACATACGCTTCTGTTTTCAGAAATGCATGATTCTGGGGCCAGGCCTGTGCTGCTGTCCCTGTCCTGCAATCAGGCTTAGGATGTCGACAAAGCACTGCCCTGCTGCTCCCATAGCGCTTTGTGGGCTTGATGGAAACTTTCTGAAGAACTCGGCCATGGTTTAGAGTTGCTTCCCAGCCAGTAAATAAAAAACCATTCTGCCAGCAGCTTGATCCTAAACCAGCTCCTAATACTGACAGAGGCAGAGATTTATAGCCATAGACAGTGTGGGATGTTCCTCAGCCTCACTGTGCAATGAGACTCAGTACAACCCTTTCTAGCTGGGGAGGTGGGGAGTAGATAGGCTGTTTCCACTCCTGACAAGTGGTAAAAAAACCCCACCACTCAGTTACACTGAAGTTCTCCAGAAAAGGGAAGGAAGTACCACCTGCCACTGAGTTCATACACTTAAAAAATAAATAAATCATATCACTATCAAAGTTATCCAAAAAGTTACAGGACACAAAAAAGCAAACGACTGAATTCTATAGGTGAACTGCAGCAAGCTACAGGCAGAGCATATAGATGAATTTACCAAACCAATGCTAATGCCCATTCAACAACAATACAAAAGCTCTCCAGTGTTGAGGTTCAAGAAACTAAATTTCCTGAGGAAGACCCATATGTTATAAAGGCACTAATGCATACATATGGTGACTCTCCACAGGATGGTAACTGACCATCAGCATAATGGCTATTCATTTGGCTGTCTCAGTGATAACTAACTAGTAGGGGTTAGTTACTGTATTTGAAATATAGCTTGCAAATGCAAATAAGCTCAGCATTGGAAAGCTCACTATTACCTAAAACCTCCTATTTAACCCCAAGAACAGTCTTTTGGCTTCTAGAAGCATTGCATGTAGAAATCTACGGAGAGAAGTATTTGCTCTTGACTTAGAGTGTACTCCTGCAACATTCAGAAATGTCTTTACTCTCAACAGTCTGCCTTGTGCTATTGCCACCATGTTCATAGTTCACAGATCCGGGTATCTGCCACCAAACGTAAACCTTACATATGATGCTGCATTATTTACAGTAACCAGTGCTGCACAAAAAATCATGGCCCACAGCTGCAATTACACTTGTCACTCTCATTTGAATAAAAATTACACCTTGTCATTAATACACAGAATAAAAAAAAAATAGAAAAACTTGTTTTTCTTAAGAGAAAAGGAGAAAAAAAGAGTAATCTCACCACAGAAGTTTAGCAAGTTCTCTCATGTCTCATGCTGGTTTGCGGGTTACCTGCCCATGCCAGGTAACCACCTTTCACAAGAGGCAGCTTCACAGAATCACAGACTGGTTTGTGTTTAAAGGGACCTTGAAGACCACCTAGTTCCAACCTTCCTGCCATGGGTAGGGACACCCTCCACTAGACCAGCTCAGTTACGCAGGGTTGCACTTGTAGGGCTTCAGACTACAATGGACACTGTGGGTAGGAGACTGATGGTGAAGAAGGATCTCTGCAGGCAGCTGCCAGCTGTATTTCTCTAATATAGATACAGGCAGGGTTTAGGGTTGGTTAATATCAGTATGTTTAAGAATGTAAATTCCCTCTCTGACTTGTGACTGTAATGAGAAATTCCCACTGGTACCTCAAGCTGAGAATCATTCATTTGTGAACAGCCAGTAAGTCATTGCCCAGACAGCTAAAATAAAACCAGAATATCTATTTCCCAGAAATCTGAAGTAACTTGACTTGTTTTGATGGCAAAATACACACAGCAGAATTAATTTCAATTAAGATTTTTCTGCCCTTCTCTGTAGAAATCCGGATATTCAAGATGGCTTAGAAATGGCAACACATCAAGATTGTCATTGCCTTTCAAAAAGAATAAAAAAAAGCAGGTGCTGAAAGAAGCTGATAGAAGCTGAGAGTGGCCATCTGTAAAGAGGTGAATGACTGTGTGGCTCTTGACCCTGCAGCCTCACCAGGTCCCTACAACAGTGAGAAACTTCCCCTCATTTACCCAGACATAATAGATGTCTGGCAGGTGCAAAGCCCATGTCATGGGGACAAAACGGAAGTGCACTGAAGGACATGTCGTCCTCCAGGATGGCTGAAGGATGTTTTGCTCTTGTCATCCTCTTACAGTGGGGTTGCCTATGTGAGGTGACCTCTGTCACCTTGGTCACCTCTGTCACGATGGTGGAGCCCATCGTTTTCAGCTGTCTGGGAAGCCTTATACCACGAGGTAGGGTCAGGGACAACATCTTATAACCCCTGAATGAGGGCATATCTCTTAATGAGAAGTTTTATTTTTGGAGAAACCCCACTGAAGCACAGTGGAACCAGCTGGACCTAGTTCCATAAGGGCTCCCACCATGCAGTGAGTCACAACAGTGACTGACCAACACCAGAGCTGAGTTTTCAAGGTAGAACCTATAGGAAGATGAGAAGTGTTCACAGAATCACAGAACACCCTAAGTTGGAAGGGACCCATAAGGATCATCATATCCAATTCCTGGCTCCACACCAGCCACGTCAGCATGTGACTGAGCGCATCATCCAGACGCTTCCTGAACATAGTCAAGCTTAGTGCTGTGACCACTTGCTGGGGAGCCTGTGCCGGTGCCTGACTCCCCTCTCAGTAAACAACATCCTAATATCCAACCTAAACCTCACCTGTTGCAGAGGTCAGTTTGTTTTCAGACAGTAACCAGTAACTGGAGTAACCTTCCAGGTTCCAGAAACCTCCTCCCTGTGCACTAGGTTACCCTGAGGCTAGTCTGAGCTAGCCAGCCCTCTGAACCAGGCTCCTCAGGTAACCTATTCAATACGCTGTAGCTACCACTCCAAGCAATTTCAAACAGTATACAGCCGTTAAAGGCCCAACCAGAGATGAAACAGCATGGAAACCTGCAAGACTTAGGAAGCCTGGTGACTTAGGAGACTAGCCAGAAGGAAGGAAGACTGCCAGGAAGTACCTTAATTTCTGACAATAGCAGGTTCTGAAGCACTTTGTGGTTTTAGCAGTTTCCAATTGACTCAGAGGAGGCTGACACTGAAACCGTAACACAGAAACTTGAAGTGCTTTGAAAGTGAACAAAGAGTAGTTGAAACCAAGCAGGTGCCAGGAGAAAGCAGAGAAACCAAGGAGCTCAGGGTCATGCTAGCATGACAGGCAACCTTGCTGGGCACTGCTCACTATACATGTTCAGCCTTTGTACCCAAAACCACCCTGCTGTGTCACACTGTGAGACTTTGGGCAGACAGAGGTGTTGGTCAAGGAGGACTAACTTGGGAAGGACTCCAGACGAGGTATCTCCTGGCATGCACGTGGCAGACGCTGTGGCCAGTGGGCACATACCTTTGCGGAAAGCTTGCGTTAAGGAAACATCCAAGCCATGGTACAAGCAGAATGTGAACTTGCTATGGTGAAGAGCAACAGGCAAATCTTTGCCCAGTATTCAGAAAAAGGAGAAATCAGATAAAGATGAAAACCCAAACAAGTGAAAAAGGTCTGTATGGTGACAACGCAAAACTCTTCCAGATCAAACCAGGCACAGATTTACTTGTTTTGGGGGATGAACCTACCTCTTGCTGTTAAGAGGAAGCATCAGATAACAGCACTGACTCAAAAATGGAGATTCAGCATATCATTTTGATCTAGATACCATACCTCCAACACAGGAATAGCTGACAACAGGCCTAAGTTTAGTAGATACAAATTGTTTTGCAGTTTTAAAAAAAAAAAGTTTAAACAAGAAAACTCTCATTATCAGCCACCCAAGTGGTTGGTAGAAAACAAATGTCAGGAATGCAGAATACCGAGTCAGATGTATATCTGCATTTAATACTGCAGCAGAACAATGCCAACAGAGGCAGCTCGTCACTTGTTCTGTTCAGTGAAAAGCAAAAAGCAAAACTGCCTACGCTGCTGGAACCGATGTCAGAGTTACTGGGGACACACAGATAAATAGAGACAGGCAGAACGAAACCAATTAATGTGAGAGTCAGCACTCTGGCCATTCTAAACAAGGCAGTGGGTTTTGGTAGTTGGAAACAAATAGATATGAACAGCAATAATATTACCAGGAGATTAGAGGAGGTTCCCCCCCCCATCAGACATCAAGAACATCTGTATCCCACACAAATTGGGATGTTTTCAGCCAAAATATCTTGGACAGGTTAAACTGTAATAAAGTTAGATAGCTGAGCCCTACAAGATGATGATAGACTCAAATTCAGTAGGTATGAATTTGAGCAGTGAAGTATAAGTTCAGATGCTCATATCCAGAACTAATCCACTTATCTCTACCTGACCATAGTGATGGTGATACTCAGGAGGACTCAATAAATTACAGGCACTTCATGGATTATTTCAACATTTCTATTTAGATGTATTTGAAGTGGAGTTTTATGATATACTCAGGCTCTTATTTCTGACTGTACCTTTAAAAAAAGTCCTCACTTTGAACAAACTGAACCTGTTTTACTGTATTACACACATACTGACATTGCACTGACACAATTGGTTACAATCCAGAAAGAAAGCAAGCTGTCTGTCAGGCTCCTTACCCTTGGAGCAAGGCTGAATTGCACACTGCCCTTACAAACCGCACACAGGTCCAGCAGGAAAAGCGGTGACACCGCCTGTGACCCTGCTCCCCATTTCCACACTCTCCTACCACCGCACCCCCACTACTAGCAGCAGTCCCGAGCCTGAGGCTGTGCCTACCCCTGCCAACGCAGCTGGCATTCCTGCAGCTGCAGTCTGGTTCTGGGTGGGGAGGACAAGGAAGAGATAGTGAGAAATAATCTCAGTGATTATGTGAGACTGAGAATACATTCCCTTAAATAACCTCCTCTGCCTGCTGTAGTTATCGGAGCATGCCTTTAATGCTGGCTAATGCCAGGTTAAGTTCGGTAGTTTGCAGCAGCACATTTTGTTCAGCATTTGTCCTTAACTGAACAGCAAGTTCCAGGACTGCATCTACATTAATATCTGCTAGGAAAACACATCCATCCCAAAAGACATTTTTCACAGAGGCACACACAATCTTGTGCAAAGCAGGAATGCTAACGGCTCCATCATACACGTGCAGCAGGTATGGCGGGAAGGGGAGCAGCTGCTTAGTTGCTCCTGTGATCTATTTTGTCTAGATGTTTGTATGTTTGGGAGAGTGGTCTGGCCCTTTTGCAGCTCTCAGATGAATCACTCTGCTAATGGACTAGCAAGTGCATGGATAACATTATCAGCGATGCAGACCATGGTTCCTATATTGCCTTAATATGCCTCCAAACCAATCTGGTAAATTACTTCCATTATAGGATTTAGATTGTATCCCATTACAGATCAAGCTTTTGGTTAAATGTCATTTCTTTGAAAGATGTATTTGGTGTCAAGGTCTGCTTGGCAGTTTCAGAAGAGACTGAACAGCATCTCAGACTTACTCCTTGAAGTGTTCCCTCTAACTAGCAATAAAAGGGTGGAACCGCAAAAGCCAGGAGACATGGTGTGAAGAGTGTGTTTCATCGACAGAGGAGTGATAGCTAGATGGCTTTTCACTGAGGTCTGTCCTTGGAGTACTGTAAACATCCAAGTGTCCTGGTCACCTACTGAAAATTGTGTCTAGGCTGTATTGGGTAGCTCTAAAATTATGGGAATATCATATCTATCATTACATTATTATGCTAGATTTATAATCCCGTATGTAGGCTGCTGTCAAGGAAACTGGCTTTTCAGTACCTTTCCAGTGGTTTACTCCTGTTGCTTCAGTGAAAGTACAGTGCCCATCCTAGCCAGTCTATGTTGCATTCATTAATGTACAGCTCTCTTCCTTGCTCAGAAAGCAGATCTAAAGAAAATAATTTTCCACTTGCACTTGGAAAAAATAATCCTGTAACAACAACAAAAAAATCCCCAACTATGAAAATGCTTTGATTTGTATTAGAAAGTATAAATGTTGCCATTCTTTTTTAAACAAAACAAATATTTTGAATTTATAATTAATAAAAAGAGGAATTTCATTTCAGCAAAGTCCTGGCATATTAAAACTCAAGTGATGTGGCGTATTAGAGGGACTTGCCAATATTAGCTATCTTTACATGATAATTTATCCCATATTTGGTGTTCAATGTTTGCAGTGTTTAATACAGCTAAAGCATATGGTGCTGTTTTATTCAAATGGTAAACTATGTGATCATTAAAAATATATGGAAATGTAAACATCATGTCAGAGTTCAGTTTCAGAAAGGAGCTGTTAATCCTTGCAAACAGTTTCATCATAATAAGAAGCTCAATCAATTAATGATTCTGTGTCCTTATGTATTTACTTGGCATTACGTATCCATTCGGAGTAATTAATTTGGTTATATTTCAATTTTTATATATTTACATTTCTACATTATTATAAAAGAATGCATCATTTTAATGTTGATTTGATAAGAAACAAAGATTGGCAAAATCTGTTTAACTACTAAGCTGGGAGCTCAGATCAATCTCCATTTCACTTGAGAATTGAAAGCAAAAAGCTTCTGGCACTACAGCAGCTTTGTCAGCCTTGGCAATTTGCATTATGTTACCCAGGATAGGATGTATGCACAAGGATCCACTGCCACAAATGCAATTTTAGAAAACACTTTTGGTTCTCTTTTTATTCCTTTCTCAGTACTTTTCAGGCAGCTGGAGTGCTTTTTTTCCTCCCCTTGCTGTAGAGAGATTACTTATTACCTGTATTTAACGGCATAAAAAAAAGTCTTGAAAGGTAATAAATAAGTTCCTAAGATAAACTTTTCAGGGCTTTTCATGCAAAGAGGGAAAGCAAGAAGAATTTTGATGGAAGACGGTAAGCACAATGCTTTGAAGACTGAGTCTCCATTGAGCAAAGGAGCAGGGAGAGCAGAAGTAGGTGCTCTGGCAGCAGTTTCCACAGCTCCCTGCATGTTCCTATCAATCTGTTGCTACCTGGACCACTTCTATGTGTAAAACAGCCACTGACATTCTGTGCTCTGGACACTTAATGATGGTATTAGCTAGGTTAACATTATAATTTTTCAGCTAAGGGTCTTGCAGGAAGATTTAGACTTCTAGGGCTGATTGCTTTACTGATTAGTATGCAGGGTTGGACATTTTTCACTGGTAGATAGAAACATCTCCATCTTTACCGAGATGGAGATTTCATCCACACAGCCTAAAGAAATGGTATAAGCCAAATGCAAGAGTTAAGCAATGCCCAGTCTCACCGCTCATCATCCACTACCGTTGACGCAAGACCCTTTAACTATTTCATCAGGCCGACTGAGAGATGTATCTCCTCCCAAATCTGGCTTCTGTTCCCTTAATGTCTGCTTGAGGACTGGGTTCCTGCAACTCAACCCCACCTCTGGCAGTGAAGGCAAAATGCTCCAAATACCTCTGCTGTTCAGACAGTAAGCAATCCCAGAAAATAGACAAGCCTTATCTACTGCCTTTGGGCAGAAGGACACTGATAACAAGCACACTCAGGATTTTGGTCCAAGGCACTAAGAGAATAATGTATTAACTTGCAATTTAGCCAGTGCCTGCAAATCTACCAGCATTTTGCCATTGCAGACAAGGGGTCTCTTTCCCCTTGCAGACAAGGGTCACGTTCCTTGAAAGAAAAGCCCGTGTCACATGGGAGATGGTGAGATCTGCATGTCTTTCTAGGAAGTCGCACTGATTTTGCTTTGATCTGAAGAGAAAACTCAACATTGGGGTGACCAGGTGAAAGTTTAAAACTGAAGATGAGTTAAAGATAGCTTAAAACGCAGTATTGGATTATCTGCATGAAAAGGTGCAAGTCTGTGTTCCACCAGTCTGGCTCAGTGATCTAACTAAATCTCCAACTTTAAAGTCTCCAAAACAGGGGTTGTGGTGCCCCATTTTGTTGTCAATTGTTTGTCCTCAACACTATGCAAATTCAGCATGAAAATTTCTTTCTTACAGCCATTTAATTTACACCATCCATTACCCCTGCCTGTGTGACTGACATTTACTGCATGATGTCTGGTAAGTAGTGCTGGAGGCTGGGAGCCAGGAGACCTGGTGTCTATAGCTGATGTTACTATCTTTGGTAAGTCGCTTCATCTCTTCTATTGCATTCACTTAATCACGGTCATCATCTTCAATTGAGCTGTTTGAAGGGACTCTATTATTACAGCTGTTACACCCATTACAACAAGGCTTGAATTACTTTCAGGGAACACAGCAATAGAAGATTGTGGATTATTAGGTAGCATGTCAAACCTAAAGTATTTGGCAGATACAGTCACAAGTTGAATGTCACACCATCCAGGTCTTTTTTCCACCCAGTCAGCAGCGTAGATAAGCAAAGCATTCGCTGCCCATACTGAAAAATATGTGCCTCACCCATCGCACTGCAGAAGTGGAGAGAAGCAGATAATAATACATTTTGGCCCTCCTTCAGTCAATGTATTTTTCAGAGTTCTGATCCAAAATCTGGTGCTTCTGGATGGGAGCTTTCCCTTCTCTTTATTCTCTAAGTAGCAAAGTGTTCTTCTCAGACACTCCCCAGTTGAAGCTGCTGGGAAATAGGCGGCAAAGCTGACACACAGGAAGCCAAAAATTGTGATGATTACACAATTTTACACCAGGTAAATACTCTAGATGATTCTTTTCCCTTTTAGATACCTCCAAATAGTATCCAGTTATACCTTTGATGTCCCAAGAAAATTCAAGGTGCTGATTTAAAGAGGAAAAGGAAATAGTTCAGGAAACATGAGAAGCCTCCAACAGAATTCCTTTCACACAGAATCAAACTTTAACCAGATCTCCATTAAAAGCTCGATGTGGTTAAGCAGACATTTTGTGTCCTTCAGTCATTAGCATTGAAAGTCCTAAAAAGCACTACAGAACATCCTGTAGGAATGCCTGTAACCAAAGGCATCAGATAGTCTTCTAGTGCTCCTTTCTCTTTTTTCTTTTTTTTTTTTTTAACAAATCAAGTTTTAGAGAAGTTTTTGATAGTAGCACCTTAATATTTTAAAAAGAAACCATGATTTGGTAATTTGCACATCTCTTGGATTCACTGCATTTATTTCAGGTGGGCTACAGAAAAAGAATATATTCCAGGTCCTCTAAATCCTTACGCTGAGGCATTCCTAAACCCAGGTAACAAGATGTTCAGATGCAGAGACTTCCCCAAATGACCTCAGTATTACAAAGGACCATACATTATTTCCTGAGCTCTAGCCATGCCCCTGATGCTTGGCAATGCACAAAGTCCTCCTAACATAGAGGAATCTCTTTGAGCAATAGGCAGGACCTGAGACCTGCCAGAAAGTCAGGGACAGGAGGAGGTTAAAATCCCTTTCTGCTCTTCCTCCACTGCCCCTCATCCAGGTATCAAAAGTATCATTGAGCAATTTGTCTCTAAACTCTCTCTGTCAGTCACGTTAAGTTCCCTGCCCAAAGCTGTGACCGTGGGCAGACAGACGCTGTGCTACCCCCTTCCCTGGCACCACGAGGCTGTCATCTCCCCTCAGCTTTTAGCAGCACCAAGGCAAATACATTCCACAGTCTCCAATTTGCCTGTCACTTCTCAAAGTGCTGCATGTTTTTGGAGGACTTGGTGTTGCTGAAAGTAGGCATATATCACTGAAAAAGGAACCTCATTTCACAGCTATTTTCCTCCATCCTTAATGCTAAATTTTAAGGTGATTTTTGCCCTGTTGTAATTCTGTAGCAAGCATTACTTAATTATTTGGACAATTATAATATCAGGGAATATAACAACGATTATGTGAATGGGTGTTGAATCAGCACATTTTCCACTCCACAGTAAGCAACAAGAAAGAGGAAAATATATTAACTGAACAAAATCTAATAAACATAATGTTACCTACAGATACGTGCTACTTAATCCCATGAAAGGATTTTATGCTTCTGTTCACATGGAAATATCAGATATCATCTTACTGAAGGAAACAGTGCCTCCAACGTACAAGTCCAACATGAGAAAAATAATGCTTTTAATATCTGCATGCAAACAAATTATTGACTTTCTTGGTAATGTGGGGAGAAAAAACAGCTATGCATTATTAACACATTTTAGGCTAGATCCAGGTGGAAAATGGTGCCATTGACCTCAATCTGGGCTCTCTAGTCAAGCCTGTGAGACCTTCACTGTATAGACTTCCCCCCGCTGGGTCCAGAGCTGGAATGGGGTGTTACCAGCCACTGTCATACAGAAAGTAAGGATCTTTCTTCATGAGATCAATTAAAACATAGCTGCCACATTTATTCTGCCATTGTGAACAAGTGCAAGGGTTGACAAATTCCCTTAAAAATGCAGATATTTCAATCCAGAGAAGCTGTGACAGAAAGAAAAAAATAAAAGGGTAAAAAAGATAGCAGGTTTCATTTTCCTCTGTATTCTCGTCTGTGGGGGAAGAAGGGAGGCAGAAAAGGGGATGGTTAAACTTTTAGAAAATAAGCTAATTTAAGAAAAAAAATTAAAATTGAAAGAACTATGGCTTCAGTTCAAAGTGGTAAATGTCTGTACCGAATCTGAAGTCACAGAGAGCTCCGGAAGCATTAAATATCCTTTCTTTATTATCAGTTGTTAGAGCTACAAGAGATATTGATTATGTTAATAATCAGGATAACATTTTGAAGAGGAAGCATTAGATTCTCTAACAGTGCTTAGTACATTGATTGTGATTGGCTATACAATTACGGACTTATTAAGGTGGTATTTGATTGTTTAACATGGCATTTTGTAAGTCAGCAACTATTCAGGACATAACCAAGTCCAGGTTTGAACATCCACACCTTTAAAGTGCACAACTTTTTCTAAATATAGAATTCTCCATTAATGTTCATTTACCTAATAAGATCGTCAAGTAAGAAGAATTCTACATGCCTGTTAATGGAACTGAAGTCCACAGCATGCATCCAAGTTAATCTTTGTAAAAACAATAGCTAGATTTATGGGCACTTCCCACAAATACATATTTAGGCTGAAATAATACTAATACTAATACAACAACTACTACTGCTACAACAACACAGAAAAAGATAACCTAAAAGCCATATATCACATAGTCCTACAGAGCCTAATAAACATGGAGTGTCTTTTTATGCAGAGGCTTAATGTAAATCTTAAAAATTGGTCACTTTGCAAAGTTAAATTTTACATATAATTTTTAAGTTAGCATCTCAATTTTACTGCAGAGATTCAAAAGAAGAGGTGACTAGAGTGTTAGTCAGAGATTTTCTCAAAGTATCCACCTGTTTAAAGTAACATTATATGTATCAAGCTATAAATTCTGATGTTGTGAACTACTGGATTGCACATTTGTTTTTCTCATGAAAAATGGCTGATGCAAGAAAGATTTCAAGATATTATCAAAATCAGAAATTTATTTATATTTAGCACTGACAAACACCAGTGGAGCCTTGGTTTTTAGTGTTTCTGAAATGCAAGAAAAACAAAGTTCAGCTGTCACACTGCCAACACCACCTATTTCGTATACCTGCAGCTAGTTCTGTGGGGGCAGGTAAAACCAGATTTTTGTCTTTTTCATACATTGACACATCAGACATCCCTAGGAAGTATAAGGGAATCTTGATAAAGCTACCATATCTAACTATATTTTCAAAAGACTAAGTGCATGGGAATGTAGCCCATGGTGTCTCCTCATGAAGGCAAAAACGCATTGCCGAACGCGTCTCGCATTTTTTCAGGACAGATTATTACGCTTCTCTTGCAGTTCCTCCTTCTTCTAGGCCACATTTAGCACAGTGACAACCACTTTCATAGCCCAGATTCACACTTCAAAGTTTTAACAACTGCTGTAGGAGTCCTGACAGACAAATTTCAGGAAACTGATAAACTTGTTTCTCTTCTAAAGCCTGATTATATCTCCTGCCTTGAATAGCACAGGCTCTCAGAATACACAGAGTCATTGATATAACCTGCACTAATGTCATACTGCATCCCTGGAGGTCCCAAGAAATAGTCACGTGCAGCATTTGTACCCATGAGGGTGATAAAGCAAATCAAGATTTTCAGCTCGCCAGTTCCAGACTGAAGACACCCACACGTATTTCCCCAGGCTTTTGGAAATGCCTCTTCTCCGGTGGGCCATTCCTATGGTCTGACAGACAACAGCCCACATAAGACGGGAATACCACTTCAGCTCAACACACTTGCCTAAATACAAGATCACCTCAGCCTGTGGGGACACAAGACCATGTCAGCTCCCCACCAATGCCAACCGAAGCAGCAAGAACAGCAGTTCTGATGCTGCAAGGAAGACAGACACCAGGAGCTATGAATGACAGAAGAGTGGCCAGCATCCATCCAGGGAAGCCTACCCTGGCAAATCAGAACCACACTCCACACAACCTCTAAAGACCACCAAAGCCTGCCCCAATCTGTGAACAGCTCCTCCTCTTTGGTGGCACATCCACCTTCATGCTCAGTAGAATTATGGATGTGTGAATGGGATGGATGAGTCTCTGGGCAACAGGAGGGCAGCGTGTGACACTGCCATGGGTCTCTGGCCTTGTGAAAAACACCAGGCTGAAACCTGCCACCAAATGAGGACAAGGGATGAAGCTTAGATAAAACTCTACACTTTTAACATATCATCCCCATTAACAGGAAATAAACCCGTCCTCTCTCACATCCTCTTTAAATATGGCAGTCCTTTGTAGAGTTGAAAATTAAAGGAAAGATCACGGAGAGTAGCTAGTTTATTTAATCAACCTGTTCTAGCTGTGTGGCAAGAAACTGAGTGAGCCATCTGGTTGGGTTTTAGCTGTTACAAAACAGAATTACACCAGAAACACTTTTCATGAATTAGTAAAACAGTGATCCAGGTCCCTGAGCATGACAAAATAATGACACAATGACATAAGTGTGTTCCTTGAAAAACTCACCAGTGCCTGAGTTCTTGTTTGGAGTTTTTTTGCTTGTTTGTTGGGTTGTTTTTAAAGTCCCTGGTACTTATGCAGTGAAAAGCACAGAACTAAGTTCAAAATTAACTTCCCCGCTCCAAGCAGAACAAGCTGTTGTGGAAGATGGCAATGAGAATGCTAGTTAAACTTCTTTCAGGTGAAATTACTTTTGTCTGCTATGCATTGCTAGCAAGCAACAAGAGTCCCCTCTCCTCGCACAGCATTTCTTGACCATTCAAACAGTATTGCTTTTTAAGATGGTCTCAACAATGTTTCCCAGGAGATACTCATCAGTTCTCAGCTGCTCCCCTGCATGCTGGTAGAAAACATCACCATAACTACACATAAACAAGCTGGTTCCAGGGTCAGCTTGCATTTCATTAGTGGTACAAGAACACATAATAGCCAACTCTTACTTTGATAGATTCTCTATTTTGCTCTGAATGAGCTATGTTTATTTATCTTTCAGATTTTTTGCACACACTGAAATGTATAATACAGTTCAGCATAAATGCATGAGAACCAGTAGATGTTCTGTATCACCTTATTCCTTCCTTTTAAGATTATAAACAACATTCTAAATATTTTATTATTCACACATGAAAAGTACTGAAAATAAGCAAGAATTAAGCACATGTTAAGACATAGTGTTACAGTGATATTTTCCTCAGCTTCAGCACTCCTCAGTGACTTAGTGCTTGTTGAAAACCAACTCTTTGTTTCCTTCTCCACTCACCACATCAACTTTGCTATGTGAAATGCTACATGATACATAGGAAGAAGCAATAGCATGAAAACTGCTTGCCTCAGAAAGACGCAGGCAACTCAGCCTCATAATGGCATACCAAAGTGTTTCCTGGTTGCAGGGAGGAGTAAGACAACCCTGACCCTCTAAGAGGAGCCCTAGCTCACAACAGGGTAGCTGGCTCCAGCATCTACATCGGACTGCATGCAGAGACATGGACCACACCAAGCCTGGCTTTCCACACCTGGGACTGGCTGCAGTGGGCCTTGAGATGTCTCTCATCAACCTGCAACCACGCAGCAGTCACTGCTGGCATTTCTCTGAAACAGCCACCAGCAACACAGTCCTGGCAATACAACAGGCACCTTGCCATGGAAAAAAAGAAAGAAAAATAAGAAAAACCTGTGCCTCAAGGCTGCAGGAGTACCACAGGCTAGAGCCGGTGCTGGAGAAGACTCTTCCCACCACCCTCCCTCCCAGAACCACCCCACTTGTGAGTGCTGCTAGGCTTTCCAGCTTCCATCACCACCACCTGTGAGGTGTTTCTGTGAAAAAACTGCTTTTTCCTTCCTGAAAAATCCCATCAGCTCTGTCACAGCAGTAATAGCCATTTAAATTACACCAGACCCAGGTGAACTGCGTAGCCTTAGCTACAAGCAGACACCATATACGAGCAGGCCCCATAATCACACCCAGGACAAGTAGCTGCTGAGTGCTGGAGATTTTAAGCTGTGAAGCAATGAAAATGTAGACAGCCATCCCCACCCACGACTTCCTAAGATGTCATCCACTCATTTTTCTAAACCACAAAAAAATCCACTGCAGGATACCATGCCAGAGCGTAGTTTGGGGAACACTTGTGCCATATGACCTCAAGTGTACCAACCAGCCAGATCACACAAAGTATGAGCTCAAGCAAAAAAAAAAAATGTTGGTATTTTGCTTTGTTTTTCTTTTCTAAGCACATTTCAAAGTCAGCTGTTACATGCTGATAAAATTTGTAGCAGCAAACTTTCTAGTGTAAACATTGCCTTCACTCACATGAAAGTAACTGGTCCTAGAGCCCTTCTCTGCTGGGGGTGGTAAAGTCATCAGAAGTGGGAGAACTTGACAGTAGTCAGAAATAACATGTGATGATTTACTAATAAACCAATTTATTCCATATTGCTGAAACCCTGCTAACGTTTGGGATTCTTTCTCACAAAAATGTATACAACTCCTATCAAAAATTTCCCTCCCAGGCCACTTTTTACTAATCAGACATTTTCAAAAAACATCTTTTTCTGGGAGCACTCCAGTCTAATTTTGATGTGAGCAAAGCCAGGCCAAAATCCCACCCACAAAGTTTTATTTACTAAATGCAGGGTGTTAGCGCTGCTGTCTCCACAGCCATGAGAAATCACGTGGCATGTCCCTGGTAAAGTGAACTCGGGACTTTCTAGCAATAACACAGAGCTTCAGATAGGAGCCTGTTCCAGCTCAGCACAAATTATCTCCTCGTATGAATGACTTCTTAACAAATCGTAGTTACAAATGCTTAGCTAAGGGTATCGATATTACACTAATGCACTGGGGAAGCAAAGATAAAAAAAAATAAAAATCAAACACCAGCAAAAAAAGAACAATAAAGCTCAGACATGCTTCTCATTCTCTTGTGAATGCATTGGCCGTTCCCGCGGCAGCTGGCTCAGCAACTCGGCATGCAAGTGTTCTTTGCAAAACCTCAGTGAGACAGGGCCATCAGAATTAAGGGGGAGAGTTAAAACATAAAAATGGAGTTCAGCAAATAAATAAAAACACAGAGGAATAAGCTCAGTTCAGCCTACCAGACCCTATTAACAAGGGGCTTCTATTGTCTTAATAAAAGCACAAAAAGACAACTTACTCCTTTTCAGCACACACTGAAATCCGTCAAAACAAACTCCTTGGCTCAAGAGAGAGCTATCATGGACCATAATTACATACAAAGAAAATGGATACATCTAACAGGAAATCTCTCTACACCAATCTAAAATGCAATAGTAAAGATAATTGCTTTGATCCTTAAGTCTTCTCCACAAAGACAAAAATCTTGTCAAGCTGGAAGGTGATTCTGCAATTTTTAATATCTTTGAAGACAAGTCATTTCCACCTGCTACCCCCACCAACCAGTAAGTCCCAGATTTTTATTTTTTATTTTTTTTAAATTTACTTAAAAGTACACCTAAAATAAAAGGTGTTTATTTATTTTTCATTTCCTTTTTGGTTTCTCCTCCCTCTCCTTCATTACTGCTACTACAAGTAACACTTGAGACAGCTCAAACTGGAAGGTAGATAACGAGGGAAAACCAAACATCATATTCGTGGCTTCCCCCCTCCCCCCAGTTATGTTTAATATTGAAAAGACCTTGTACAGTTAATTGACAAAGGGTTGGTTTGTTTGGGTTTTTAATGGGCATTTTAGTGTGATTGAAATCAAATAAAACAACAAAAAATAGTCCTTTTTATTATTTCATTTAAAGAAATCAGTTAAGTAGTCTGTTGCATATAGGAAACACTGTTACTACAGCAAGGAAAAGAAATTTTTCATTAATCTAATGATCAAAAAGGACTACATGTTCAATGATGCACATGGGATCAGCCAAGGTCAGGGAACTGAGGCATCACTGGAGAGGCATCTCCATTCTCCCTGTAATATTGGAGACTGAATTTCTTACGCATGTCACAGAGGAATAAAGCTCTTGAAGACACTCATTCTCTACAACAGAGTGGAAAAAAAGGAGATGGGTAACAGAGATCTTACTTTGAGAAGTCTTGAAGACAAGGGGACATCCCAGAAGACTCAAAGTTGGCTAACAACACCCCCATCTACAGTAAGAACTTAAAGCAGGATCCAGGAAATTATAAGCCAATCATTCTTACTTCAAACCACAGAGAAGTTGTGGAATGAATCCTCCTGGTGGCTATCACAAGTTAAATGAAGCTCATCACTGGGAAAAGCCAGCATGGAAATTCCAAGGGGAAATTATGCATGACAAACCTGATCATAGAATAGAATCTCAATCTCCTCACATAGAACCTCACAATCTCCTGAGTTGGAAGGGACCCACATAAGGATCATCGAGACCTGGCTCCACACAGAGCCAGCCAAGTCAGAGCATGTGACTGAGTGCATCGTCCAGATGCTTCTGATTGCTTTCTACAACAAAGCAACCTGCTTGATTAATCTAGTGCAAACTGGTCACTGTCTACTTGGATTTCTACAAGGCTTTCAAGATGGATCCCCACAGCCTCCTCCTAGAGGTGCTGACAGGAACTGGCTGACAGGCTGCACTCGGAGTGTGGTGGTAAATAGTTCTTTTTCAGTCTGTCACAAGTCAGGTTCCTTGAAGATTGATACTGGGCCCCATGCTGCTTGAGATCTTAGTAAGTGATCTGGATGATGTGATCAGCTGTATCTTGAAGATGTTTGGTATCATCCACAAACAGAATGGGGAAGCAGACACACTTCTGAAAGGAGGGAAACCCTCCAGGAAGACCCAAGTACACTGGCAGAGTGGGCTAACAAGAACCTTATGAAGTTCAACAAGGATAATTGTAAGGTCTTACACCTGGGAAAACACAATCCAGGAGTGTGGCACAGACTGTGACCCACCTGGCCGAAGGATAAATGTGGAATGAGATCTAGGGGTCCTAGTGGACAGCAAGCTCAATATGAGCTAACAGTGCGGTGCAGCAGCAAAGAAAACCAACCAGATGCTGGAAGGGCATCTTCCATCAGGAAGGGCATCACCAGCAGAGATAAAGAAGCCATTACCCCTCTCTATTCAGCACTTGTCAGGCCACACCTGGAATACCGTGGTCTGCTTTGGTCTATTCAAGAAAGATGTGGACCAGTTGGAGAGAGTCCAAAGAAGGGCCACCACCAGGGTGATGAAAGTACTGTTGGGGGTTGATCCTTGAGGTCCTTACCCACCTGATTTCTCCCCCCCTCCCCGTGCCCAACTGCCCAAACTCGTGATGGATGGCCAGCCTTTAACTCGGTGAATGTGTACACACTGATGCATAAACTGATCTCAGTAGCACTGAGTACTTGAGTCCTGTGCATTGCACGACACGGGCTGCAGGTTCAGACTAACAGTTTACATCATTAGTGTGCTACCAGTTCAACAGCCAGCTAAAAACTCTTAGCTTCTCTGTCACTGATGTGGACCAGCTGGTTCCTGTTTGGTCCAGCAGTAGTCAGTGGACTTTGTAACAGCCGACTTGGCATGAGGTGTAAACGGCAACGGAACATGGATTGACTTTTTAAACAGGAGCCCAGGCTTTGTTTGGATAGAGTCTTGTGTGCCTACCCCACCACTCCACAGGAACACCGCTGGACCACATTCCCACAGAGGGATGGTAATAACCCCACACCTCTGACGTGCCTGGTTATACTGCCCAGAAGTATTCACACTCCCGTACAGAGTATGTGAAGCAGAGAAGGTGGCTCATAGGTCTGGAACCAATTCTGTCCCTTCCTCTGTGGGCTGCATTCTATAGCTAAACAAGCAGAGGAATTAAGTCAGCAACTAATGACTGTCAACCTGGGGAAAAGGAGAATCGGAAAGCAATTCACACTCGGGACACAGGCATAAATTACTCCAGGTAAGCCACACACAGCATGTCAGCAACTCGGCAGCATCTTCCTTCATGCATCTTCTAGCCTGCCACAGCCCCTGGCAAAGGTTCATTTATCCCTTTCTCCTACAACTTTCTGAAGCACAAATGCCTTCAAGGGCTGTCCCTGGAACAATGCCACTTAAGCAGCATCTGTAACCGAAGAAGAAACCCTATTGTGCCTATTTCCTCTTCTCCTTAAAGTCAAATGTGTTAAGGGCTTTCATACAGTACCTACTTAGCATGCATATAATACAGGCTTTTAGTGTCAGGAATTAATACATCAGCAGGAATGAAGAAATTAATTTCAGCTCTACGTGTTTCTCTGTTTACATCCATTCCTTTATGGAGAATACAATATTCCTATCTGAAAGTAACAAGAAAAGGGGTTTTCAGGAAATGAGTGTCTCAATATAGAACTTTGGCATTACAGGAGTTGCCAGCAATTCTAACAACATACATGTACACCTTGACTAACCCATGTCAAATATTTCATTAGTGAGCTGACACAACAACATGACAAACGAAGGCTTCTAGCCCATTTTATAGACAGCTAAATGAAGACAAAGAGATCAGAACCTCAGGTTTTTGAGTTCAGGTTTAAACTTCAGTGTTACACATGCAAAACATGCTTTTCTGACACTTAGCAGTAAAACATGGCTCTTAATTACAGGTGTGTGGTCCCAGACCCACCTATTTGTGAGTATTAAACATTAAAAAAAAGTACAGCTTCAAGACTATCTTCTATTGAATATTTTTTCTTATTGGGGAATACTTAGAGAGAAAGAAGCCTTGACAGTTTTGCTCTTTTATCATATTCAAGCCACAAGAAGCTCAGTGTTTGACACTGATTTTATGGTTTTGAACCACTGGTTTACATTTGTCACGTAAAGGAAACAGTTCCATTTTACACTTCCACCAGTGAGCTAAGAATCAACCCCCACTGGTTTGTTAAGAAAATGGAAAGAGGTTTTTTTTAGAAGAGCTTCAAAAGCTTTTCAGAGTGATTCTGTTTTCATTAAACTTCAGTTGCCATCCCTTCTGACACACGCAACACAAACAGTACTTCCGCTCAGGGACTACATACCGGGACAGCCCCTAGCACGATGGAGTCCTGATATCAGCAGGGCGATACCTCAACAGAAACAGCAGAAACAGCATTGTGAAATCTCATCCCAAGGGGCACTGGCATCCTAAAATTCTCTGTTGCCTTTTCCTTGCTATTCCATTCATTTCCCCCAGACTACGTGACTGACTTCTGCCTTAAATGACGGAGGCCTTTCAGAGGACTCTCACTAAGCTCTCCCTGGCTGCTGGATTAACAGGACACTTGGTGTTACAGAAACAAGAAACAATGCATCCAAGAGTCCCGTCAGTTTTAATCCAAGCTGACCTGCTGCTCCAGCATTAGTTCAATCACTGCTTGTTTGGCACGAGCAAATGCTTTACATCATTCTGGACAGAAATGTCATTGTAAGTACAATGCCACATTTACCACCACAGAACAAACAAACCACGATCTTTAAGCACCTGGGCTACTTCATGTAGGAGCATGGACTTCCAGAAGAACAGGAGGGCTTCACAAACTGGACGTGGCACTACAGAAGTGGCCTAAGCAGAGTGAAGAAAGTTTAATGGAAAATATGGCAGCTCAGGCTGCAAGGGCAGGCAAAGGTGAAACTACTTCAACTCGAGCTCTTGCTTTCTGCTGAGGAGATTCTGACACAGCAATCCTGAACTGTTTGCAAATGCCTGATGTTCCTTGTCCAGAAAAATATATTAACTCCATCTCCCAATAATACCACACACAAGTGGATGGCTTCTTTCTGTACTCCTGGAGTAGAAGGTATAACTCCTAGCAACTGTCTTTGGACTGCGGCTCTTCAGCTGCATCCAGGGTTATGCCAATGCTCTTTTTTCCACAGAGAAAATTGTGATGATGCCACAGCAAATGGTGTCCCCTGCAGAAGATTTTAAGTAACTAATTAGCAATCAAGATGAAAGGAATAGAGGCTGACCAGGAAAAGAACTTTATAAGAAGGCATCCTGCTAAATACAGGGTCTTAAAGTAGCTGTTTTCCTACCATACTCTATATTTTGTGTAGCCATTCAAAAATCCCCAACTCCCCTGCTCTGCTGGCTAGTTCCTCTCTGTTGAACATCAATTCTTCCAGTCAGCAATTTTGCTGATGACACAAAGCTGGGAGGGGTGGCTGACACACCAGAAGGTTGTGCTGGCACTCAACAAGATATATACAGGCTGGAGAGCTGAGAAATTTAATGAGATTTAACAAGGGCAAGTGTAGGGTATTGCATCTAGGGAGGAACAACCCCAGGTACCAGTATAGGTTGAGGTCTGGCCTGTTGCAGAGCAGTGCAGGTGAGAGGGATCTGGGAGCCCTGGGACATCCTGGGACAGCAGGATGACCATGAGCCAGCAATGTGCCCTATTGGCCAAGAGGGCCAATGGCATCCTGGGGTGTATTAGAAGGGGAGTGCCTAGTAGGTCAAGAGAGGTCCTTCTCCCCCTCTACTCTGCCCTGGTGAGATCACACCTGGAGTATTGTGTCCAGTTCTGGGCCCCTCAGTTCCAGAATGACATACAACTCCTTGAGACTCCAGCTCAGGGCCACCAGGTTGATGAAGGGAGTGGAACATCTTGCTTCTGATGACAGGCTGAGGGAGCTGGGTCTCCTCAGCTTAGAGGAGACTGAGGGGTGACCTCATTAATGTCTATAAATATGTTAAGGTTGAGTGTCAGGAGGACGGAGCCAGGCTCTTCTCAGTGATGGCCAGTGATAGAACAAGGGGCAATGGGTCCAAGCTGGAACATAGGAAGTTCCATGTGAATGTAAGGAAAAACTATTTCACCGTGAGGGTGACAAAGCACTGGCACAGGCTACCCAGAGAGGATGTGGAATCTCCTTCTCTGGAGACATTCAAGACCAATCTGGATGTGTTCCTGTGTGACCTACTCTCAGTGATCCTGTTCAGGCAGAGGCATTGAACTAGATGATCTTTCAAGGTCCCTTCCAACTCCTGACATTCTATGATTCCTGTGGCACAGAAGCAGGCTTTCCTACATCCAGCTCTAGCCCTATACGTGTGTGTCTCAAGCTTCCTTCCCACCCCACCCCTCAAAAAACCCACAAACCCCTCTCTTCATAATATGAAGCTAGATAGAAGTGATGGATGTGTTTCATCCTTTATGGATTATTCTGATCTTCTCTGCTGCCAGAAAAAAAAAAAGTTTCAATGTTGAATATTTGACTAAACTACTTAACTGTCATCTCCTTAATGGGCCCAAAGACTGAACCCATTTTTCTCTTCCAGCATTGTTTCCCAGGCTGAGACACCCAAGGAGAGGCGTGAGAGGATGCAAGTGCTCCCTGCGACCACCTGCAGTTTCCTTCTCCCACGGGGAGGGAGAAGACTCCAGTCGCCAGGGATGTCAATCAAGTGTTAATCTTGCCATAGCAAAGCATTCTTGTAAGACAGACATCTACTTAATAACGCTTACTCCTTTACTCAAAATTGCAGACAAACCTGTCCATAATCAGATAACACAAATAAAAAGAAAAAAAAAAGACTGACAGATGGCTGGTGACGTCTGTACCTGCTCCCTTCCCCCATGCTTGGCCAATTCACGGCTATGTGCACATATCCGAGGGAGAGGCACGCTCTGCACTCCTGGGCAGGCTGTGCCAGCCACAGTAACCCCCTGGTTAAAGCACAAGAGTGGTGGTAAGGAGCTCCTGGCCACACACATCACCCACACGTGCTGCAGAACTCAACAGGTGGTGGTTGGGGAAGTTTTGGGGAAATATTTTTGTAACACGAGTGAAAACTTTTTTTTTCTCCTCCTGGGTTGGTGAATAAAAAAGGTTTGGCAGTGAAAATAACTTACCTTTGACAGCATTGCTGCAATTACACTGAAGTTGCTGAAACAAATGAAACCTCTGCAAATCTCTCCTTGCTTTCAAAAACCTGAAGACATACTGATGCTTACAGGTGTTCTCAAGTTCATACTGGTACATGGCACGTGAATAAAGCCTGATGCTTACAAGCTGTGTCTGTCACACCTTTGGATTTGTTTGAGTGGACATGTTAGATTTGCACTGCATCTGGGCTGATGAGGCTGTTAATTGGCAATAAATAGAAATACACTAAAAAAAATAAATCCTTTGACTAATATAAACCCACCAAAATCTGGGCTGATAGATTTATTAGCACCCAGTATCATGCTGTGACTCAAAGAATGATTAGCCAGGACTCCTGACAGGCTTGAAGATAGATGATCTGACACAGCAGCCTTTTTCTGTATCTGGTGAGAGATGACTTTAGGTGTGTGGGTGTTTGTTTAGTGGTTGTGTAAGTTGTTAGCCCAGAAATCTGAAACTTTACCTTCAAAACTGGGCACAGGCTGTGTCCTTTTTACTTTTTTTTTTTTTTTTAATAATGGTGTACTGTACCTTAAACAAGGCTCAGGGACTTAATTGCTAAGAGCCAAACAGGAGAGTGACTTGCTGTTTATTCTCCAAGGAGACATCTAAGAAGTCTAAAGAGATATTTCTTTGCAACACAGAAGGTAGGAAAATACCTAGGACATGCTTCACATATTTGGTGTGTTTCTGTACAGAACTTCTTGTATTTTAAAATATCATATAAACTTCTCATGCAACACACCTATATTTACTTTATATCATGCTCCCTCCTGAAGAATTAAGGTATCCTTATAAGGGTATCTTAGTGAAAAGATTTGGGGGGGGCGGGAGGTGGAAAAAAAAAACCCAAACACAAAGATAAATGAGAATTTGAGAATTCTCACCCCACCTCATTTTCTCTTGCAAAGGGATTCAGTATACAACCTTCTTCAAATTGAAATCAGCTTTGCAAATTCACATTTGAGCAATAACCTCATCCAGAAAAGTCTAAATGAGATGATTAACTAATCAGAGTATACTGAGGAAAGGGAAATCTGATTGTTTACCGAAATGGAACCTAAAGGAAGGGCAGAAGTAAAAGCAAGATAACAAAAGGGCCTTGAAATTTCCAGCGAGCATCTAAATTTTGTGAGCCATCCCCAAACCTAAGCAGCATGTGTTGCTCAGCCATAAGTAACAGGACTGCAGCTGAGCTCTCCACAGAGCTGCAATAGAAAGAGAAACGTAGCATGGACAAAGGGTTATTTTCTTTTATCATTCCCTGCTTTCTTGAATTCTTATTAGGAATTTAATAAACACATATGGTTTGCGGAACAAAACCGGGCACTAGGAACTTTCAAGAGTACCTTTTTTAATTATTACTACTGGCAATTAAGCCTACAGGTGAAGTAACAGCTGAGTGACTCAAGTTACCCTGCTGTTTAATTTAATCAATCCTTTAACAAGACCTTTTAGAAGAAGGACAAAGATAATTTTGCCTATTATTGGGTTACAAAGAACACAAAGAATTTATTTCATAGCACCTAATACATGGGGAAAGCATATGAGAAGAGAAAGAGCAAAGGAGAGGCAATCAATAAAGCCACTTGAAGGCATGTAGATTTTTTTTCCTTCTCTGAAATTTTGCAGCATGTTCTTAAATCACTGCTGCAAAATAGAAGGCTCGTAGATGCTGCAAATTAGTCAAGGCAATGCAGTGTTAAATTTGTAGTTTATGAATCTAACAGAAAGAAGATATGACTGCAGCTTGTCTCTAGAGCACACAATGCACATCAGGATGAGACAAAACCCCATCTACCCACACTAAGTCTTTGGGAGCCGGGATGAAACTTCATTATTTCTTCCACTCCAAAGCCTGTGGCTGCACAACAACCTCTTGCAGAACTTGGGAATCAGAAGCAGCAGGAAATATCTACTGATCTTTGGAGTACTCTGTCTTCCCTGATGTCCTAAAGTATGGGAAATTTGAGATAGTAGACCAAACAGGGTATTTAGTAAACCTCTGGCAGATTTCAAGCACCTTACTTATTGAGCACTGAAGCTTCTGAGGATAACAGTACAGTCAGTAAACCTGGCTTATCAGTAAGACAACTCAGTGCTACTACTGTGTTCTTCAGTTCATGAAGATATTTAGTGTACCACTGTCAGAGCAAGAGTTGCAGTCCTTCCCACCCATAACATCTCTCTTCACTGTTTGATTTCTACCACTCTCAACTCAAGGTTAGTGAAGAAAATATAAGGCAAGAGACAAAAAACTTTGTCTTCAGCGCATCTCATGTAGTGAGCAGCAAGCAGCAACAATCTTCACAACCTCCAGAAATCTTCTGAGGCAGCTTGTGATCCTCTCAATTACAGAGGAGCCTGGGAGACTCCACAGTTTTTGGCAGCATGACATATCTCATTCACTGTTGGGTGTAGCCACTACTCCTCACACTATTTCAGCCATGGTGGAGAAGCTACACTGTCTGTGTGTATCTATCTGCAAGATAAACCCTCTGCCTTGGTGCTTAATTGCCCAGAGGCAGTTTCAGCAGTTTCTCCCTGAGGGTTTTCAGTAGTTTCTCTGAAGTTACTTCAGGTGTCACCTGAAAAACTCTAACGTGATTTTTGGCTCCAGTGTACCTCCACTCAAGTTTCACATCCCTGGGTATCTTCATGATGTTTGAGTGATCAAACTGCATTTCTTTCATACCTGGATGCTTGCATACTTCAAACACAGCACCTGCTATCACATCATTTCTCCTTAGTCATTACTTAATGATACACTGCATTATTAAGCTATTCCAGTATTTTGCCTGACTTCTTTCCTTCCACTCACATATTTGTTGCTTCCAATTTGTTCCTCTGTGGTAACCAGTGCCCCAAATAAATTCAGCAGGCAAAATTCAACACACACTGTACAACATGCTACTGATTTACTACATTTTCCTTTCTATCCTTCCCTATTTTTTTACACCCTTCTGCAGATAAGGTCACTTTTTTATTGGCATCTCAGTAAAATAACCAGAGGAGTTTAGCACCCAGTCTAACCCTGGACACACAAAACATTGAAGGTGCTGAGCTCCCAGGAGATAAGGAAATCTGGCCCTGGATAAAGGATAAAGCTGAGCTCTCTGAAAACTCTGCACCACTACAGTGCCATTGGAAACCACTGGAGACCCAGTGACTCCAGGAGCAATTGTCCCCAGGTGGGGACAATATTCTTAAGTGCTTCAAGTGACCCACAGATAAAAACTGGGGTGCAGATGAAGCTGGGATGTACTGTTCTTTCATTACTGGGTGATGGTAAGGTGACAGTGTTGGCCGGGACATGGGGACATCACCCCTTCTCCCTTCGCATGCAGTGAGAGCTCCCCCACCCGAACCTCCTCCTCCTCCTCCTGCAGCCCTGGGGAGGGGGCTGCTCCTCAGCTCTTCCTTGAAAGGGAAAGAGGGGGATTTACACAGGGGAATGCCATTCCCTCCTGGCACAGAGTAAGACTTTTGAGGCCACACAGGCTAAATGCACAGAAAAATCATGTCTGCCGTGTTTCTGCAGACAGAAAACGTCTGCTTAGGAGTGAAGGTATTCAGCCAGCACTTCTGAGGAAGCTGTTAAAAAGCTGTGGGTCTCCTGCTTCCCCATGCTACTGCTAGATGAGAGGCACCTGGAAGAGACTGGAATGAGGAGAAAAAGGCTCCCTGCTTCAGCCTTGCTTGTGGGGACAGCCCACACACCCTGAGCAAGCCCAGGCCCATGGCAGCAGGTGGTGGGGGAGCCGTGGCAGGAGGCTGAGTAACAGGGACCCACATCTCTCCATCTTGCAGCCAGCCCTGTCCCCCACCCCCAGGACAGCCCAGGTGAAATGCTTACCCAGCTCCAGGCTCAGGTGGGACGAACCCCCCAACACTCAATATCACCACTTGAAATTAAGGGCACTGATTTGACTCTAGGGACAGTGGAACAGGTCTGCCCAGTTTGGGTGCTGCTGCTGCAGCTACAGGAGTGTCCCAAACGAAACTTGCAGAAACTGCTTGCTGTGGCTTGAGCCTGTGTATCCCTTATTACACTCCTTTTAAAACACTGGTATTTTCCAAGGGAAAAGAAAACATCCTGTGCTATCTGGATTTTTCCATGGTTACATTTTGCCGAGAGGTGATTGTCCCTCTGAGGAAACTTTCAGGATTATGTAATATTTTTTTTAATTCTGTTGTTTGTATCTACAGAGGCAGGCAGGCAGATAAATGCAGAGACAATTAAATGAAAGAATAGCCTGAGATTTCTATCAGAGTACAGAGCTAGGATGACTCAACAGTGGAGACAACTGTTCTGGAAAGTTTTAGACTTTTGTTAACTGAGGATTGCTGAAATTCCAGGAAGTACAGAAGTTATCCTCAAATATTTCGGAGGAAAGAAAACTTAATTTTAAGAAAGGAGTGAGACTGAATAATACATAAAAGGAATGACATTTTGAATTCTGAGACCCTGTCAAACTGTGCTTCTACAAAGAGTTAAACGTTCAAGTAACTGCTCAAGGGGATGCTTTTTGCCCACATTTAGGAAAATGCAAAACATTAGTAGATTAAGAAGCCAGAACTTTGAATCCCACTGTTAGTGTTTAAATATACAACTCTGTTGTAAACACTGTTATCCACATTGCCACTTCTCTGAACATTTGTATTCCTAAGCCCCATGCACTTGAATTTCAACCCCCCCACCAAGTGTGCTCATTCCTCCCAGAAGCAGCTCTAAACTCACTCTCCTCACTGCTCAGCAATATAAATCTTGGATATCTAATGTTGTTCTGTGTTACTGTATAATTCTCGCACACGTGGATGCTGTAATAGTATAATGTCTGAACAATGTGATTACTTCACTAAAGCCGCATGTGCACACAGTCTGAAAAAAGGAGACAGGGTCCTGGTTCATCAAGATAAACAAGACCATCCAGTCACAAACACGTTTTCATTGTGAGGTGGTCTGTGTGCAGACAATTTAATTACTTGCTCGTACAATAGAATTCCCACAACAGTAAAGGCTGGCCAACCTACCCATTTCTCACTTGATTAACCTGCTGAAACTCAAGACACCTGTTCCAAAAGAAAAGTTTTCTATAAAATGAATATCAAAGGACTTGACACTTTGCCACCACCTTTCCATCACATTTCATTTAAGACAATCCCTCCCCAAAATGCCTTTCATTCTGTGTGACACATACATTTGCCTGGAGCTGTTATCAGGAAGAGTGCAGAACACCTCGTCAAAAGGCAGATTTTATTTACTTTTAAGAAATGATCTCAAGGAAAAAAAAAGTACAGAATTATACTGATCATACATAACCAGAGGCTAAGGGACTAAATCTTTTGTTGTTGATCTACTCAGAAATTCAGGAGATACATGTATGCTTTTGCATGTCTCTGTGTTTCTTCTGGGACACAGATGAAAAGCTAAGTTCAAGGGTCTGTCCTAAACTCATCTTTTATTCTTAGTGTTGTAGAAGCCCATGAGTTGTAATACCCAAGGAGCCAAAGGTCTATAAGCATCTTCCTAAGGATTGCATCCCACCCTCTTGAGGCAAGAAGTTACTCAAAATCAGAAGAAAAAGATGTTTCATCTTTGTTGTTTCAGAAATATCACAGAAGCGTCAACCTGCCTGCTTCAGTGGTTCAATTCACTCAGCTATTGAGATCAAATTCGTAGCTGATGGAATTTCAAATAAAATTAACCTCCTGCTTCTCTGGCACTGCAGTTGGAGATCACTTTTCTACTGCCTAGAACTCATGATGTGAGTTACCCTTCAGCCCTTGCTCACTCTCTGCTGCCTACGATGCAAGGCTGGAGCGGCAGGGAGATTTCTGCACAAGCTCTTCAGCAGTGCTGTCCCAGCAGCAGATTTGCTGCAAGTAAAGTCTCTTCTGAATTATAAAGGAGCAACAGTTTGCACCAGTACACAAAGAACACAAAGTAAATTATTTAATTTTAAAAAACAGCATTTGTTACACTCCAGCTGTTGATTATCTCCAAGCCTGGTAGCAGCAGGCCCTATTTATAAGTAATCCCGAAGAGTTCACACTGAAGGAGACAACCAGGTGCAAGACTCCCCTCCTCCACAGGCAGATACTCTAACTCTGACTTTCAACTGCTTACTTCTGACACACAGAGGTTGCTCTTGCCTTTTCTCAAAGGAAATTTAGCTCTCATGGCAGACTAGTGATGGATATGGAGATGAGGCTCCTCCATTAGCCATGCAGAGGTGCACCATGGATAACCCCCACACACGGTTAGGTACCTCACCCCAGCCTAGCCCACAGATGCCTCTAACAAACCCATCACCCGGCATCAGTGGAAACAAAACCAACCCATTATCCAAGATGGTAAAATACTCTTTTGCCCATCACCAGCAGTGATGTGCCAAGTCCACGCTGTAAAACACAACCCTGTGTATGAAGGAGTCATTGAATGATTTGAAGTCTCTGAAGGAAAGGCTACTGCCCGCTTCATTCTTCAGATGCGCCACACTCCCGCAAAGACACCTGAGTTTATAGTATGTATGAAGTCTCATTCCTAAGGGTCAGTATAGCATATCAACAGAAGAAATACAGCTTATTGCTAACTTTCTACATGCATCATTTGCAATTCCATTGCATGGGCACTTGCTGACTGAAGTAATCTCAATAATAAAGGTGAAAAATGTATATTCCTACAAGACTATTATATGGAATGACACAGGATGCAGTACCCTCTAGCCAAAGAGAAATGACTGCTTTAAATGAATGAAACCAGAGCTGCTTATACGATGATAGGAGGATACTGCCCTTTTTTTTTTTGTGTTTAAAAAAAAAAATCTGTAATGAAAGCTAAACTGTTATTATGTGTAAAGCAGCTGCAGAGAAAGTGATAGCATTAAAGGCATTAGAACAAAGATTATCTGTTCTCTGTAATTAAATCCTTTTCCCCACTTAATACCAGAAGGCTTCTCGGGTCACATGAGCCCAATTCAAGCATCATCCTTGAAACTAGCCTGAAGAGGTTGGAGACAGTTACTGGAAACCCCTCAGCCTACAGGAATGTAATTGTTCTGTGGTTTCTATCCTGCTTTCTCTCTGCAGGAGTGGAAACCTGTAACACTGATCACAAAAGCATCTGGGAACAGGCTGGTCTTTGCAGAGTTTCCACTTCCCACACACCTTTTGCCAGTGACCTCTCATACATCTGAGATGACAACATATAAATATCACTTCTTTGCCAGAGCAGACAGATTATTCATATCCCCATTCCAATAGCTATATGATATAAATACAAAATATTCTCTTGTGGTCTCTGAAGCAGGAATACACATCTCCCAGAAAGTAAGTGCAGCACCAGGATATTCTCTGCATGAGTCAGGGGGACAGCAGTGTGTCTGCAGACCTGTGGCAAATGCAGGTTCTCCTCAACAGTCTTTAATCAGCCTGACACTCTGGCCAGGCTGTGGGATTAGCTCTATGCTCCCTGACTCAGCTCTCCTCTTCATCTGACACCACATCACCTATTGCTTTACCTAAAGCTCTCCCTCTGAGAGCAGTCACACAGGTTTAAGAACAAATAAAGGTTTTGCATGATTCAGGAGGAGGGAAAGTGGGTCTCCTGATAGTTTAACCCGTGAGCCACATAATCAGTGAATAAAAAAAAAAAGAAACAAACCCAAACCACACTGCTGTTTGGTGTTTTATATGAGCTGCTGGTCTCAATCTAGTCATGAAGGGAGAAATTAAACAAAAATAAATCTATTCACATGGGTGCTTTTAGCTTGGTAAGAGTGCCTCAGCACTTGGAGGGCAGGAAGGCTGAACTTGCCTTTCCTCCATTCAGAGTCCCTTTGGGTTAGAGCTGGAGGTGAAAAGATAATTACAGAATCAGGCCCAAGTCATACCACATCCCTTCACAGCCAGGAAAAAAAAAAGTTAAAAAACATAAATATGTCCTGCTAGACAAAGTAGCCCCTTTCTAGAACAGTCTTAAGGAAAGCAAGCTCTGACATTTGCAGTGTGTTTCCGTTTATAATCACACTCAGTTTCAGCTTGCATAGCAGGTTTGTCCATTATTAAGCTTAGTGTGGAACAAAAGAAAGAAAAACAAATAGAGGAAGATTGACTTGGGACATACAATAGTCGGAAGAAATTCAGATACGAAATCTCCCTCTCTTCTGTTTTACAATGAGAAAACAGGAATACAAACAAACCACCCTCTGATGGTGGAAAGCCTGGAGCCCCTGTAACTCATCAAGGTTCCATAGCAGTGCTAAGAGAGAGAGGGCACAGAAAATGGAAGAACCCTAGCTGTCCAATGAAGCCCAGTGTCATCCATGACACAAGGCCAGGCTGGGCTGGAAGCCAACAAGCATGCACAAGCCCTTGCAATTCAGCTGAAGTCCAACCTCTGCTCCCTGCCCTCATTTTCCTTAACTCCGTGTTCCAGCTCCCTCCTGTCACTACTCCATGTTCTCCACACATGTTCTGAGGGACAAGGCAACCTCCTCAAGGCATCATCACCTCCATCAGCTTTAAGGATTCTCAGGATCTGTGTTGTACTTTATAACAAATACAGTTTACAGAATGTCCCAACAGAGCTTTTCTTCAGTAAGAGACACCCAAGGAAGGGAAACCCAACACATAATCCTGTCAGGTAAATGAAACCACCCCCACTGGAAGTAGCGCTGATTAACTGGAGAGTCAGAGCCTGAGCAAACAGGGAGGTTCTGGAGAGCCCAGACTCCTTACTTCATTCAGTGGCCAGCACAACAATATAAGAAACGCTTTTTCTAACCTGAACTTTTCCACCCAAGCTTACAACGGCTAATATGTTTTCCAAAACTTGGTAGAAAGTACTTTGTTACTTTTGGAGCTTTATTAGGCTCTTTCTTGCTGGGCAGTTAGAGGATATCCTGAGAAGCCATGAAAACATGTAAACTAATCCAGAAAACTGGCAAAAAGAAAAAGGAAGCACATTAACTTTTATGCAAATGCACATATGAAGTTGTGGGGGTTGTGCAAATATAGCTTCCCCATGCCCCTGTTCCCTATGTCCCAGCACAGGGCTGCTCAGCTGGCCGGGGCGGGGGGCTAAGGAAGGAAAGGCAGGTCAGCCCCTCTTAATTGGCACAGCAACATGTCACCCAGCCAAGCCTACAAAACCTTTTACAGCTGTCTTGTAGGTGACCACTTTCCTGCAGTCCCCCATACATCTGCTCTCTGAGGAGGCTTAGCTGCAAAGATTTTAGATGGAGGGTTTTGGGTTGGATTTTTTTTGTAGGGATGCTGACTTTTGCTTACTGGCTAAACAGAGGGAGAACACAAAGAACGTAAAATGTACCTACTAGAAATGTGGGCAAGAGTGGAATGCATGTGTGTAGAGAGGTAGAGGGAGGGGTGCATTCAAAGTGGAGTTTGAAGTGGTGCTTTTGTTACAGAGGCTTATAAGACCAAGGCAAACAGGGGTGACTGAGCAGTCTTTCTTGCACCCTTTTTACAAGGACATGGTAAAACCAGGCAGTCCAACTATTTAATCCACTAGTTGGTCTCCAACGGAATGTGCAAGGAAACAGAATGTTGAGAAATTATGGATTTAGGGAGAATTAAAGGTCAGTTTATGCCTCAGAGAATGAAGATACATAGTACATTTTTATCCTACCTAAAGCAATAGAATATTTCTTATCTGTACACAAGCTGCTTGTGGAATCTTATCTTTGCACCGTTCTTGATAGTATCTGCCAGCATACACTACATGTTGTAAATATGCTGCATAGAAAATAAACCCCACAAACAACAACACACTCCAAAAAACCACCCCCCAAAACCCACAAACCAAATTTCTCTGATTGACTCCTTTTTTAAAATAACCACTTGCTTTCTAGCTTTAGTAAATATTATTAAGGTTAGCCTCTTTCATGAGAGGTGGGAACAACATAATCTGGACATGGGGATCGAGTGCACCCTCAAGTAACTTTACATACACCAAGCTGGGCAGGAGTCTTGATCTGCTTGAGGTTCTACTGAGGGATCTGGACAGGCAGGATCCACAGGCCAGACTCAGTTTTGGCTCCCTCATTACAAGTAAGACACTGAGGGACCAGAGTGCATACAGACATGAGCAACGAAACTGGTGAAGGGTCTAGAGCAAAAGTCTTATGAAAAGCGATGGAGGGAACTGGGATTGTTTGGTGCCTGGGAGAAGAGACCTTATTGTTCTCTACTTGCAAGAAGGTTGAAGCCAGTGGGCATCCATCACTTCTCCCAAGCGACAAACAATAGGACAAGAGGAAAAGCCCTCAAGCTGCACCACAGAAAGTGAAATTGGATGTTAGGAAACATTTTTTTCACCTAAAAGTTTGTCAAGCACTGGAAGTGACTGAGTCACCATCTTTGAAGGTGTTTAGAAGATTTCTAGATGCAGTACTTGGGGACATGGCTTAGTAGTGGATTTGACAATGTTAGATTAATGGTTTCACTTGATGATCCAAAGGTCACTTCCAAACAAAACAACTCTATGAATCTTGGGTTTTTTAATGTACAAAGACAGGCAGACAGAAATGAGGTTGTTGAGCCTTAAAAATTGACAAAATCATATACTACTGCTTTCAACTGCCTAACAGGTACATATAGAAAAGGCAGAGCCAAAATCTTCCCAAAGGGTCAGATTTCTAGGATGGGAGGACACAGGTCACCCCGAGGGTGCTTTGAGACAGTCTGCGATACCTAGAAGCTTGTGAAACCTCTGTCCTCAGATATATTTCAACCTTAACTGGCTAAGGCTTTCCAATTTGGCCTTTTTTTCAATCTTCAGCAATCCCTTCCCACCTAAACTATCATATGACACTGCCACCTCTCTTGCTTTACTTCACAGTAGAGTAGCTTCTTACAGTGGACTTTGATCAGTATTAATCTCTAACAGATCAGAAACTTTATCTGGTGTAAACAGCAACTTCACTGGTATTCTCCCAGAGTTTATTCTAGGACAGAAACTTCAAAGAGTTTTAAGTTCATTCAAATGTATAGATATTAAGTTTCTATGACCAAAAGAACAGAAAAAAATAATCCACTCCAATTTTCATTCTGTATCCCAGAACACATTCTAGAAGAATAACACTCACTTCTCCCATGTGCTTTATTTGACCTCACACGTATGGATTTCATCCAAAACCATCTGAAGAGCCATGCCAGGCAACACCATCCTCACAGACATCAGCTGAAATGCATCAATTAACAGTTCTTTGGGAGAGGAGGAATGTCCTAGGAAAGTCTGAATCCTCATATCTTCAGGAGACAACCTCCAAAATTATACATGAGTCCAAACCCACACCAGCAGTAGGTGAGTGAGGAGGTAGTATTTTTATCACTATGGATACACTTACTGCTTAATAGACAGCAGTTCATTTAAACCCCATTGTAAACTAGATATTTAAATCCAAATATCATGTTAAAATAGACATTTAAATCCAAACAATTAATTTATCTCGGTCAGATATGCAGTACAAGTTATCTTTGATTTTCCAAAGCAAACTACCTCCTACACCCATTAGATGTTCAGTTTCCTTCCCAGATAGGTTTCTGGTGGCAGGCATTTGTCTCTCCTGCCCTTGCCAGCTCACCCACTATTCTCCAGTCACCTTCTGTTTTTTCCATGTGAAAGATGTTTCCGGCACATGACACAATTCTACAGTTTCTCTGGCCCCACTCACACCACTGTGCTCTGTTCAAGAGCATCATGCCCTGCTCTCTTACTTGTGTTTTTCCTCTTGTCATTGAAGTTTTCCTTTTATTATGTCTGGTTTATGTTCCTTTTATTTTTTTATTTTTTTAAATTTCTCCCCCACATGTGCTTTCATTTACCTTCTATTGTGATTAAGGTTTCATTTGAATGCAAATTTCAAAGTAAAATATTGTCATTCCCAAATGCTACATGCACACTCATATTTGAACAAGACAGAAACAATTCTCATCTCTTACCTTTTGTTCTCAGCTTTCCCACCTTGCTGTGATGGTTTCTTTCTTCCTCTAGATTAATCTCTCACTTCTTTCTTTGATATGCTCTTCTTTAATAGCGCAATTGTTTTGCTTTGATGATACATTAAACTTCTCTTCTTTATCAGTATTTAAAGCTTGATTGATGTTGGACTCCTTTTGTCACCATTTTCTTGGAGTACCTTATTTACCCTTCCCTACTCTTGGTCTGCTACTTCATTGCATCATAATTTTTTGTGACCACTCTCCAAAAACGACAATACCACAGGAAGCCACTTCTGCTGAGAAGGCCAAATACTATTATGTCCTCCTCCTCATGGGCAAATTACTAAAATTAGTAACAGAAAACACCTGCACAACAAATTACACAAGTTCTTTTTTTTTTTTTTCTTTCTTTTGACCCCGGGCTCCAGGTTGCAGGCTGCCACTAATTTGCACCTTGAATAAGCAAACAAAGAGAAAACCAGGTGTTAATATTGTGATTCAGAGCCACTTAGCAGTGCATGGGCAGAAACCTTAGGTACCTTCTCCCTCAGGCAGGCTGTAACTGAAACTATGTCTCCCACTACAGATCCTCACTCTAAGAAAGTCTGTAGATCTGTAGTAGGTTTATTGAAAAATTACATTTGTGACCTTTTGTTCTGGCAGGAACAGCCACACCAAACTCTGTTTTCCATTAAATATTGCCAAGCATGAACGTTTAATCAACTTAACTCTGCAAATTGGAAACCAGAAGCTCCAAAATTTAAATAATACCCCAATAAATGCTGAGATTGGAAAAATTACACCTTGGCTTATTTGCCCACAACTTAGGACCTGACCTCACCTTTGCTGAAATACATGATTAAATCTAGGAAGGAAGTGAAGTTACAGAACCTACAAAAAGTGGTTTCTATAGAAGAAAGAGGGTATGGAAGATTTAAACTAATAGTTCTACTCTTGATAGTAATTGCTCTGGGCCTAGCAATTCCTCACAGACAATTCAATTAAATGCTGACAGAAACACAAATAGAGCTCACGGAGTCTTCCAGTTCTGGCAGCGCTGGACTGATGTCATCTTGTCTGGAAGTTACTGCAAAAGGCTGCTCTTACTGAACACATAACTCCTCAATAACACAGGGGTGTCCGAAGCAATTAGAAACACAATAACCCTACGTTTCAGAACTTGAATTTTCCCAATCTCCAGAGCTGACCTTGTTGTACCTGGCAGTCTCACACAGGGTAACATATACCTGTGCATCCATGTGATGGATTTTGTGTTTCTCCCTTTTGGGTTTACACTTGCGTTCGTGAAGAGTGTCTGATGGCAACTTAAGCAAAATACACTTCTTGTTGCGCTGAAATTAGCAGCAATGAATCACCCAGACTGGGATTTTTTTTTCTAGTAAATATCTAGTTTGTTTGTTCTAATCTCCTATTATTGCACATATATTTTGCCTTTCTGAGTTTAATCTTGTCAACGAACATGATTCAGTTACCACTTGTCTTTCCTGACTTAATGACAGAGTACAGTATATTACATTTATGTATATGTAAACTATCAAGTTAAGTTTTGAAATGCCAGGGCTTTTAATGGCAACAATTGTTTGCAAAGTAAGGCAAAACAGCACTGTAGAAGCATACAAACAGTCATGTAGAAAGACTAAGTAATATAATTTTTAATAAATTGTCGCAGCGTTGAATTTGGGCTAGTTTTAAGTATGTGATAAAAAATCCCAAAGCAAGTATACCTATAATTAATTTAAAAGATGACAGCCTGAAAACTTACAATCTTCTCTGGGATGGAGGAAAATTTGAGAGCAATTCCTGCAGTATTAATAACATGCAACTTAAGGAAATATTTTGATCATCTGAAAACAGAGCCTTCTAAAATGAGGTTATGCTTAAAAAAAAAATCAGAAGCTGTTAACAGGTGGAAGTTACCACTTAAGCCTCTCAAACAGCTTTAACACTAGCCACCAGTGATACTGTTGCACAATGGTTTTCAATCGCTTCCTGAAGTAATCAATGCCTGTTTGTATTTATCATCTCAAGCTTGGGAAGTGCCTTTCAGATCCATCACCTCATTTTCCCGGTACCTTACCACAGTTTCCAGAAGGATATGTTCCATGACCTTTCTGGGCACAGAGGTGAGACTGACTAGCTTGCAGTCCCCAGGTCTTCCTTTTTTCCCCTTTTAAAAATGGGGGTTCTGTTTTCCCTTTTCCAGTCAGTGGGAATTTCACTGAAATGACAGTTTCTTGGATATGATGGAACTGAAGTCTCAGGAACTTCATCTGTCAGATCCTTCAGCACCCATGGGTGCATGTCATCAGGCCCCCTAGACTTGTTGCTTAGGTAGGAACCTAATTCATAGACAGGTTCCTTAGGTAGTCTCAAGGTGATCTTCTACAGTGGGTGGTTCTTCATTCTCTCAGATGCTGTCTCTGCCTTCTAAAACTTGGGTGGTGTGGCCAGGGCACTTGCTGATGAAGGCCAAGGCAAAAACACTCTATGAGCACCTCAGTATTGTACACATACAGGGTAACCAGATCTCCCAATTCCTACCAGAGAGGGTCTAATTTTTTTCTACTTTCCTTTTATCACTGATGTGCCTATGGAAACTTTTTTTTTTGTCCTTGAGACCCCCAGCCAGATTTAATTCCATCAAGGCTATTAACTTTCCCAATCTGATCCCTGGCTGCTCAATTTCTCTGTATTCTTTGCAGACTACCTCCTCTTGCTTCCACCCTCTGTCGGCTTCCTTTTTCCATTTGAGTTTGCCCAGGAGCTCCTTGTTCATCCATTCAGGCCTCTGGGCATTTTTGCCTGAGTTCCTCTTGAACTCAGAGGAACTGAGTTCATAACACCTGAGCTTGGAGGAAGTGATCCTTGAATACTAACTAGCTTTCTTGGGCCCCTCTTCCATCCAGGGCTTTGTCCCATGGTACTCTGCCAAGCAGCTCTCCTGAAGTCCAGGGCAGTGAGTCCTACTCACTGCTTTAAGGCTCTTGATCTTCACTGTTTCATGGCTACTGCAGCCAAGGCCACCCTTGAGCTTCATGTTCCCCACCAACCCACTCTGTTGGTGAAAACAAGGTCTAGCCTTGCTGGCTCCTCTGTCACTTGAAAAAAATTATCATCAATGGATTACAGGAACTTCTGGATTGCTTATGCCCTGTTGTGTTGCCTGTCTAGAAGATATCAGCACGACTGAAGTCCCCCTTGGGAACCAGAGCTTGTGAATGTAGGGCTCCTCCTATCTGTCTATAGAAGGCCTCATCCACTCAGCCTCCCTGGCTGGGTGGTCTGTGGCAGACCCCCACTATAATGTCCCCTGTTCCTTCCCTCCATTTAATCCTGACCTATAAGCTCTCAGTTTGCTCTTTACCTATCCTCAAGTGGAGCTCCATGCACTCCACATGGTCACTGACATACTGGGCAACATTACTTTGTCACCTCCACTGCCTGTCAATCCTGAAGAGTCTGTATCCTTTGTCCCAATACTGCAGCCACAGGAGCCATCCCACCATCTCTCTGTGATGCCAATAAGATTACATAAGATCAAATAACTGACAACAGCTTCTGAGTCAGGTTAAGTATTTATACTCAAAGTAGTTAAAATGCTTTAAAACTTCAGAAATCGATGTCCATATCTTCTTAAGTTCTGGGGTCAACCTGGCTACTGCCCCTGATCTATTTGTGACTGACTGCAGTAATGGATATAAGTGGTTGGCAGGTTGTAAAACCCTGGCTGGAGGCCAGACTCCCACCAAAGCTGCTCTATCACTCCCCTCTTAGCTGGACGGTGGAGAAAATACATGTTGAGAGGCTTTGGAGTTGAGATAAGGACAGGGAGAGATCATTCTGCAATCAGCGTCACGGTCAAAACAGACTCAACACAGAAGAAAGGCAAGGAAACTCTCTAATTTATCACATTGCACTACACACACAGAAACCAGAATGGGATAGTGAGAAGTACAAACAGCTCCTAAAACACCCCCACCACCCCTCCCTTCTGTGCAGAATGAAATGTATTCATGATTTCTCTCCCTTCTCTCCCCCAGGATGGCATGGGGTGGGGGAGTGGGGAATTTCTCACACTCATTCCCTGCTTCAGCACAGGAGACAGTCCTCCATGACCTTCTCTATGTGAGTCCTCTCCTCTGGGGCTTCAGCTCTTCACCAACTGCATGGGTCACTTCTATGGGGTGTGGTCTCCCAGGCTCAGATTTGGTCCAGCCTGGTCCCTCACAGAGTCACAAGTCCCATCAGGAAACCAGCTCTAGTGTCCACCCCAGTCTCCATGGGCTGCA